>LR749988.1:832113-1180314 GCA_902729485.2 Mus minutoides | reverse complement strand
AAGGGAAGGGAAGGGAAGGGAAGGGAAGGGAAGGGAAGGGGAAAAATGTCAGAGTGGGGAAGGCCGGTTTCCCCATAATGGACGCAAGTCTTCCCGTGAGGCTCCCAGAGCCCAGTTAACCCATGTCACAGTATCTGACCCTGCTCCTTAGGATCAGGAACCTGTCAGAGCACTGATAAGGATGTGCAACTCAACAGAGCAGCTGGCAGGGCTGCACGGAGCCCCCCTAAAGCAGCTGTGAGGAACTGTAAGTGAGCAGGCGGCCTCCATCTAGCCGTCTCCTGCACCTAGAGCCATTCCCACTGACATTCTTCTGAACACCTGTGATAGGAGGCTGCCCGTGATGGGGGCAGCTCAGGGATTCAAGTCCCAGCTTCCAATTCTACCACTGCAAAACCAAAAGGCTTTGCAATGTCACCTAAGCTCCAATGTGGCCTTCAAGGTTCTTTGAAATCCAGCTCCAACATATCTTTCTGGCATGACCTACCACATACCACCAAATGGTGCACTGGGCTCACAGGAAAGTAGACACAGGATGGGACTATGTCTCCATGGTTCCTTCACATTCCAGTTTCCTTCTCACTCTTCAGGGCCCAGTCCACCTCTTCCTTCTTACGTTTGTTTTGGTTGTTGAGATAGGGTCTCAAGCTACGTGTCAGACTTGCCTAGAATTTACTCTGTAGCCCAGGATGGCTTTGTGCAATCCTACTATCTAAACTCTCCAGGTGCCGAGACAACACACAGGTTGAATCACCATGTCTGACCTCCCTTAGTTTTCCTGCTCCTGGAGAACTCTATCACCACGCACCTACCCCACAAGTGTTGAACTGAGTGGCTTCACATGCAAGCACTTTGAGTACCTGTGATACAATGTATTAACCTAGACACCCCAGCACTGAGGGCAGAGCTGGCACTGCCAACACTTAGGAGAAGGTTCTGAGTCCAGGGTTACGCCTCACATACAAACTGTATTTGTGGCTCGAGGACTTAGCTTTCAGATTTAGAGGGTCAACCCTCCTTCCCTACACTAACAAGGCTGGGAATGGGGCCATGACCTGGTGATCAGAGCCCTAGATCCTGAGAAGGAGCAGGAGGAGGCTGAGGTCAGTGTGGTGCATATCCATCCCACACCGTCCTTGTACAGATTCCTTCCTCCAGGAGTCCACTTTCCCTTGTCTTATACCTGTAATGACCCTTGTAAATCAACAGGATATGGGAGGCATTGTAGTTACAAAAGGCACTGAGATGTCTACCTGGGTATCCCAGATTACACCCTCTGGGAAAAGCCAGCTGTTGTGCACAGTACTTGATCAGCTCTGTGAAGACTCACTTGGGAGAACTGAGGACCCAGGACTTAGACAGCACCAACTTGTCAGCCATGACAGTCAGCTGCCTTGGAAAAGAACTATGTAGCTGAAGAGCTTTGGTGCTAGCAACTGGTAAGTTGGCAAGGAGTGACTTTTACAGGGGATGAAGTACTATGGTGATGGTAGGGGCAACAGCTAAGGAAACCACTATGTTGAAGTAAAGGTCACCCAGTCTGCTGTGGCTAGAAACTAATTTCTGTCTGCCTTCCTGCTTTGAAGGCATCCAGAGTTCTCTTTGGTACCACAAAAGATTGACCCAAAGTTGGGCGGTGGCAATGGTTGCACACATCTTTAATCCCAGCACTAGAGAGGCAGAAGCAAAGACAGAGGCAGAGGCAGGGGGATCTCAGTGAGTTTGAGGCAATCGTGGTCTAAAGAGCAAGTTCCAGGATAGTCAGGGCTACAAAGAGTAACGCTGTCTTAAAAAACAAAACAAAACAAAACAAAAGTTGACCTATCAATTTTATGGGACCCTGTAACCCCCACCTGATGATTCACTCAACCCCGTTCAATTGATCAGACTCTAGTAAATTACTCAGAACACATCCCCACTATTCATAACCAAGAACCCAAGTTACTGGCCAAGGACAAATATGGGGAGAAGGTAAGAGAAGGAAGGAGAGGACAACAAAAAGGTGTGGAAGAAAGCCAAACGGATGTAGTAACAGCAGCAGACACACGGTGTGGCACCCTGCGCTGTTCAGTCGCCTCACCTAACCTTCACAGGACCCCCTAGGGGAGCACTATCATTACGGCTCTTTTAGGAGCATGATCTGTAGAGGAGAGAATGGAAGCTGGGTACTCAGTGCTTTGCATGAGCTCTGGCAGGCTGGACTAGTGACCCTCCTAATGCCATCACATAACCAAGGCAACGTATAGAAGGAGGGACTTGTCTGGCTTATGATTTCAGAGGGATGAGTCTGTCGTGGCTGGGGAAAGGCAGCAACAAAGAGCAGACATGGTGGCTGGAGCAGAAGCTCACATCTCATATCTTGAAGCCCAAAGCCACACCTGTTTGTTACCTGTGCCAAGTTTAGCAAAGACCTGCATGGACTCATCAAAGCGCTTCTGGCAGAAGAGGTTGAAGGCATACAAGTTCTTAATGTGATGGATCTGCTGCTGCTTTTCACTGTCTGAGTCATCTTTCATTTCCTAAGAAAAGACAGAAGAAATAAAAGCTCATTCACTCTCAAATATTTGCTTTCCCCATTCTAGGTGGTAAACCACCCTAGAAAGCACAGGGGCAGGTGCTACAACATTCAAGGGCAGCATCCACCCGTGCAGACTGCATGACAATCTTCTTCTCCTAAAAACTTTTACTTCAGCCGGGCCTGGTGGCGCACGCACGCCTTTAATCCCAGCACTCGGGAGGCAGAGGCAGGTGGATTTCTGAGTTCGAGGCCAGCCTGGTCTACAAAGTGAGTTCCAGGACAGCCAGGGCTACACAGAGAAACCCTGTCTCAAAAAACCAAAAAAAAACCCCAAAAAACAAAAAACAAAACAAACAAACAAAAAACAAAACTTTTACTTCTTCAAACAACTACTCTAAGACATGGTTATATAACTAAAACAACATTTAATTTTAGGTATTTTGTCTGCAGTGCCCATGGAGACCAGAAGAGAGCATCAGATTACCTTGGAACTGGAGTTACAGATAGTTGTGAGCTGTCATGTGACTGCTAGTAATCCAACTTAGATCTTCTGCAAGTGCAGCCAATTCTCTTAACCTATAAGCCATCTCTCCAGCCCCTTAGTTACATAATTTTAAAATTTATTTTTATTTTATGAGTGTTTGCCTACATGCATAAGTGTATATCACACACAGGCCTGGTGCCCAGCAATCTTCTTCTCACACTGTTAAGTAACTAGGCAACGAAAACTCACTAGGGCTTCTACAAAATTCCTAACTAGTGCCCCTAGGGCTCGATGGCTAGCCAGCTTAGCCTAACTGATGAGCCCCAGGTCCCATTGAGACACTTTGGAGGGGTGTGGTGGGGAGAGGATGGGATAGGACAAGGTGGATGGCTGTCCAGAGGCACAACACCTGAGGCTGGCCTCTATCCTCCAGATGTGTACACTCCAGCAATGTCCACCAGTACACACACATGTACACACACACAAAAGCAGCTGCCATAGTAATTAAAAGTGATTGCTGCTGGGGGCTGGTGAGATGGCTCAGCGGTTAAGAGCACCGACTGCTCTTCCAAAGGTCCTGAGTTCAAATCCCAGCAACCACATGGTGGCTCACAACCATCTGTAACAAGATCTGATGCCCTCTTCTGGAGTGTCTGAGACAGCTACAGTGTACTTAACATATAAAAAAAAAAGTGATTGCTGCTTTTCCTTTAGAGACAGTTTGCAGGAATCAAGCTTACTATTATCATCATCAAGACCTCTTTGGATTAGCACTGACCCAGGTTAGGCTCAGAGACTAAGTCCACTCTCTGCAGATACTAAAAAATATCACATAAAGCACATGTGTCAGCCAGCATGTGCTATAATCCAGCCTTGGAGGTTGAGGCAGGAAAACTGCTGTAAGCTTGAGACTGGCACAGGTTATAGAGCCTTGTCTCAAAAAACGACACAGGGGAAATCACTGGCAATGGGAGAGAAAATAGAACAAGACGCTCTGCTGCTTGGCTGGGAACAACAAGCCACAGGAACAAAAAGGAGAGCGAGTGGCTGCAAAGATCTGGATGTGGTTTGTGTGTCCCAGTGGATTCCAGGGTTGTGGATTTGTTTTCTAGGTGGCAATACCGTGAAGTAGGGTGGCCTTCAAGAAGCGGGGCATATGGAAGGTTTCCACATCACTAGGGACAAAGGGAGCCCTGGCCCCTAGCTCACTCAATCTCGACTGCTCATGGTGGACTGACTGCATGCCCTTGTATTCCTACTCAGTCTGGGTGGTTTCAAAGCCAAGAGTGGCCCTTATCACGGAGCCTGCACTATGTCATTTGGACTTTGGATCTTGGAAAATGTAAAGTAAATAAACATTCCTTTTCCTAAGATGACTGTTGTGACAGTAAAAAGCTGACTGGCCCAGTGGCCACAGTAAACAGAAGGCTGCAGTTCAATGTAAGGTTCAACGTCACAAGAAAGGTGACTCCAGAGATTGAAGAAGGCTAACACATGCCAACAGAATTCACTGATGAAAGAACTGAGGGCCCTAGCCAGGAGTGGTGACGCATGCCTTTAATCCCAGCACTTGGGAGGCAGAGGCAAGCGGATTTCTGAGTTCGAGGCCAGCCTGGTCTACAGAGTGAGTTCCAGGACAGCCAGGGCTATACAGAGAAACTCTGTCTCGAAAAATAAAAAAAATAAATTAAAAAAAAAAAAAAAAAAAAAAAAAAAAAAAAAAAAAAAAAAAAAAAAAAGAACCGAGGGCCACATTGTTAATGCATTAGACAGTATTATGACATTTGTTAATCTATGCATCGTCTTTAATTGTTCCAAACAAACCATTTTATTATTTTATTCTTTCATTACTTTCTAGAAGACACCATTATAACTGACATCCACTCTACACTTGAACAGGTCAACAAGGTAAATCACTTAGTTTCACCGATACTTGAAGGTGGACTCAAGCCCTGCATCAATCCCTCCCGGCTGACTCTTCATTTATATAGACAGATCTAAATACAATCCAAATACCAATCTCTATATGACTTCAGCTGTTTTAAAAAACAATGAGGAAAGCAGACTGCTTCCCAAATCTAAGGAACAAGACTTACGGCGAGCTGCAGAGCCAATTCAAACTGCTTGTCCTGGAGAAGCTGTTGGATTTGGGTTGCCATGGGGACAGGAATGAGTCTCCAAACAAAATGATTGCTGGCCACATAGATAATGTTTGATCTGGAAAAGGAAGAATATTGGTAAGTGGGCACTGGATTGTCTTTAGGGACCTGGGAACAACGCAGCAGCCACAGTGAAGAGAGAAATCCCTTACCCTCCTGATGTAATGAAGCGGGGCCTTTGCAACTCGATGCTTTGGACCAGAAGCCTTGGTTCCAGTGTTCGGATCTCCACGTATCGTGGCAACACTGCAACAATGTATGGAGGCTGGTGCTCTGCAAGAGAGGACATGCCGAGCTGGAGTGCTGGCTGAGGGTTTTGGGTTAAGGATGGGCTTGGATTTAGTTGCCTGCACGAAGGTGATGTAAATGGATCTCAAAAAAAAAAAAAAATTCCTAAGTCAAGAATCCTCAAACAGGAGGATTCTTCACTGTAATTGAAGACTATTGTTTGCTTGAGTGATATCAAAAGACATCTCTTATATAGCAGAGCTCTGCTGTGCTTTGCTAACATAGCAGGACCAGCTAAAAGTGTTTACTTAAAAGAGTTCTGGGTTCAAGGCCAGCTTGGTTTACAGAGTACAGCTAAGGCCACACAGAGAAACAAAAAAAGGTGGGGGATGCTGGGTGTGAGTAGGGGAAGGTAGGCAGTCTGCTAGAGTCATGACAGAACTAATTCTGCAGGGATGACACACCCCACCCAAACGACAAAGCAACAGCTACTATTGGCCTTACCCATGGCCACTGGGATGTCTGTCCAGTTCAGGGCGCATTTCTGAGTACAGATGCCTTCCTCGTTAAGCACCACAGTCAGATCATCTTGACCCACAGCTACTTTTCCATCTGCCAAAGGTGCAACTAAGGGCTCCAACTGCTTTCCTGTTGGGAAGAGCTCTTTGATGGACCCCTTTCCATCCACCTGCAGGAAAACATAAGGGGAGTCACCCAGCAGTCCCCAGACAGAGGCACGAATGCAGCCTGGTAAAATTCACATAAAACCCAAACCAGAGAAGCCAGTAATGGTCTTTGTTTGACGTGAACATGGTATTTGTTATGATAATCTTTACCACAGTGTAATATGTGTTTTCAAAAAATGGAGACAAGGATCTGCCTGGCACCTACCAATGCTGGGTGCTATGACATAGAACATTGCTGCTGGTAGAAATGCAGAGTGACACAGATAGTTTACATGCTAGCTTGTTATAAAGCTAACACAACATGGGAGCCAGCAGCACCACTCCCAGTTATTGTCCAGGGAAATAAAATGTACACTTATACAAACCACTAAATAAAAATGTTTATAGCAGCTTTATTCAGAACTGCTAAAAATGGGGAACAGCTGTATCTATCAGCTGACAGGCGAATAAACAAACTCCGGTCCATTCCCGTCACAAGCCCTACTCAGCTGTGAAAAGCAGCAATCACTGAGACACAAACACAGACGACTCTCAAATGCGCTGTGCTAGGTAGACACCTCCACTTGATACAACTGTTTATATGGCATTCTACCAAAAACAAAACTTAGGAGACAAAGAACACATCTTGGAAGGCAGTTGGAAGGAATGTATTTGGTAACAGTTGGTTTGAATTGTTACCATGGAATTAGTTACACAACCCTAGATAGCTGTCAAAATCCAGAATTATACAACAAAAAGAACAGAATTTAATGTATGCCAGTGTCTTAAAGCAAGATTTGCCACCCTCAGAAAATGAATGCTTAAGACAGAGAAGGGGGCTGATGATGTAGCTCAGTAGTGGTAATGTCATGTGACAGATGCAGCCACAGGGCCAGCCGGGCCCCTGTTCCAGCCCTGGGAGCCACAGGGCCAGACTCCTGCACTGTTAGTATCTTGTCAGCTGAGAGCAGTGACTCCTTCAGGACTCTGACCCTGAATACTAGCAATAGTAAAATATCCTCAAACTAAACATATGGAGTGAAATAGCAAAGAGCTAAACGATGAAGAGCTAACCCCATGGGGAGCAAGAAAGAGGCTTCTAGAACTGCCAAATCTGGATTAATAGATTAGGGTGAAGCCAGGAGATTTAGATTACTCTACAAAGTAAGGAACATTCCATCTTTTCTACTTACAGTATGCAAATGAGAGGGGAAAGGACAATGTGCTATTCACCACTCTTTATTAGAAAAAACAATGATAAAAACAATTTGCACAGCAAGACATGTTTTTTAATGTGTATGGGTGTTTTGCTTGCATCTGTGTAACATAAGGAGTGCCTGGTGCCCATGGAGGCCAGAAGAAGGCATCAGATCCCCTGAAGCCAGAGTTCCAGCTAGTGTTTGGTCACCATGTGGGTGCTGGGAACTGAACCTGGGTTCCATAGAAGAGAAGTCAGTGTTCCCAACCACTGAGCCATCTCCAGCCTCCAACAAGGTATTATTTTTTTAAAAAGCAAGGTAGAAAGAAGCCCATATACTAAAAGGCAAAGAGTTAGTGTTTTCTCTTCTCTTCTTTCCGTTTTGAGGTACTGGGGAATCAATCAGAAGATTCCACCCTTCACCTGCACAGACTGTTTCTGATTTGGGTGGGGCATCTGTACTTCCTCTATTTCCTTAATGATATTTTCTATAGCATACCTACTCAACTTCTGAAATTGGTGGAAAGACTGAAAACATATACAGCCAGAGATTTTGAACTCAAAAGCTAACAGTAAAACTCACATATAATTCCTGAGCAGCCTGATCTGTAACACATAGGGAAAAGAGTATGATATTCGGACAGATGGACTAACAGCGGCCCTAATGACCTGCCCCAGTCACCAGATACTGTGGGTAATAATGCAGAGAACTGAGAGTTGATTCTGTTTGGCTTCAGTTACATGAACACCTGACTTGTGGAAATGCTAAGCGTGTGTGCACGAAGACACAGACTCAGACACAGACACACAGACACACACACAGAGTTATGCAAACAAACAGGAGCCCTGTTATACCCAAAGCTCTACTTAAGGAGGTCTCCAGGCCTATGGTTCAGAAGCAATGACCATCTGCCAAGGTAAACTCATGGTCACTTGCCCAAGGCAAGCTGATGAGAGCAGTAAGAACAGAAGGCTTACCCTGATCAAGTAGTAGTCTCTCTTGAAACCAACACAGATAGAATTTTCACACCATGCCATGGACTTGGGCACATCGGGCACACTAAAGTCTCCCTGGATAAAGAGAATAAGAGTTCAATTGAAAAGATGTTATAACAGGGTGGAATGGGATTCATGTTTTCTGTTATATTATCTCCATTCTGCAAAATACCCTCTACCCATACCTGAGCACAATTCTTGAAGAATTATATAAATAAAATACAGATAAGGTCTGGGCTTAGTTCTAGCACTTGGGAGGCAAAGGCAGGCAGATTTCTATGAGTTCAAGGTCAGCCTGGTCTACATTACCAAGTTCCAAGAAATCCAGAGCTACCTAGCAATCCTGTCTCAAAACAAGAACAAAAGAAAACCAACCAACCAATAAATAATATGAGTCACCCTAATAAAAATATAAATCACCCAGGAACTGGAAAAAGTGCAGGAAAGGCTCCCTTAGAAGAGACAAGATAAAGCAGTGTGCAGGAATGCTGTGGAATTGTGGGCACGAATAAGCAAGCCCCAGGACTCTGCATCAGTGTCTGCCTGGGGAGAACTTCAAGCCAGGGTTAACTAGATCTAAACAGGAAGCTCGATGCCATCTCCCACCCTGCCTGCACAGCAGGCACAGTGGACTTTACCTGCAGTTCGTGGAATTCTCTGTCTTTCCAGAAATACAGCTGCAGCTTCTTCCTCACCGCCACACACATCCGCAACACCTCCTCACCTGTCTCAGTGTGCTGAGGAGAGACACCAGAGCCAATGAGGACTTGGTGACTCCATGGCAAGCGGCAAGCAGACTGGCGAGTCCCTACCTCAACCTGAATGCAAATCTGCAAATCCCCTGCACCTTAAAGCCCCACTGTCACAGCTGGGTGGAGGAACACCACTCTGTCAAATACTTAGACACATCTGGTTCAGGATGACTTCTCCACATGAGAATTCCCAATTCAGAAACAAAACCCAGAGTAGATTTCCCATTCTACAACTGCTCTCTCCCCGAACTGTCTTTCCTTAAATGCTTCTTGTCCATGGCTGTCATGACTTGGTGACAACAGACCCACTTGTAATTCTTAGGAAGAATGGGAAGAGAAAACCCCCAAGCAGAGAGGAATAAAGAGTGGAAAGAAGCCGTCAAAGCTAACAGTGATCCCAGCTGAGAAGCCAGGGAGTCAAAAGACCAGAAGGAGGATGAACTGGCAGAAACAAGATGTCTTTTTGAACAATGAAAACTCCCTAATGACAAAGACCATGGCAAACCTGATTAGAACAAGTCAATTTAATATCATGAACAAGTTCATGATACTATATAAAGTCTTGCTTTCCTACTAATGTTTGTCTGACAACCGTCTTTCCCTCTGGCTAGTCCCCTGACCCACAGACACCTGGCATGTTAATTAGCACATGAGGAATGCAAATCTTGCATCTCGTACCTCATCATCTAATAAGATCCAAAGCAAAGTACTCTCTCTGAAGGTTGTGGGTTTGGATGTCAGAGTTGTCCTTCCATGGAGTGGTAGGAACACGGTGATGCTGGAGTCACAAAGCAAGGTTCCCCTCAAACACACTCACCTGGAGGTCACAGGTGAACAGTGATGCTCCCTTGGCCTTTGAGACTGTAGTGATTTGTTGAAATGTCAGTAAGTCATGGACATAAATGTTGTTTTCTGTTTGGGAGGAAGTACAATGTCACTATGCCAGTCTCTAATATAGTCTCTAAGATAAAACCAAAAGAAGTAACTGTGTAACATCTACAAGGAAAGAGCTGTAGACCCTGGGTGAGATGCACCTCCAGTTTCACAAACAACAACCCACTCCAGACTCTCACAGTGCATCCTCTGACCTGGGTGCTTTGTCCCTCATGACAGCGCTGGCTCACTTCAGCCCTACTGTATGTGTCCTTCTCATGTGTGGAAACACATCAGCAGTTTTACCCAGGAAATAACTTTCTGAGCTACATATGCTAGGAAGTTCCAATTAGAAAAAGAAATTCTCTCTAGATTTTGTATAAACTATGGCAAGGATATCTGCTTAAGCAAGACTAAAAGAGTAATGCAGTGGTCTCCCACAAACCACTCAGTTCTGAGACACCAGCCAGTGCCCAACTCAGGAGAGCGCCAGACCCTGTATTACTCTGGTACTCATATAACCTTTGATAAAGCTTAACTTAGCATAGTAAAAGATTTAAAACAACTAATAATACAACAATTATAACCCATCAGCACCAGCATGTGAGTGCAGTCTTTCAGAATATCTTACTGTCAGCCAGCCAGCCCTCTTTTCATCACAGCTGACCACAGGTAAGGAAAATTGGGTAGGAGGACTACCAGGACATCTGAACTAGATAGAGCAGCTTCCTGCGGTGAGGACTTAAGAGTGTAATCTCAGTGTAGACCCAGGGACTAAGTCTAAAGTGATTCTGCTATTTAAGCCTCTAGCTAAACAGCACAGGGCCTGAGATAAGTTTCTAGTCTTCAGCCTCTGGCTGATTGTACAGAACTACAGCTTTGCAAGCCTGGCTCTAACGATTCTGGCCCCATCTGTCTCTTGCTTAATAGCGGGCCACTCTTCACCACATGTCCTAAGTCAGGCCACAAGGAACACCTGCTGCCACATGATGGCCTTGCTTAAGTTGTTCCTTGCCGGTCAGGGAACTTCTGCCTACTGCTCTCTTCCTGTGAAGTGTGTCAGCCCTTCCCACTCCTTGGACCCCACAACGCTGTCACCATATGCATCACCACCTACTTTCTGAATTTTGGCATGATGATGACTGATCAGAGAATCTTGAAGAACAGAGTTCAAGTTCATGGCAAATGCTGCCTTTATTACTCATATGCCCTGCTGTATCTGGTTAGAAGACACCAGCTCATTGTAAACTACTGTTGAATTAACACACAAAACACAAATGTAGCCAGCCCTTTTTCTTACCTAACAAGCTGACCAGAATCTTAAACTGGGAAACCACATGGATCTGGAAAACAGAAAATTCATTCGACTCAATTAAACAAACGTTCACTTAACAAGAAGACTAAATTAGACTAAAGGGTCTGTACTGGTTACAGACACTTGAATCATGTTTATGTGTAACCATGGTTTCTGCTTGTGACAGAAGATTTGTCACAAGAAGATTGTGACTTGACCATGGGCAGAGATTCCCTAGATAAAGGGGTAGAGAGAACATTATCAAGTTCTAGCTTTGGACAGGACTTCAGTGTATCCCCCAATAGCTGATGCATTTGTTGGGAGCCTGGTCCCACAGTTGATTTTAGGAGTAAGGCCTAGTGGGAAGTCTGTAAGTCACTGGGGATATGTAATTAACCAACTGAGTTAGTGCTCATGGGATTCTTCGGTTAGTTCTCAAGAGAGGTAAGGCTGTAAGAACAGGTCAAGTCTCTTTCAGAATCATCTTTGGCTTCCTGTCTGACAATGTGTTTGTTGCACGTGTCCTGTTATAAGCCTTCACCATGGCTGAGATGCTGGAAGCATGAGAGTCTTGAGCTTCTAGAATTGTGAACTCAGTTAATCTCTTCTTCCTAAAGTAGCTACTTCAGTTATTGCATTATAGTACTGAAAACAGACTAACACAGCAGGGCCTCACAGAAGCCAAACAATTCTTATAGCAATGTGCACAGCCACTTACCTGCTGGATCTTTTTGGAAAAGTTCTTATTGGACTTCTCTAGTGTTACCTCAAACCTGTTACAACCTATGGAAAACAAACAAACCTCTGTAGTCCCAAACACAGAGATACACCCAAAACAAGAAAACTGTGGCATCATATGCACTCCTGAGAAATCTCTAAAAACACCTAAAAGACTACAAGTCAGAGGTCTAAACAGACAGCTGTCTTTACTGCACACTGCAGGTGGCTTTCAACTCCAGTGTTACAGCAGAGGGTTTCAAGCACTTTTGGCATCAGCAGAAAAGATCACACAATGTTTCCCAAAGCAGCAAGGTACCTGGAGTCTGAAGATCTTATCCTACGAAATACCTTGGCCAAGTGCTTCACAGGAAGAGGGTAAAGCATGGTGGTCAAACATGAGAGCCCAAGCCCTGAGACCCAGCACAAAGTCTGCTTGCACCTAGAACTAGCCCCGCAGCGACCCATCCTGCACCATGAGGACAGAACAAACACTACCATCTCCAAGCTAGAGCAGGGGAATGCATCTACACTTACTGCCGCTTTCAGGTGAGGCTACATCTGCTGGCACTGTCACAAAAAAGCGGAAGACAGTCAACACCATGAAAACATGAGAGCCCAGTCTTGCTGGGGATACATACTTAGCTGCAGAAGTTACTGATCAGAATGAGAGCAATAATAATGATAATAATAATAATTATAGCTACTACAAGGCAGAGACTAGACACAAAATGCAGGGTTGATTTAATCTGTATTGTGTATCACCTCACAACTAATTCAAATAATAATATGTAATTATTCCCATATTTTCTAAAAAAAAGGCCTTTCTCTGTAGCCTGGGGGTTGGGGCGCATAGATTCTACTACATAGCCTAGGCTGCCCTTGAACTCACTGCAATCTTCCTGCCTCTGCTTCTTGAATGTGGGAATTATATCACGAACTGCCACATAAGTTTTCAGTTTTCCTAGTATGACTTTATTACTGGGGGCAGGAACACACATCATGGCAAAGGACAACTTTATGGAGTCGGTTCTCTCCTTACACAGGTTCCGGGGAGTGAATCTGGGTCATCAGCCAAGCCCTTCACGCACTGGACCATCCCGCTGGCCCCTCATTGGCTGGTTTGTCTGTGAGACAGTCTCACTGGGTTTGTGGAACAGAGGGCCTTGTTATACAGTCTAGGATGGTCTGCAGCTCTTGCCCATGCTTCAGGGGTTGGGATTACAAGTATGTAGCACTATGGTGTGTTTCAACATCATATTTGAGGTGTCTAATAGAACAGCCAGTGCTTGGCAAACATCTGTTATTACATGTATAGAGCTGAAAAGAACAATATTCTGTTTTTTTTTTTTTCAATTAACTGCATCTTCATTGTTGATAATATGCCAAAACTTGATGAAGGGTGTTTCTCCAAATGGGAACTCAACCTCAGACACACCAGTGAGCTTTTCACTCAGTTACACTAAGAGCCCTGATCTGTCTGGCGCACTGGATGGCCCTTTTACTCATATATACTTTGAAATTTTATGCACTAACATCTGGAAAAATAGTTTCACCAAGTCACAAATTTTCCCAATAATAGCATATTCCATTCTAGAATATTTAACATCACACTCATTACTGTCACCCCAACCTCAACGGAAAAATCTTAAAGGATAAGACCTCAGGGTCTCCAGAGCTTGGTCAGGCCTGGTTCCTGTGCTTCAGAGAGGCTGTGACCCAGAGCCATGTGCTCATTAGCTAGCCCAGTTGTGTACTGTGGAGTCTGAGGCTACTCTGTGTCGGGGGGTGGGGGAGGAAGCTAGAAGATGAGTTCCCTATGTGTCTGGACATCTGTGGAGAGGGACGCTCAGGTTCTTTCAGATGATAGCAGATGGGAAGGTGGTTCACTCTAAGGAGAGGGGTGCCTGCCCGGAGCAGGTTTTAGAAGCTGGTGATGGCCATTAAAGCAGCCCTGGCTCAGTGCTGGAGAGCCTGAAAGCAGAACCCTGACATCTCCTGGCTAGCCTCTTGGCAACTGCCTTGTGACAGGAGGAAGTGAGCTGTCTCCCTGACACGTGTTTCCTGGATGTTCCTGCGGCTGCCTGGGGTCACATCTCCTCCAAGGCACGTGTGCCTGGAATCACCTTGCACCCATCTCCTGCTTCCCCCTCCCTCTTCCCAAATGCCCTGTGTGGCCTTCTGCCTCCTGCTTCAGTTTCCCGTCTCAAGTGGGAGCTGCAAGCGCGCAGCACGGGAAAACCTCTGTAACAGCGCCTGCTATGGTTTCTCGTCAGACAAATGCTGGGTGAGTTAAAAAATAATTAAAGGTCTAAGAAGGCAGCCAGCTTGTGGGGGAGGCATTGACTGGTTACAATTCTCATTTTCTGTTGAAAGCTCTAGCTTTATAACTCATGGCCAATCCTGCCAGACTGCCAGCTGTGTTCCTTTGAAGTGACTTCATTAAAACAAAACAAAACAAAACCCCCACACAGCCAGGCATAGTGACACATACCTTTAATCCAGCACTTGAGAGGCAGAGGCAGATTTATCCTTGTAAGTTTGAGGCCGACCTGGTCTACAAAGTGAGCTCAGGACAGCAAGGGTTACATAGCAAGACCCTGCCTCAAAACCAACCAACCAACCAAACAAACAAACAAACAAACAAAAACAAACAAAAACAAAACAAACAAACAAACAAAAGCAAAGCAAAATACAGGAAAAATTTACTCACTATCCCAAGGGGTCTGAAAATCTAGTCTTTCGGGCAAGACTTAATATGCCATGAAAAAAAATCAGCCAGTGCATCTCACACCTCAACAACATACATACATTTTCCTGAGATAGCCATGGGCCTGCATACCTGAAACTAACTATGTAGTCTAAGCTAGTCTTGAACTTGCAGCAATCCTCCTGCCTCGGCTTTCTACATGCTGCAATTAGAGGCATGAAGTCATCACACCTGGCTGGAAAGACTGTTTTACTCTTAACCTATGTCACTAAGGAAATAGGGAGTAGGTTAAAAACGATGTACTTGCTGGGGCTGGAGAGATGGCTCATGGTTAGGAGCACTTGCTGCTCTTGCAGAGGGCTGGAGTTTACTTCTCAACATCTATGCCTGCCAGCTGACAACCACCTATAACTCCAGCCCTAGAGGATGAGGTACGTATGTATGGATAATCACAGACACACATGAAGACACGACAAGGCTGCACGACACATGCTGCAGTCAGGTGCTCTCCAGCTCCCAAGCATCTAGCTTCCATAAGGAAAAGTACAGACATAAAACCAGAAAAGGGGGATAGTCTTTAACAGAATGTATTTCAAATACTTTATTATTTTGCATTATTACTGACAAAGTCACCATAAGAACTTTCATTTTCAAAGGCTTTTCAAGCCTACTATTGCTTTATGTGCTTCCAACAACTTTTTCAAAGTTTACAAACAACAATGCTAGTATCAGAAAGGTCTCACCAGTTACATAACCAAGAAGTGAAACTGGGCATAAACCCAGATCCACTCGCCCTAGCCTATCCTCATAAGCAAGTGCAATCCACATCAATGGCTACTGTTCTTTTTGCCTACCACTATATTATTTACACAGGATTCTATTCCATCAGAAACATTTCTTTTTTTTTTTTTTTTCAGAGACAGGGTTTCTCTGTGTAGCCCTGGCTGTCCTGGAACTCACTTTGTAGACCAGGTTGGCCTCAAACTCAAAAAATCCGCCTGCCTCTGCCTCCCGAGTGCTGGGATTAAAGGCGTGCGCCACCACGCCTGGCCAGAAACATTTCTTATTAGCTAGTGAATCACCTCAATAAGAAGGCTGGTATTCTGCTCTACCTACCAGAGGAGGCTAGGAAAGCACTTATTAAACAAATCCCGGGAGATTCTCGTGTTTCTCCCTATTTCCCACAGCCCTCGCGCCTAGTCACCCCTTTATGGCCAGGAATCTGTTTTTACACCCGTACACTAGCTAACTGGCAAAGTCAACTAGTTAAAGCTTTCGTTCACATCACAAGCCAGCTGTTGCTCGGTTTGACACTCACCGACATCCTTCCGAATCCTGTAGAGAAGAAGATGCCCTTGCTTGGTTCCAACAAGAAGCCATTCCTCTAAAAAGAACCCAAAGAAAGGTAATTAGCTTTTGTTTAAACCCTATTTCTTTAACGTGAATGTCTGAGGAGGATGGAATTGTGACCCAGTAGGAGAGCATCTCCTAGTGTGAGACATATAAACCCTGGGTAAAATTCCCAGAGTGTATGTGGGGTGGGGAGCAGAAGGGGCCAGAGAGGAGGGGCAGGGGAGGAAGAAAGATGTCAGAAAATAAAACAATCTGAAAACACTATTTTGCCAGACATGGTAGTTTGTGACTATAGGCCCAACACTGGGACCACTAAGGCAGGAGGACTTCAGTTGAGTTTAAACCAGCCTAGGCTGCCAAGCAAGAGATATTGACAGATAAACAATATCCTCGGCTCCATTGTTTAATATGAAGTTTAGGGGGCCAGGGGCCAGGGGGTGTAGCTTGTCTTTTACAACTTGATGGGTTCTTCTCTCTTCTACCTTATTCTACCCTTTCTTCCACTCTTTCAACCCACTAACACTAGATAGGAGAGATACAGGACTGAAAGGAAAGGAGGTGTGACATTACTGACAGACTACATCCTGCCGATTAGGGGCATCCTGCTGACTGGGGCAAGTTTGATTTTTGCCTCTAAGATATCTAATTTCTTCTTTCTTTGCTTGCAACTACTACTTAACAAACCAAGACAGAAAACAGTCAGGCACCAAACAACAACAGTCCTCTTGGGGCCCTAGCATTTATATACCCTCCGAAAAGTCCCCAGAATTCCAAAGGTCACACAATTGCAGAACCAAAGGCAAAGTCACACCCCTGCACAAGGCACGTCATAGTCAGCTGCAGTGGACACTCTGAAGCAGCCCCGCATCCCACACCAGGGATTAAAACAAAAACATATTCTCATAATAGTTCTGTACTTTTAAAAATTTCTTTTTAAAGAAACCAAAACCCCCAGATTGTCTCTGTTAGGGTCAGGCTATTAGACATCCCAATGTTTAAAAGGCAGCTGGATCCTATAACTGGAGTTCAGGGAGACCATCAATGTCCTCATTTCTGTTGCCTACAAGACAGATGGATCATGCCAATCTTCCAGCTTAAATTTTGTCTGGGTCTTCATGTTCTGATTGCTAGATGAACTTCCCAGGTAAGAGACCAACACAAAAGGGGCAATGACTAGAAGTAGCAATAATTGCTAGTGCTAACGCAGCAATAGTTATTATCTAAAGCCTAAAAGTAAACAACCTTCCTGAACTCCAACAGCGACCTTATTAACAGAGGGGACCGGGCATTTCTTCTGTTCGGTGAGGGGTCAAAGCAGGACAAAAGCCACTTATCATTCCCAAGCTAGTCTTGAGAAGCTTAGCTAAGCTGACTCTTTACTCTGACAACATGGAGTCAATGAGCCTCTCTCAGAGGAGCCGAGTCAATGACTGTGACGCGCTAAGGCAAGCATGTGGCAGGCAGCTGCACTCTTCTTGCTTGGATGTTGTGATGTCTTAGACTGAACTGAATACCTGCCCTGCATGTTGAAATAGGTAGCACATACTTCTGGTATCATCTACCTGGTGTCATAACCTGTCCTCATGCTTTTGTCCCCCAAAGTGTTCTGGGTACACAGATACTATTTCTCATTCATCCTTGCATTCTTGTCCATGGTGGAGAGAACGGTACAGGTGGGTATCCAATACATGTTTGATGAAACAAAAAGGGAAATGAGTCCCTCCGTGTATTACTTTCTATTGAGAGCACTTTCCTCCAGGAAATGAGGTTTTCTTGAGATGTCTGTAGGAAACTGGGTTCTATTCTCTCCCTAATCCGAAGGACTACATCAGTTTACATTGGGGGTACTATTTTACAGAGGCTAGGGGCTGCTCAAAGAGGAAGAGCACAGAGTAAAACAAAGATCTGAATCTCTCTGAGGAGTCCACAAAGAACCTGCAAGGATGACTGGGAAGCGCTAGCAATAGATGCTCGGCACACTGGTCACCATTAACATTTCCACATGGTCCATCGTGGTACCTACCTTCCTCAGTGTAAACTCTACATAAAGATTCTGAACTTTACTTTTGTATGGGCCCTTGATATTTAGGTCATGGACATTAACAGAAAAGACTGAATTATTTTTGGGTAATAACGATGCATGGAAAAGCACTCAATGTAGCCTGAGAGCCAAGATTTACATTCTTGAACTCCAGAACACAGGAAAGATGCTGACCTTGCTTTATGCATTAGTCAATCCCAAGAAAAAGTATACAAGGTCGCATGGGTTAGGTTTCACAGCAATCTGTTATGATGCTCTTCCACTTCAGTCAGGTAACTTGGGCACCTCACGACATAAGGTAGTCAAGGATTATGTGAGCTATCTACTGAAAGGAAAAATAAACTAAATGAACACTAAATGTTCTGAAGCACACGGTGCTAACATTGTCTTTCACCTAGTAAACACCACAATCATTTAACAAGGTGAAGGCCCTGGCAGGCTTTGCCCTTTCCATTCAAGACTTCCTGGGAACCGAAATGGGCCCCAACAGAGCACAGTTCAGCCTCCAACCGCACAGCGCACAAGAGAGAGCACGGAGCGTCCACAAATGGACTGTCCTTCCTTAGCGATCACGCAAGTCGCCCGGGGTGGACAGTCCTGTCACGTCCGCCCTCTCTGACAGCCTTCGTTTGCAGCCCACCCACAGGGTCAGACGCCTTGCCTCTCTATAGCTTGGCGTGAGGGGCCGCCGCCTCCCTGACCCGAGGCCCTGCGGCTCACCCCAGGCAGCCAGGCAGTCGATCTGCAAGGGAAGCTTTTCCAGGATCGGCACCGGCTCAAAAGCGTCATGCATGGCTGCGGGAGCTTCTCCGCCGCCCTCCCGCCCCTGCTGCTGGGAGGAGCCTGTGGTCCGAAAACAGGGAAGACCCGGATCCCACCAGGGACCCCACTACTCGGCCTTCAGCAACAACTCCATCCTCGCCGCCGGACTTCCTGTTGCCTTAAGCCCGCCCCTTCCGCCGCAGAAGCTCCGCCCCCAATCCGAGTTTCCATCCAGCTGCCTAGAGTCACTTGGTGTTTGTGGTGGTAGAAGAGAAACTGATCTTTTTTTTTTCTCTTTTTAAAGATTTATTTATTTGTTTTATTTATATGAGTACACTATAGCTGTCTTTAGACGCACCAGAAGAGGGCATCAGATCCCATTACAGATGGTTGTGAGCCATCATGTGGTTGCTGGGAATTGAACTCAGGACCTCTGGAAGAGCAGTCAGTGCTCTTAACCACTGAACCATTTCACCAGCCCGAGAAACTGATCTTAATCGTCGTCCTAGGCAGTCAACTTAGTGAAGACCTCGAGCCGACAAGAAATTTAGCTCACTGGGTTGGGTGTCAGGAGAGGTGGCACACTCCAGACATGCCAGCATGCAGGAGATTCAGAGTTATCTTCAGTATGTATCGAGTTTGAAGCCAGTCTAGGATACATGAGGCCGTGTCTCAAAAACCAGCCCATCCAACCACGGAAGAAAAAGGAACTTCTGCCTTGGCGTCAGTCTTAGGTTGGAGATATGCCACTTAGAAAATTTGGCTTTTCTTTTTCTTCAGGAAATGGATTGTTGCAGGCCTTACTTTCATACTCTGCAAAACCTTTTTCAGAGTAAGGTCGATTCGAATCGTGCACGTCTGTCAAGTCTGATACACTCTAGCCAGTCAATAGATTGCTTCAGTACCATCATTACATTTCAGCTAATTCTTAGTTGCGCCTTAGGTTTACATTGTTAAAGCTGTAGACCCGTGGTTCTCTCCTAGTGCCTAGACAAGCAACTTTTGAAAAATTCAGGCTCAGACCTCATTCCAACTTTACTCAAACTTTGGAGAATAGTATGAACTCAAAGTGAGTTCATACACTTGAACACAAAAGCCATTATAGGCTAATGTTACTTAGCCCCAGTATAATCCCTTAGGGATTGCATACAGGACGGTGTTATGTATGCACTGGAGGATGCTTGGAAACAACCCCAGAATCTACCTACAAGAGATTCTAGAGCAGCCTGCCCAAAGGTCAGATACATGAATGAAGATGTAGCTTGGTAGACACTTCTGGCGAGCCACTGTTATTGACCAATGTTTCAGGCCAGAGGTCAGGTGTCTTCCTCAGCTGGGTTCCACTTTGTGAGAAATGGCCTGCATTTTTGCTTGCTCGTTTCTGAGACACATCCACCCATTTTAGAGTTAGCCAGCCTAGCTCACAGGCAGGCAAGCCAGTAAGCTCCAGGGATCCACCTGTCTCTAGTCTCAGTGTAAGGGCACTTAGCTATGTTATATGGGTAACATGGGTCCAAACAAACCCAGATCCTCATGCTGTGTGGCAAACACTTTACTGGGTCACTGTCCTGGCCTCCTGGCCATTGCACCTGAAGACATTACTAAAATGTCCATTTGACTCAATCGGACCAGAATGAGAACCTCAACTGAGCACCTTGAACCACTGAGCACTTCTGGGTATAGCTGATGCCACTGATCCTGGAGAGCACATTTCAAGGAACAAGGGCTCAAAGTATGCCAAGCCTTTTGACACTTTGGACACAATGTAGTCATGTAGTGTTTATACTTGAAAAATACAAAGTTGAGTTACAAAAATCAATCAATCAATCAATCAATCTTCTGTTGAAGCAAGCTTTGGCATTCACAGCTCTCCTTGCTTCCATGCCTCTAGCCATAAGTTATACAGAGTTCATTCACTAACCTTTGGGAGGGCTTTGAAATTGCTCATACTCCTAGTAACTTTATTCTCCCATACAGTCTCGTATGTCTAAGAAAGGAATAGATTACCTCCACCCAACCAAATTACCTTCCTGGTATGTTCTTAAGTCACATTATATAACTAATCCCAGTAACATAGCATCAGACCCAAGGCTATAACCTGTTAGGTGATTTCTTTTTAAGTCTGCAGTCTGCATTCAAGCACTCTAGAAACCACACGGCACTGTAACAATTAGTCCATCTGCTAAGTTTTACCTGTAACAGCACACATGCCGCCAGCCATTGATAATGAATTAGTTTCAGAATATACCTGTGATGGTTTGTATATTCTTGGACTAGGAAGTGGCAACATTTGGAGGTGTGGCCTTGTTGGAATAGGTGTGACCTGGTTGGAGTAGGTGTGTCACTGTGGGTGTGGGCTTAAGATCCTCACCCTAATTGTCTGGAAGTCAGTCTTCCACTAGCAGCCTTTGAAGACGTAGAACTCTCAGCTCTGCCTGCACCATACCTGCCTGGATACTGCCGTGCTCCCACCTTGATGATAATGGACTGAACCTCTGAACCTGTAAACCAGCCCCAATTAAATGTTTCTTGTAAGACTTGCCTTGGTCATGGTGTCTGTTCACAGCAGTAAAACCCTAGGACAATACCTTATTTCCTATTATTGTTCTTTAAGGGTCCTACCTAAGGTAGATTCCAAAAAAGCCACCATAGCAAAAACCTGTAGAGAAGTGTTCCCTAAATGCTATTAACATTTTACTATGATGTGCTGGTTAGCTTTTTGTCAACATGATACGAGCTAGAGTTATTTAGGAAGAGGGAAATTCAGTTAAAAGAAATGTCTCCATCAGATTAGCCTGTAGGCAATTCTGTGGGGGCATTTTCTTGATTAATAATTGATATGGGAGGCCGGGCGTGGTGGCGCACGCCTTTAATCCCAGCACTTGGGAGGCAGAGGCAGGTGGATTTCTGAGTTCGGGGCCAGCCTGGTCTACAAAGTGAGTTCCAGGACAACCAGGGCTATACAGAGAAACCCTGTCTCGAAAAACCAAACCAAAAAACAAAAAACAAGATAATTGATATGGGAAAGCCCAGCCTACTGGCACTCCTGGGCAGGTTGTTCTGGGTTGTATTAAAAAAAAAAAAAATCAATCAATAAATAAAAGGGCTGGAGAGATGGCTCAGAGGTTAAGAGCACTGACTGCTCTTCCAGAGGTCTTGAGTTCAATTCCCAGCAACCACATGGTGGCTCACAACCATCTGTAATGAGATCTGGTGCCCTCCTCTGGTGTGTCTGAAGAAAGCGACAGTGTATTCACATACGAGAGAGAGAGAGAGAGAGAGAGAGAGAGAGAGAGAGAGAGAGAGAGAGAGAGAGAAAATCTTTTAAAAAAAAAAAAAAAGAGCAGTGTTTCTCCATGGCCTCTGCTTCAGTTCCTGCCTTGGCTTTCCTCAATGATGGATTATAATAGGACCTGAAATTAACCCTTTCCTTACCAAGTTGCTTTGGGTCATGGCGTTTACAGCAATGAAAGCAAACCAGAACAAATAGTGTGAGTTATTTTAAATTGTGGTCATATGTTTCAACAGAAAATAAGATAATCTGTCGTAAAAGTCATGGAAAGACAGTTTCTACTAGGGTCTGAAAGAAGGGTGTGAAGGGAAAATTTGAAATAAACGAGAGAGACACTAGTTTTGTTAAAATTTTTATATTAAAAAGTGGCATGAACTTTCCATGTAGAACAAAAATTTAGGGAAGGCAAAACTGGATAAAACCATCAAAACTGAAATACAGTGCTTCAAGTGAATCCCATCACCTGGTGATGTTATAAGCAGTCTCTAAGCCAACATCAGAAACTAGAACCATCAATCTTAAAAAAAAAAGCAGCAGCAGCAGTCTAGGGCCTCCATGCCACTTCATGCAAGAATACCTGCTTGTAAAGCAACGGGACCTGTTCCCTCCCTGTAAGCTCCCCCTTCTGAAGCATGATAATCCCTCTTGCAGGGTGAGTAATCACAGCACTTAAACAGGTGCCTCTTGGCATCTCCTGTAATCCCAAAGAATGGCATGAAGGGAAATCAAGCATCGCCTGCGACTGCAATGCTGCCCTTGGAGGCTGACTAAATGGTAGTTAAAGGTTTTGGAGTGTGCACCACATTGCCAGCAATGGGATGTGTCATAATATCAGATGTCAGAAGAGTTAGTATTTCTCTTTAAAGCACATCTGAAATAGAAAAATCTTTAATATACACCATTTGTAAACAAAATTGCACTTGATTTTGAATCACATGTAACTTTCTCTCCCCCCCTTCCCTTTTGATCACTGATAGATCTATAGTTCCTTAACTCAAAAGGGCCTATTTCCCACAAACTACTTCTGCAAGATATAATCTTGACTTCCCAGAAACTCAAAAATAAATGATAATTTCTCCCATTACCAATATAACTTCCTAAATAAATAAAATCACAGGCAGTTGCTCCTAGAGATGACAAACTATGGTGTAAATGACACAGTCCTTTCATAAACTTTAAACTTCCTAGTCTGACAGATTAAACAACGGAATAGAAAGTTCAGGGACAACATGTAGCTTGCAAAAACAGCCATGATGGGTTTGGGAGGGAAAGGGTGTCAATGATGTAAAGAAGCTTGTAGGTTTTTCTCATCCCATGAATGTGTTTTCAGTAAGCTGCTCTCCTTGGTTGACACCTCTCCCCAGCTCCCATGCACAGAGATCAAGGAACAGAGCAAGAGGTCATTGCCTCCTTTAATCCCACGGAGCAGTGCAGAAGACTGACACGCAAGCTGTCTCTTCCCTGACACAAACCATCTTCTACAGCAGTTTCCCATTGTTTACTCCATCTTTGACCTTTCAAAGTGTGTGATCATTCGCTCCTAAGGAGGAAAAGATTTATTCTAAGTACATAACTTAAAATGGTCTAAATTCCAAAAAAATTCTATATAAATGGCTCAAACAATTGTTTTTCACAAATACCTTTCTATGTTAATTGTTTATAGCAGTATATCTTTAATTCTAAAACATTACAGGCCCCATCTGAGGTTAAATGACTCAACTACAACTCAGAAGGAAATTCAACATGCTTACAGGTTTTTAGTGTGCAATACAATACTGTTACATGAAAGCACATTGCTGTACAGTAGATCTGTAAAAATCTTATTTTAACTGAACTCTGGTGTATGAGTCTGTCTGTATACCTTCTGACCTCAGGTAGCAGAGAAGAACATGATGTACTTACATATGTGCAGGAAAATGCTTATACACATAGACTAATACAAAAATAAAAAGTTGCAATTGTAACCAACTCAGGGGCATACTGCCCAGACAGTCAGAAATATCATGCTGCAGATTCAATGAGAAAAATTGTTTAAAAAAAAAATACGGTAGACACACAGAAGAAGAAGAAGACAGAAGAAGACAACAAAATAGACCCACTGGCCTTTACACACACACACACACACACACACACACACACACACACACACACACTAATAAAATAAAATAAAATAAAATAAAATGGCAAGGTTGTGGGCATAGTGGTGCACACTTTTAATCCCAGCACTTAGAGGGCAGAGACAGGTGGATCATTAACTTTGAGGCCAGCTTGGTCTCACTTTATAAGTGAGTTCCAGGACAGCCAAGGCTACACAGAGAAACCCTGTCTTGAAAAAGAAAAACAAAAACTGTAAGGATGCTAAATTTTGTGTTTCTTACCACATAAAGCGCACCGTTGTAGCAATTATGTTTACTTGCAGTTTTTTCCACAAAGGCAAATGTTGAAGAGTGAAATCAATGTCCCAAAGCACTGCAGTAACCACACATATGCCACACGTGGTGGCCTATGGAACACAGTGCAGCCACAGAGCTGAAGCCAAGGGAGGCCACCAGTGGCAAACACGAAGCAGAGGAAGACCTCAAGAGAGACCCAGGTATCTTAAGAATGGAACCCAGCCAGAGACTGCTCCACCTGGGGATCTATCCCATAAACAGCCACCAAACCCAGACACTATTGTGGATGCCAAGAAGAGCTTGCTGACAGGAGCCTGATATAGCTGTCTGCTGAGAGGCTCTGCCAGTGCCTGACAAATACAGAAGTGGATGCTCACAGTCATCCACTGGACTGAGCACAGGGTCCCCAATGGAGGAGCTAGAGAAAGTATCCAAGGAGCTGAAAGGGTCTGCAACACTATAGGAGGAACAACAATATGAACTAACCAGAACCCCCAGAGCTCGTGTCTCTAGCTGCATATGTAGCAGAGGATGGCCTAGTCGGTCATCAATGGGAGGAGAGGCCCTTGGTCCTGTGCAGGTTGTGCCCTTGGTCCCCAGTATAGGGAAATGCCAGGGCTAGGAAGTGGGAGTGGTGGATGGGTTGGTGAGCAGGGGGAGGGGAGAGGGGACAGGGGATTTTTGGAGGGAAAACTAGGAAAGGAGATAAGATTTGAAAAGCAAATAAAGAAAATACCTAATAAAGAAAAAGTATAATAAAAAAAATGTTTTCCCCTCATCCGGTCTGCCCTGCTCACGCCAGCCAGCCCTGCTCGCTCTGGTCGGGCCCCACCCGCTCTGGCCCCACCCGCTCTGGCCGTCCCATTCGGCCCCATTCGCTCCGGTCGCCCCGCTTGCTCCGGTCGGTCCCACTTGCTCTCTTGGTCGAAAAATTGGTTTATTATTATTATTCATAAATACTTTAGACGCACCAGAGGAGGGTGTCATATCTCATTACAGGTGGTTGTAAACCACCATGTGGTTGCTGGGATTTGAACTCATCACCTTCGGAAGAGCAGTCGGGTGCTCTTACCCGCTGAGCCATCTCACCAGCCCAATAAAATTTTTTTTTTTTTTTTTTTCCGAGACAGGGTTTCTCTGTGTAGCCCTGGCTGTCCTGGAACTCACTTTGTAGACCAGGCTGGCCTCGAACTCAGAAATCCGCCTGCCTCTGCCTCCCGAGTGCTGGGATTAAAGGTGTGTGCCACCACGCCCAGCACTAACTTCTAATTCATAAGTTTGACCATGTAACTCTGGAAAAGGGACTATGTACACAAAGATATACAGAAAGGAATCTTTGTATGCCCATTCCTGTCTTTTTCAGCCAAACCAGTCCATACATCAGTAGGCAGTTAAGATTCTTTGTCAATGGAGAATTCATGAGTGGCTATTTAGTTACCAGATCAAATGAGATAAAGTCCATGATTTGATCACTAACCTCATCTGAGTCCAACAAGGCCGGAAGTGCTCTGCAGAGAAACATGATATTAAATAAGGTCACAAACTGTTCATAAAGGACAATAGATAACAAGGAAAATTTAAAGCTTTTTTACAACATAGCTAAGATTTGTATCTCTCTCTCTCTCTCTCTCTCTCTCTCTCTCTCTCTCTCTTTTTCCCTTGGTTTTTCGAGACAGGGTTTCTCTGTGTAGCCCTGGCTGTCCTGGAACTCACTTTGTAGACCAGGATGGCCTCGAACTCAGAAATTCACCTGCCTCTGCCTCCCAAGCGCTGGGATTAAAGGTATGCACCTCTCACTAGACTTCTCTCTCCTAAGTTTCCCACTGAAAACAATAATAAAGTAATACTAACACCAAAACAGGATTTTTAAGGTAATAATTCAAAAACTTACACATCAGTCACGGAAGAAGGGACATTTTCTTCTACCCATTTCAAATCATCTTCCTGCTGGGAACATATACATATCAGCTATTACTAAAACATACCAATAAATAATTGATCTCTTTCAGCAGCCTTTCATTATCATCCATAGCACACATACATAACAAATGAAGCTGACAGAAAATTCTTTTGTTTTGTTTTGTTTTGAGACAGGGTTTCTCTGTGTAGTCCTGGCTGTCCTGGAACTCACTCTGTAGACCATGCTGGCCTTGAACTCAGAAATCCACCTGCCTCTGCCTCCCAAGTGCTGGGATTAAAGGCATGCGCCACCACGCCCGGCCCTTACAGAAAATTCTATTCAACTCTTTTCTTCAAATACCTTTGACTAACATCTCCCTAGTAACCCATTAGTGTTAATTTATAAATGTTACAGTGTTCTCTTAACCTGGCTAGTTCCCAAATAATGGAGACCGGACTGTTTTATTTATTTAACAGCTCTAAGGCACAACAACTGACCAGTATTAACCTATCTGAATCTCCTAAGCAAATCTGGCTATCTTCCAGCCCTAATTCCTGAGATATTTGCATTCTATAGCTTTCTTTGCTCTGTTTTCTCATGATGTCTCCTGTATCATCTCCCTTCCCATCCTCTCCCCTGGCTGGGAGGAAGTCCAGCCATTTCTCTTCCCTGATCAGTCATTGGCTGCTCAGCTCTTTATTGACCAATCATAGGGAATACTTGGAGAGCAATGTTTACACAACATTGAGACAGGAGATTTTCAGAATAAGGACTGCAACCAGACACAGGGACACAGAACTCAATGTTTGAATAACACACGGATGATCTTTACACAGTGCACAGTAACATTATGCCTACAAGCCCCATCCTAACTACCACTTAGTCTTTTCCTGTGACTTCAACATTACTACAGTTCACAAATCCAACAATTGTTTTTCTGGGCTTGGCATATTTAAGAAACTGTCTCCTAGTTCACCAGTTCCTAAGAATGTCAGGATTTTAAAGACAGAGTTTCTCCGTGTAACCCTGGCTAGCTGGCCTTTAACTGAGAGATCTGCCTGCCTCTGACTCCTGTGTGCTGGGATTAAAGGCTCAATCGTACCCAGGTCATTGAGTAAGACAAATTAATGTGATATCTTCAGCCTTGTTCTTTTTCTCAAGAACACTTCAACTTTTACTTTTGTGGATTCTTACAAATACTGCAGTTGCTTTTTAAAAAGATTGTGAAAAATGTCATTCGAGTCTTGCTGGTGATTACAGTAACTGCTTTGGGCAAGCCCGAGTGTGGTAAAGGTAAAAGCTGGGCAGTAAGGGGGCTGCTGCCACGCTGGAAGACCTGCAGTCAATCCCTAGAATTCACATGTCGGCAAGCAAGAGTCAACTCTTGAAAGTTGTCATCTGACCTGCACACGGGCACAGCACAAAGCCTACGCCACTCACACCCATATGCAGGAACACAGAAATGTACTAAATATGTACTAAAATCATCATTCAGGCCTAATTCACTGCCATGCTAGGCCCCACCCCAGCCCAGGCCCAGATCAGGAAGGAAGGAAGGAAGGAAGGAAGGAAGGAAGGAAGGAAGGAAGGAAGGAAGGAAGCGGCCACTTACTGCTTTGTTTACTTTACTAGTCCCATTTGGTTCCTGCTTGGTACTTCTCATTTTCATCCCTTCTGCAAAAGGAAAGAAAAAAACAACAAACCCCCCATAGAGTCGTGAACTCTCCTCACACCGCAACAAAAGCAAAAACATGTGCAGAGATTTAAGCTTACTGAATGAATTATGCATCAGATGTTGTCCTACTTTAACCTTTTATAATAAAAAGTTAAAAGCTAAATTTGTGTCTCACTTCTACAAGAAACCTGGACATTTAATATAGAAGATTCACTCAGTTTATCATGGTTCACCTTTTTTTGCTTGTTTTTTTCTCGAGACAGGGTTTCTCTGTGTAGCCCTGGCTGTCCTGAACTCACTCCATAGACCAGGCTGGCTTCAAACTCAGAAATCTGCCTGCCTCTGCCTCCCGAGTGCTGGGATTAAAGGCATTAAACTGCCTGGCTATGGTTTAAACCTTGCTATTCTCTCTTTATCCTAACTTTACCAAACAGATAAACTCATGTTTGTTGGTTTGTTTGTTTTTCCTTTTAGAATTATTTTCTTTGAAAAAAATACTAAGAGCACAAATCAGAACAGTGAGTTTTCTTCAAAGCTCACCAAAGCTTTCCTTCAACATCGGCTCCTTCTGCTCATCCTCCTCATCTTCCTCTGACAACGGTGAGAAGGCGAACCTGACAAAAGAAGAAAAGAAGGAGTCCACAAGGGAGCAGTCTCTCTTGCAACATCACAGAACTTACGATGAAAATGCAACTGCAGTGTTTCCTCCCTTCACAAAGTTCTTAAATGCCTGTATCATCAACCGAGTAGCAGGACAGCATGAGCCACACACTACTGTGACTTTAGACAAGTTACTTAATGTCCTCATGTACAAATGGAGACAAAAGAACAACAGTCAAAACACTCAGTAGTATTTTCTAAGAAGTATAGTCAAGCAGAGTGAGCGGCCCAGCTGTGATCCAGCACGAGGGAGGCGGAGGCTGAACACGAGTTCAAAGCCAGTCTAGTCTGGATGACACAGTGAGACCCTGTCTTTTATTAAACAATAAAAACCTCCACAAAAATCAACTCACTATGAAATACTTAAAACAATACCTGATATATTTCAAAGACAAATATCACACAAAAGAAAATAACTCTAATTTAAAACTATGGCCTTCAAGTAGAGTTAAAAAAAACAACCAACCAAACAACAACAACAACAACAAAAAAAAAAAAACCAAAAACCAAGGCCTAACTGTAAATGCTTCAGGTATTTTAAAATCTCAGTCTGCACATGAGATGGCTAAGGCCTCGTCAACCTCCTCATGGATACCTTCCCCTCAGTACTGCCAAGGGACTTGGCAATGAGACTTGGCTGCCCTAGAAGGCTTGACCTCACTCTGCACTTCACACTTTATTGTTACCTACACTAACATTTTCATTTTCATTTGTTTTAAATCTCTCGTGGCTAACTTAACTGGTAAAGATCACAGCTGGTGTTTGAAAGCATATGAAGTGAGAGTTAGAGGTCTCCTCTCACAGCCTCTACTGAATGTAATAAATAAGGTCAAGCCCACATAACAATGTAAGAATGAAAAGAAAGGCAGAGATTATGGCCAAAGAAGATATAAGAGAGGCTCCCAAAGCTGTACATTCCTCCTTACCAGTGTTGTTTCAGCTTCCTTTTCTCTTTATTACTTCACTTTTTTTCCGAGTGAACACACAGTAAGAGCATACTTTAAAAACACAGCAAAGTTGGGGGCTGGTGAGATGGCTCAGCGGGTAAGAGCACCCGACTGCTCTTCTGAAGGTGATAAGTTCAAATCCCAGCAACCACATGGTGGCTCACAACCATCCTTAATGAGATCTGGCACCCTCTTCTGGAATGCCTGAAGACAACTACAGTGTACTTACATATAATAAATAAAATCTTTAAAAAAAAAAAAAAAAAAAAACCACAGCAAAGCTATTTTCACTTGTTTTCTTTCCCAGTTTTTATTTGCATATCTGTTTATTAAGTTCTTACTCTCCCCCTTTTGGGTTATGTGGTTTAACATAAGCTCTTAATCATCTAAATATGAGAGAGGGAAAAAAAGAAGGGGAACGAAGGTGTGTGTGCTGATGAGGACGGGGCAGCTCCTAGCCAGGATCTGCCTGCACTAAACAAAAGCCATTAAATGATGACCTGAACTCCAGAATCAGTAAGAGACTTTCATCTCACCCCATCATCACCATATGCTAGACAAGGCCTACAGAGAGATTCTCAACTATTTTCTCTTGTATTTATCTAAACCAATTATTTATAGTCTAAGATGCTGTCAGAGTTGAAACAGACCTAAGTAACTATAAAACAGGAAACTAAAGCTCACAGACATAAGAGAGACAGGATGCCAGAACTAAAGAGCTCTAGTAGGCCAGAGCATGACGGACATGGCTGTGGCCGGCCTTCCCTCTTCCTTGATAACACTGTAAGACTGCATTCCTACCATTAGTAACCAAGTTCTAGTCCCTTATTTGGCTATTTCCTCCTCCTGAAGCTAACTACTAAGGTCTGGCTATCAAAGTACTGAAGTCCAGCAATCAAAAGCCCCCTTGTGGCTATCCTAATTAATTTGTCCAATCAAAACAAAAACAAAAACATCCTAACATGGGGTTTCCTCTTTTACCTTTATATACCACTATTTTCCTAGATGAAAACCTGTCTCTTCCCTATACAGGCGCAGTCCTCCAGGAAAAATATCCTTGCTCCTTCTCCTTTGTTCCCTTATCTGTCCCCCCTACCCCCCACCACCCTCTATCTCCGGTCTTTGTCTCTTATTCCCTGCCCTGTGTCCCTCTGGGGCAAATAAATCTCCTTGGTTCTGAGAACTTGGTCTTGGGATGTCTTGTGCCTACTGCTCCTTTCAAGAACTACAAAGCAAGGTAACAGAAGATGTGAAGGAGTGTGTCTACCCATCTCCACTATGCAATACAGTACTGACAGCTTCCCTCATATGCCACCCTTATCTGACAGGGGTCATTCTGGCAGCAGGATATATAAAAAGAGTCCAAGCACCTCTGGTTATTTGCTGATGGCCGCCAGAGGATCATGATGACAAAAAGGATCATGGAAAACAGCAATCTCCAAATGGCATCATCTACCCACAGCTCCCGCCAGTCCTGCAAAAGAGGGAAATGCACACCACCTTATGTAGACTATCACTGTTTACAACCCCTCGGTAGAGAACAAAAATCCCTTCTTTATACACCGAAGCTGTGTTTACCAAAAGCTACTGTGCTAGACACCAGGCAAGTACTGGGACTATCAACTTGGAAAAAAAGTAGCTTCTTACTTTGTCATACTTACTGTGGCTAGAGCAAAGGTACCAGCACACTGCACAGAGTACCTGTCAAGGTGCCACAGCTCCCAGAATCCTCAGGGAAAGCAACATTTGGATGCTAATTTTTAAATTGTAACATATAGAGGCTGGCCTCTAACTCAGATATCTGCCTGTCTCTGAATCCTAAGTGCTGAAAATAAAGGTATCCACCACGACACCCAGTTTAAGCTAAATTTCTAATCCCCCTGCTGGGATTAAAAGTATATGCCATCGTGTCTGGTCCTATTGCCAATTTTATAATTGTCTTTTGTCATTTATCAGTGTGACCAAAAGAGGACACTGTCTATGTCCACAGAAATCCTACAGCCCAGTGGACATACAGTGTCTGTCTGGACTTAAAAGACCACAGCTTTACTCCGATTAGCATCACTCTCACACAGTGCTCAGCACTGCCTGAGAGTTTGAATTAAGGCAAGCTTGCAATATGACAGGCTGTGGGTACCATCCACAAAATTCTCTTCTATGATAAGCATGGTCATATATAACATATCAATAGGGGTTGGGGGTATGGCTTAGTGGCAAAGCTCCTGCCTAGAATACAAAAGGGCCTGGGTTCAATCCCTAGGACCAATAAATAAACAAACACACAAACAAACAGTCCTAGCACAGACTATGTAGGAGTAGAACCCAAGCCTTAAACTCTTACACCTTCTAAGAATCATGGACTATAATGATCAACATAATCATACTCACAATTGGATGTATTTATAACTTACCGACTGGCAAGTCACTATTCTGAACTTCATGGTCGTCCAGATGATGAACACAATAGACGCTAGCAGGAAATGAAAAACCTGGTCAGAACATGAATGGCAGTTTACACCCCAATTATATTCACTGATCTTGGATAAAACAATTCCATATTCCTGACAACAAAACACTACGATCACTTAAGTTATTTTCAATATAAATTTATTAAACACCTACCATCAGCAAGGCCCATAATACATACTATTGCTAACATTGTCTGTAAATACAGTTTTGCAATCATTATGTCTTTATCATCTGGCTACTTCAGAAACCCTAGGAATTAGAACAATAGCTAATAGAATATGGCTTTTATCAACATCATCCAAATAATTTTTCCTCCTCTAACTTACTTTTTTTTTTTTTAAGATTTATTTTATTTATTATATATAAGTACACTGTAGCTGTCTTCAGACACTCCAGAAGAGGGCGCCAGATCTCGTTACGGATGGTTGTGAGCCACCATGTGGATGCTGGGATTTGAACTCATCACCTTCGGAAGAGCAGTCGGGTGCTCTTACCCGCTGAGCCATCTCACCAGCCCTCTAACTTACTTTTTGAGGAAGTATCTCTCACTGAAATTGGAGCTCACTGATTGGATAGTCTCACAGTTGACCAATTAGGGAAGACTAACTGAGCAGCAGTCTCCAGGGACCCTCCTGCTTCTACCTTCCTAGCATTATGATTACCACCATGACTGGCTCTTTACATGGGTCCTGGGCATCTGCACTAAGGTCTTCATGTTTGTATGGCAGTACTTTATCTTCTAAGCCACCTCCCTAACCCCACACCTGGCTTCTGCATGAGGACCAAGGATCCAAATTTGTCCTTACACTTACACAGAAAGCATTTGGCAGAGCCATCTCTCCTACTCTTAATCTTTTTTTTAAAAAAGATCATAAATATTTTAAAGTACCAGAACTATGACTGCTTTCCTTAAATGGAAAACAAGACGTTCTCTAACAACCAATGGACCGCTCAGGCTTGGAATTTCTGTTGTGGCTTAGCAGTTAAGAGCACTGGCTGCTTTTCCAGAGAACCCAGGTTCAGTTGCTAGCACCCACATGGAGACTCTCAACTGACCATGACTCCAATTACTGGGGATTCCATACCCTCTTCTGGCTCTGCAGCAGGTACAGATGTGGTGCACAGACACGTGCAGGCAAAACACCATACAAGTAATAAATAAAGATAATTTCTGTTCTAAAGGAAACCACAGTATCATGATGTAACATTTAAAACATTCCAAACTTACCTGCCACTGCCAAGATAAGCGTATTGGTGAAATGTCGGTACAAAGAGAGCTTTACAATGTTCCTCCGAAGTTTTAATAGCTTCATGGTTTGAGTTAAGCTAATGAATATGTGTTTGCAAGTCAAGGAATTGAACATTAAAGATGGTAAGTACATTAATACTCCAGTTTAGGAGCTAGGAGCATACTTGTAAAGTTACAGACCTAGAGACTTACAGTTCTTTTTTTTTTTTTCCAACATTTATTAGATAATTTCTTCATTTACATTTCAAGTGTTATCCAGAAAGTTCCCTATACCCTCCCCCCTCCCGGCCCTGCTCCCCTACCCACCCGAGACTTACAGTTCTTATTTTCACTTATTCTCACAAATACTACAACCTCACCATGCTTAATAAGAAAATAATTATTTCAGTAAGACAGAAAAAAATTACAGAATAAGGATGAGAATGAAGAAATAAGAGGAAAAATACATGGAAACAAAGAAAAATATAGGCTTGCTAGAGAAACTGTAAACAATGAAAGCCACCATGGAGATGATAACACCATTTTTGGTTTAAGTGGGTATTTCTGTCCTCCTCCGACCCAGCTAATCCACTGTAGCTAATCACGATCACACCTGTGCCCACAGCTTTCCAGAGTCCTATACTCAGTCCTCAAGTAGCACCACCAGCTGCCCACACGACTGTGAACTACATAAGAGGAGCTGACAACTGTCTGAGGATCCAGGCCAGTCAGCTACCAACGCAGAGAGGTTTCATTTTAAGAACTTTAGTCCTAAGTAGGAGCTCCTACCACAGATGACGCTGCTCTCATGCCTAAGTATCAGGGGTGCAGTCAGAAAAATGAAGGCACTGGGGCTGAGAAGTCTCAGCTGTAGAGATGCTTCCCACCCAGCAATCCAGCCTGACAAGCTGAGTTCCATCCCCAGAAGTCATATGAGGTGAGGTGAAGGACAGAATTTCTTAGGAAGACATCCTCTGACCTTAATATGTGCACTGTAGCATGCATTCTGCACCTCAACAAATAAAATTTAAAAAATAAATTACAAAGGGCCTGGAGAGCCAGCTCAGCAGTTAAGATTACATACTGTTCTAGCAGACAACCAGGGCTAGGATTCCCAGCTCTCACATCAGGAAGCTCACAATAGCTGGCAACTCCAAATGAAGGGGATCCAGCATCCCTTTTCTGGCCTCTGCAGGCAATGTACTCATGTGCACAATGCATACATATACAATTAAAATTTGAATCTTTTTTTGTTTTTTTGAAGACAGGGTTTCTCTGTGCCCTGAATGTCCTGGAACTCATTCTGTAGACCAGGCTGGCCTCGAACTCAGAAATCCGCCTGCCTCTGCCTCCCAAGTGCTGGACTAAAGGCATTTGCCACCACTGCCTGGCTAGACTAATATCTTGAAAAAATAAAAAAAAATAAAAAATAAAAAAATAAAAGAAAAAGAAAAATGAAGGGAGCTGGAGCTCACTGTGCCTGTCAGAGCTCTCCCAGATTCTAAGTCCACCTTATTTTTCCCTCTCCCAGAACTCAAGGATCACAGTATTTGGCAGATATATTGATCTGGACCCAGACACCTGATTTTCAGTCTTTTTTGCTATATGGCAATCTACTAAAATGTGCAAAATTATAATTTTGTTCTTATTATCCTTTTTTTCTCCTTTGAGACAGGATTTCTCTGTGTATCTCTGGCTGTCCTGGAGCTCATTCTGTAGATCAGGCTGGCCTTGAACTCAGAGATCTGTCTGCCTCTGTTCCCCCAAGTGCTGGGATTAAAATGTGCAACCACCATCACCCCACTCATATTATGCTTTTTACAAGCATCACAACTTATCAGGACGAAAATGTTGCACAATTGCACATATATGCTCACACACATAAAGACAAACCAAATTTAAAATACCCGTACAAGATAAATTCCAAAAACTTGAACCCAAGAGGTCAACTCCCTGCTACACAAATGTTTAAGGAATAGGAATAGAAACCTGTTTATCTGCTGTCACTTTGTGACTGAATCAGCATTTGTTCTGAAGAGTGATTGGCAGGTTCTAGGTAAAAGAACAAACTCACCCTTCAGGGGCTGAAACCTGCCTTTCTAGTTATGAGACAGGGAGGATCATCCCCCTTAAACAGTTCCTAAACACATCTTAGGAATCAAACTCTTTTCACAGGTGTCAAAGAATTTCCTAATTGCTAGGGACTAGAAGAAAGAGCGAGATCAGAACAGCCAATGATTCTAACACAAAGAACAACCCCAAAATCAAGGTCCATTTTAAAAAGAGAAGGCAGACATTTTTATCTTGTGCTTAGCAACCAAATTCTGTGATTTTAAGAACGACAATACAAAAACAAACGGAACTGCTTACCTGAGCGAGCCCTCAGGCCATTCACATATAAAATAAACCATTTCCCAGACCAAGGAGAAATCAACAGAAAGATTAATGGAAGCCCATCTCCAAGGGGAGAAAATAAATGGCCACCAAACAAGCCAATTAGAAGGATATCCACCAGCACAGGGCAGTGTCTAGGAAAGCCAAGGGTATAAAGGCCAAGGAAGCAAGATCAGTCTGGGCCTGCAGACAAAGAAAAAGAGGATGAAAACAGATGAACAGAGCAGGAGGAGAGACCAGCACATGGTTCTGCATTTACACAGTCAGCAAGAATGGGTCCAAGAAAAGCACAAGGGCTAGCCCCTAGCAAACACTCCTCCCTTCTTCTATACCTGCAGAGAGCATGCAGCTATAAACGATTCACACAAACTGTCCATTATTCTCAACTCACCAAAATTGCTGAGAATTCTACTATAGAGTTCCCATGTGAGGACACCATAAAAAAAAAAAAGTCCTTGTGTTTAATCACCCTATCCCATCTTGATTTCCTAACACTATTTTTAGACTAAAATCTTAAAAAGGTATCTCTCACATTTTAAATAATTATTGCATCATTAACATACTAAGAATTATTGATTCTCAGAATAACATAATGAAATTTTACTAATAATACTTTAAAATATAAGTAATGATCTTTCCACAAAACAGCATTCTTAGTTTCTATAAGTTTGTATCTAAGATGTTTTGTATATAATTCTAACAACCCAATCACCAGAGAATTATTAAAGGATATCCATAAAATAATACAGGCATCAACTGCAGAGAGGGCCAGGTTTACTATCAGAGCCAGTGAGTAAGAAAAATACTATAGTGATGGTAGAGGAGAGAAAGTGAAATTACAGAGGGTTAGAAGTGCTCAATGTCTAAAGAGACTGTACTCATAGGCCAGGGCACGGGACAGTGTAGTTTGAAAGACAAGTTACAATTATAAAGTACTGTATGGAAAGGGAACTGTCACAAAACTAAATGCACTCAGTCTTACTAAGGGCAAAGCCAAGTGTACAGAACCTAGCACTTGAATCTAATGGGTTATGACAAGCTAATTTTTTTTAAACAAATAAAATAACTGAAATGCCCCAGGAAGCCTACTTCTTCCTTGGCAGTGGACTGTGTAAAACTTAATTGCATTTAAGTCTTCAAATCTTAAGTTCTGGGTAAATAGAGAACACTGTTGCTTTTGACTAGATGAGCTAGTAAATGGGGGAAAAACCAAATAATTACCAATCTGGAGGTAGGTGGAAAGAAGATAATTACAGCTCATATACTAAATTTATCAAGCTCTAATATATGAAATTAGAAAATCTGAGTTATACAAGATGAACATCCCTAATTCAAAACCCCAAGCCCACAACAATGCAAAAAGTTTATAGATTTTAAATTTTAGAATGTTGAATTTTTAGATTAAAGGATGCTCAACCAAAAGGAGCAATGCACACATTCTACAATCAAAACTCTGAAATGTGACACACTCCTGCTCCCTTCACACCTCACTCAAGAAAAGGATGCCCAGCCTCAATCTGCCTATTGGAAGTCAGAGCCCATGGGCAACAGGAGCAGCCCACTATCACCCACTCACTGACTCAAGTTATAAATAGGACTCTAACCGACCACAAAAACTCAGACTAAGAAAAAATAAAATAAGTAATTCATTCTAAACAATACTGACCCCTGTAACTCTGAGGACTCCTTCCATGCCAGAGAATAAAAGATAAAGTGCCCCTGCCACCACAACCTTGTGAAGAGTGACTCCAAGGCGAGGCCTAAAATGGAAGCAAAGAGACAACCAACTGATTACAGAAGCAGCAAGACCACTAACATACAAAGTAACAGCACCTGATCAGGAATAACATGCTCCTGAAAGGGAAAAACAACCACTCCTGACTGGTTATAAACGATGACAAGAAATACTAGAACATAAGATCTGGTCCTGTTACTGTAACACACACCCTCACAAACAGTCACACCTACACACACACACACACACTTACACACACACACACACACACACTTACACACACACACACACTCACTGACACACACATACATACACATATACACACACAATACACACAAATATACACACTCACAAATATACACTCACACATACATACATACACATATACACACACACACACACACACACACACACACACACACACACACACACTCATGAGAAATTTGAAACATTCAACAGTATAAAAACCCCCAATAAAAAAGCCTGTCATCCAGTCTAACAACAGCCAGTCTATAGCTAGTTCCACTCACGCACATATCACTCATTTTCCATCCTTTCACACTAGCTAGTAAAAATATAAACAATGTAACTATTTGTGTTTGTTTTTTATAAGACAAAAACTTTAAAAACAAACAAAAAACCCATGCAGCTTGCTAGATGGCTCAGCAGATAAATGAACTTATGGCCAAGGCTGCTAATTTGAGTTTAATCCCCAGAATACCCATGGATGAAGGAGAAAACCAAGTCCTACAGATTGCCCTCCATACATGCTCTTGTAAGTCCAACATTCAAGAAATCTTTATCACACATAGAAGGCATTTAGATATTTAAACAAAATTTTAGCCATTAAACTCTTATTCTACTTAAGTGTCTTTGAACTATCCCTCTCCTAGTCTCCAACTCAAGAGATAGCTTCTGTCACTACCACTTCTCCCAAATTGTTCTTGCTATGGTCATTAACACTCTTTATTAATTAAACCAATAGTTGATTCTCAGTCCTCTTACCCCACCTCTCTGATCATCTGATTCCATTAAGAACTCCTCCTTGGAACACTGTCTTTAGTTTGCCTCTTGCCTTCAACCATTACTCAGTTTCCTCTGCTACTCTCCTCCGTGGCACTGACATTCGAATAACAGAATATATATGCCCAAACCCCCAGTCTTTGACCCTCTCTCCAGACTCACTTCCTGGGTAACCATGTGCAGTGTCATGACTTAAGTAATAGTCATCTTGATGACTATCAAACTTCTACCTTGGCCCTGGCCTCTCTCCACTAGCCAACCTGCTAACCTTTCCATTGTGCCAAGCCAATCCCTTGATCTTCCTTGACTTAAGGAAATGCCAATTCTCTCCTGCCCTGGGAACAGACCAGAAGTTGGCCTCATCCCCAGTTCCTCTTCTCTTTCACGTCCCACAGGTGACCATCATGAAACTCCACTGTTCAACCTTCAAAGCACGCACAGGATCCAATCACACCTCAGAATCTTTCTCTAGGTGGCCTGACAGCCCCTTGCTTTACTCAGACCTTGGCTTGAGTGCCACTAAGTGAAGCTCTCCCAGGTTGTCCTATTTACAGCTCCAAGGTCCAACTCCTGCCTGGCATTCCTCATGCCCTTTCCTGTGAACTATAGTACCTTTCACTGTGTATTAGATAGTTAACTCATTTACTTCAATTTTGTCTGTGTTCTCTTTCTCCACAACTGTAAACCCCAAATTTTCCACTTGTACTGCAGGGGCTATAAAAGTCAGGGCCAGGTATATGGCAGTGATGAGTACACCACAAGTAGCAATGCACGCAATGACTACAGCACTGCATGTTACAGTAATTTTCGTTTTTTTTTTTGTTTGTTTTTTTTCAGACAGGGTCAAAGATTTTTTTTTAACTCAAAAAAATTAAAAAATTTTAAACAATTACAGTAAGAGTATTCTTTCCATAAAAAAATCTTGTTTGTGTGGATGGAGAGATGTTCAATAGTTTAGAGCACTTGTAATCTTGCAGAACCCTGAGTCCGATTCCCAGCATTTTCATGGTGACTTACAGCCATATGAAACTCCAGTTCCAGGTATCCTCACACAAAGACACACAAAGACAGACAGACAGACAGACAGACAGACAGACACAGACACAGACACACACACACACCCCACCCATAAACATAAAATAAGTATTTTTATAAATGTAATTTGCAAAAACATTTCACATGGTCACCGACTGAGTTCAGTGTAAAAGTTTGGTTTTCTACATTATTTGCTCCACTGCAGTCTTTCTGCAGATGCACTGTGAGCTTTTAGGAAGATAAAGAGTAGCATTTCTAACACTTAAACTGCTACAAAACTTCAGACATGTTTTCCTAGCTCACTACCTTCTCAGAACCAGCACTGTCTAGCCAGCATTTCATTCAGAAGCAGGTACTCACTTGACTATGCCATATCCCAGACTGACTATGATGACCAGGGTTCGAGCCAGTGAGCGTTTTACTGCTGAGAGCAGCTCTGCAAGGACCAAGGCATCCTGGACTATGAAAGAAAGAGAAACAGCACTATACTCCAGTTTCAACCAAAGGCATAATCCAAGTACTAGAATGTAGGCCCCTACTACTTTTCAGAATGAACACAGTACCAGACCTACTACAGAGAGAATATCTCCTGTACAGTTTCTATACGCATATATGGCTAATATCACTAAAGAACTCAGTTATGTGCACAACAGCCTAGGTGTGCTAAATTCATCAACTCACCCAACTTCCCTAAAACTTTAGCAGACTATCTTACCCTATACAGTAAGCTTGTAGTATTAAGGGAATTTCCCTACTTTTTTTTTCTTCCAACTGAACTATGGCTATGCACAGAAAAGCACACACATACATCCTAGTGCATGTGCATAGTTTTCAACTTTACATCTGTTTTCAAGTCTCTCTAAAGACCCAGAGAACACCTTATTAGCATATCTTGCAACAATGATTAGTAACAGTCAGAGAGGAAATTAAAACTATTTTAATAAACTACCATACCAAATATTTTTGTAACTACCAGACAACCTTACTAAACCGTAAGAACCTCCCCATTTTCTTGTATTACTGTATTTCACCAGGTCTTAGATGCACCCCTAAACACCCTGATGCAAATATCTATGTGTCTTGAAATCAGTGGCATCTTACAATTAAATTGGCCATATTTTCTTTCTTTCTTAGGGGTGCCTTGGCTATCAATCACAACTGAGTTGTTTTTTTTTTTTTTTTAAGATTTATTTTATTTATTATATGTAAGTACACTGTAGCTGTCTTCAGACACTCCAGAAGAGGGCGCCAGATCTCGTTACGGATGGTTGTGAGCCACCATGTGGATGCTGGGATTTGAACTTATCACCTTTGGAAGAGCAGTCGGGTGCTCTTACCTGCTGAGCCATCTCACCAGCCCACACAACTGAGTTTTAAGAAATATGATAATCTTCCCCTAAAGGGCTACTTTTCTGTGTTTCAACACAATTATTTTTGCATCATACAAAATTTTTATAACTCCTGAAATCCAAGATTAAAAGGAAAAGTCACAATGACAATGACTCTGCTTTGGTCATTTTAAAAGTAACTGAAGGCAGACCTATGTAACCACTGTTGACTTTAGAGAAGTTGGTATGCATCTCATCTGGCATCAAAAAAAGGCAAATTTGGGGCTGGAGAGATGCATGGTTCAGCAGTTACGAGTTTGTAGTGCTCTTGCAAAGGACTTGAGTTTGGTCCCCGGCACCTACACCTGGGTCACCCAAACTGCTGCTCTGGTTCCCTGGGGATCTGATCTCTCTGGCTCCACTTATATGCATGTAACATACCATTCATCCACCCACATATAGATCATTTAAAAATATGAAACTTAAGGGAGGGGGGAAATTTTGGGTCTGGTAAGATGGTTCAATAGATAAGGGTCCCTAATGTCAAACCTAACAACCTGAGTTCAATTCCCAGGACACACATGGTGGAAGGAGAGACCTGATTCCCACATGTTGTTCTCTGACCTCCACAGGTATGCCATGCACAGGGACCCACACATGTACACAAAATAAACAAAAATTTTAAAATGGCACCTTTTAAAACATACCAGATTCTCCTTTGTATCGAATATTCTGAAATTCTGCATAAAACACAGCTTTCTCAAACATTCCAAGGAAGATGACAGCACCAATCCAAAATTGAATTCTCAGGAGATCTCTCCAGTAGCAGGCAGACCATGCCAGCCAGAGAACACCAAATAGTACATACACAATACACATCACCATGAAAAACTGTTATCCAATTGGGAATGAAATAAAAAGCAGAATTAGAGCCAAGAACAAAGTATTCAGATTTAAAACCAGCATACAATAAATATAAAAACCTCAGTCTCTACCTTCTCTTTGAAAAATAACTCTATCTCTAGCATGTAATACTAATGAATAAGAAAGAATGATCTAGTCTAGATCTAGAATGATCTCGTCTAGAGGCAAACTACAGAAATACCTGTCCTCAAAAGTGCCTGCTCCTTGCACTGACTGGCCTTTTTAGCTCAGAATTCAGTGATAAAATGAAGACAGCAGTGAAGACAACAGAGACCTGACAAGCTGGGGCGCACTGTCATGACTCGAGAAACACAACTCAAGAGGAAAACTACTAAAGGCAAGGGAAGAGAGAGGAATCATGAACACAAGTCTGCAAACAGACAAGGTCCTCAGCACGGGCTTATGCGGTCTGCATGCTCACATAAAGATGATGATGCATGCTTCAGTCACTGTGAGCGGGCCCAGAGCTGGGTATACACTGCTCTAGAGCCCAAATGTGAGCTGTGAGGTGGCCACTGAGCTTCTCCAGGCCACAACAGTCATAACATTTTCATCCTACAGATAAAGGGGTCCCACAGGGCTACACACACTCTCTCAAGGTGTGTGTAGTAAGAAGTTAGGGGCTGGGGAGATGTCTCAGTGGTTAGGAACAACTGTTGCTCTTGCAGAGGCTCTGGACTGAGTTCCCAGCATGCACATAGGGGCTCACAATAGAATTAACTGTAGAACCAGGGGATCCAATGACTTTGTCTAATCTCATGTAGTACACAATCAGAACAGGCAAAACACTTACACCCCTAATGTAAAATAAGAAAATCTAATTTAAAAAGTTAACATCAAAACCTCAAGTAACATTTTCTGAATGGCACTGGGATAATCCTTGATACTGCTACAAAACAGACAATTTCATATTAATTTATTGACAAGGTTAAAAAGACATGTTGACTTACAATCATCAGTGGGTAGTCTTCAAGAGTAAGGTATTCATAGGGACCCTTTACTTCAACAGTCACTGGCAAAACACAGATCTCAATTAATTTGATAGATTTGGTAATCAAATAAAACCCAATTAGTGTTTATTTTATGAAATTAGTAAAAGTTTCATCACTCACTTTTAAGTACTTCAATCATGGTTAAAATATGCATTAGATATAGTAACTTTTGAAAATGATGACTTATTCTTACAGCTGATTTGGTTGGCTGGATTTTTTCAAGACTTAGGTCCTCCTCATCGTCAACACTCTGTAAGCACTTACAGACTGACCTCCTCAGTTCCACACTCACCGGCACTGCTTCACAAAGCCATCCCTGAGAGCTATTCATCCATCGAGAGCTATTTCAGCTTCTTTAAATTCAAACACTCTTGGTATACTGCTTCTCACAGTGCATTCCTAATATTCTTGTCTTCTGCCCATCATTATGATTCCCTAATACTTTTTTACTTATTTTTTTATGATCTTGCAAGATGGATGTCACTTTCAAATTAAAATAATTTTTAAATTTCATAATGATCTATGTAAGTAATACACCCTTCCTAGTAAAATATAATGTAAAGGGGCTGGTGAGATGGCTCAGCGGGTAAGAGCACCCGACTGCTCTTCCGAAGGTGATAAGTTCAAATCCCAGCATCCACATGGTGGCTCACAGCCATCCGTAACGAGATCTGGCACACTCTTCTGGAGTGTCTGAGGACAGCTACAGTGTACTTACATATAATAATAAATGAAATAAAAAAAATAATAATGTAAAAACAATCTGGCAGTTTCTTAATTATATAAGCAGAATCCTTACTCAAGAGTGAAAACCAAAACAAACCCAAGAAGAATACAAGTCCTGACAAAGCACAGCTCCATTTATAAAACAGACCTTTCCCAAAACTTGGTATCAAGTATTTTGCAAAAACCTGACTAAATACTATTTAAGGAACCAAAAAATGTGTTATCTACAAGATGAGTCAGAGAAATCTGCCTCCTTGAAGCAACTCCACTGATTATAAGATTAACTATTTTGAGCCAGGTGAAAGGTAAAGACTTTCACCTGTCAGTTATGTAGTTACAAAGCAGGATGGAAGATAAAAAAATTCTTGAGGAACTGGAAAGATTGCTCAGCAGGTCAGAGTACAAACTCCTCTTCCAGAGGACCCAAGTTCAGATCCTAGCACCCATGTTGGGAGGCTTACAACAACTTGTAACTCCAATATAGGAACCTTGACTCACATGGATATAATTGCACATGAACACATAATTTTTAAAAAGTCCAAAAAAAATCTCTAAAAAAAAAAAAAACTCTTGTCAGGCTGGAGAGATGGCTCAGAGGTTAAGAGCATTGACTGCTTTTTCAGAGGTCCTGAGTTCAATTCCCAGCAACCACATGTTGGCTCACAACCATCTGTAATAGGATCCAATGCCCTCTTCTGGTGTGTCTGAAGACAGCAACAATGTACTCATATAAATAAAATAAATAATTCAGAAAGAAAGAAAGAAAGAAAGAAAGAAAGAAAGAAAGAAAGAAAGAAAGAAAGAAAGAAATCGTCGATGATAATTAATTCAAAATTCCCAAGTTTTAACATGGAGATTCAAGTTTTGAAAATTTTACTTCAAAATACTAAAGAATATTAATTTAAAATATTCATAGCAGGCTCCTTCTCTAGAAGCATGTCTGCCTGTATGCCAATATGCTTTCTGCCATGATGATAATAGACTACTTCTAAAACTGTAAGCCAGCTCCAATTAAATGTTTCCCTTTATAAGAAAAAAAAAATTCACAGCAAGAAAGCCTAACTAGAACCAAGTATCTGTGATACATGGAAAATATGTGGGATTGTGCCTACACATACAAAAATATTTCTAATTTTCCCATTTCATATTGATCATGTGTGAAACAAATAAAAAATAACAAATATTTTTAAAAGACAAGAATTAAACTTACTGATAAAAAGATTGCTTAGTGCATTTTCTTTTGGTGATTCCTTTGAGGACGAGATGCCAACATGCACGATAAAAATGTATGGTGCATCTTGCCAAGTCTGCAATGGTTCATGCATTGCCTAGGGAGAAAAAAGAGGCATCGAAACTTCAAGTCTCAAGAATCTCGAGCACAAGTTAGTAATACAGTATGGAACATCGCTTCAGAATACAGCCCAGAAAGTCCTCAGCTTTCAATAACGGAAATGGTCATCACAAGCAAGACAAGCTTATACACCACACAGCAAAGTAGGCAAGATCATGAACTGATACAACATAGTCCCTTGCATTCTTGCTATACAAGGTCTAAATTTAATGTATTTATCTTTTACAAAGAAAAACTATAATTAAAAATCATTGAGTTTAACTCATGCTAGAACAATTATTTAGATCACATAAAAAATTCTTGATATAAATACAGGAAAGAATACATACATGAGTGTACATACACACACACAAATACACATACACACTCCTCAATTAAATTCCCTTCCCCAAACTACCAGAACCTATACTGGCATGGTCTCACATTTAAATAAAAGTTCTCCCCTAAACCTAGTCTAGGTGTGTGGGAAGGCAGTGCCTCTTAAAGTCAGGCAGTTAATAGCTCTTGACTCTAAGAAACAGTGACTAATGATTTCCTCACTCAGGAGTTTTTACAAACAATATTAAACTATAAAGAAAAAGGAGATTTGGAGATGCGGGGAATCATGGAATTGACCTGGTCTAGCTACTTTCAGAGGTATGCATCATAGGTTTTTCAGGCTTGAGCTCATGGTTCCTTGGGCACTGTGTGCCTTTCAGTTAGTTCCTGAGAAACCAAGGCATTCCTTTAAGTAGGGAAGCATTCAGATTACTTGTGTATTTTTGTAATCTCTAGAAGTCAGCAAAGCATATACAGATTTGACAGAATAATCATTCTTAGACATTAATTCTGCATATCCCGTATAACTTGCAAACATCATGGAAGCCTGGCAACTACAATTATATTCTTACTGGCAATCGCCATCATGTTGATTCTGATGAGGGTATAAAGTCTGATTACTTGCAATCGACAGGTTTCAGCCTCAGTCTTGCTGAGGATTCTTCCAAGCTGACCTGGTTTTAATTTCTACCAACCATACTGGGAGACCATGACTTGGTAAGTAAACACTGGTGCCTACCATGGAGGAAAGCCACTGGTCTTTTCTCCATCTGTGAAAGGAGGCACCACTACGTAGACTTGCAGCTTGTTACAGTGAACTTTTTTTTTTTTTTAAGATTTATTTATTTATTTTGTATATATGAGTACACTGTAGTTGTCCTCAGATACACCAGAAGAGGGCATCAGATCATATTATAGATAGTTGTGAGACACCATGTGGTTGCTGGGAATTGAACTCGAGACCTCTGGAAGAGCAGTCAGTGCTCTTAACCAGAGAGCCATCTCTCCAGCCCCAGTTACTGTGAACTTAAAAGTACCCAGAGGTCTCTAGGTAAAATTACTAATCTATGAAACCCAGATTTTGCACATTTTAGCCCTACGAAATCACAGGTTTTCTCTAATAACCAAAATGTCCTACAACCCAAGAGGAAACATAGATTCCAACAGATTTCATGACACACAACTTCAAATCCAAACAAGCAGACTCATCCTTCAACTCTATATTCACTGGTTATTTCAGTAACAACTACGTTATGCTGAAACCCTACTTTGATTTCTGCCAATCTCTTTCTTCAAGGAGGATGCTGAGAAATGTGTAACTTCAAAGTCATAAGAAGCCTATGTTCTATTACTCACAATTACTAAACCTTCCCTGAACTTAGTCATTAACCAATTAGTGTAACAAACCATTCTGCTATTAACTCTTACATCTTAAAACTACTCTTATAAATTTCAAAATGTACTAATTTTCATAGTATAGGGTTTGATAAGTGTAGTACCTTTAGCTCTCAGATCTAGAGATTTGAAGCTTGCAAGAACAGCATAGATGGCCAGCACTCTGTTAGGCATGTAACACTTGCTACTTGTTTAGTCTCAACAAACCTATCAGGTAAGCAGTTACTATTGTTTGATTTGAGGTAAATCTTACAAACGTCATAATTTTAACAATGTTACTGAGCATAATTCAATGGAATTAGACACCAAAACTTATTTTGAGACACGGTCTCTCAGGCTGATCTTTAACCTGTGCTTAAGAGATTGCTACTTCAGGTCCTAAGTAGCTGGGACTAGACAAATGCCCCAGTGCTAACTTCCTAAATAAAAGCAGACCCTTGTTTACTGGGCAATAAAACTCCCTCTCTCTCTTCAAATGTTTCACCATTTGAAACAACCTACTTCCTGCTTCCAGAGATTTGTTGTTTACAGTGGACATTTCACATCAATGGTTGAATTAAACAATATTTGTCCTTTAACATCTGACTGGTCTCACAGTTTTCAAATTTATCTATGTTGTGGCACATATTAGTACTTTATTTTTGTGAATGAATTACATTACAACTTACGGGCACAAAATCTTGTCCATTCATTCCTACTTGAAATCTGAACCCTTTGAGTATCCCAATCCTAGAAATTCATTAAATTTCAAAAGCTTTTGGCTATTGTTTATTCTTTTATACCTCTTTTCTCCTCAGACTTCCATTACATGCACACTGGTCCACATGATAGATGCATAGGTCTCCAAGGCTTTGTTTCATTTGTTTTCATTCCTTGCTCTCTAGTCCTCTGTAAAGGTAACTTCAACTGACCATCTCTGGATGGGTTGGTTCTTCTACCTGCTCAAATGGTGACAGCCCTCATCAGTTTCTTACTTTAATCAATGCTCTTTTCAGCTTCATGGTTTCCAGTTTTGTTGTTGTTTTGTGACAGGGTGCCACCACATATCCCAGGCTGATCTCAATCTTACTGAAACCCTCCTGTTTCAGCCTCCCAAGTGCTGGCTTACAGCAGCTACAGGAATAAGTCACTATATGTATCTTAACTTTGTGATTTCTGCTTATTCCTTTTTATAACTTTTATCTGTTTCTTCCTAATTTCCCTTACTGTTTTGTCCATAATTTCCTTTTATTCTTTTGAGAACATTTTAAAAAGTTCAAAGTCTTTCTTACTTCTAATATGTGGATGTCTTGAGAGGCTTTTTAGAAATTGCATTTAAATTTGACACTTTCTTTGCATAACTCATAGTTGTTTACAGAAAATAGCACATTCTAGATGACAGAAGATCCTGATCGTCACTGAAGGCAGGAGAGAGGGGTGTTCTGAAGGTTTGCTGCTTCGTGGCTTTTCTAAACTATTTTTGTAATTCCATACACTGTCCATACAATGTGGCTCCCAGCATGTGTGCCTGTTCACCTGCCTGCCTGACTCCTGCCATCCTTTCACTGTTTTCAGTTCTGGGGGTTGAATCTAAGACAGTGTGCTCACAAAGTGAGCATTCTACCACTGAGCTACAGCCCCAGCAAGTCACAGCTGTGGCTGAGTGCCTACTATTTTAGTAAGATTTCCTAAAACATCAGGAGCTAATAAAAAGATCAAGAGAAAAGATCCATTCCTAGTCCTTGCAAACTGAGGCAAGCCTTTACTCGGTGTGTGTAGTTAGAAGGCCAGCCAGCATGAAAGCTAACTACAGTCTCTTTAAAGCATGTGTCTGTCCTGGAACACACAAGAGCTTTTCAAGGTCCTTTCCTTCCAAATATCTCCTTCTGCCCTTGTACTTTACAGGTTTTGTGCTCTTACCTATTGCTTGCCCACTTTCTCTATGCTGCTGCAGCCCAGAATGTTTGTCTCTAAATATACTTAGCAAAAACAACCACAATGCTGGTTGGCCTTGGGAATGCTGAGTGAAGCAGAGCACAGGCAGTTCCTGAGCCGGATTCTTCAGGGTGCTGTCAGCCCAGACAAAACCACAGCCACAATCCTTTAACTCCAGTGAGTTAAATTCTATGTTTAAATCCCTGGCACCAACAATTTGTCCAGGACTAAAAGTTGACATTACCTTGCCTGGTCTGGGAAGCAATAGGTGGTGAGTGATTTAAAACACCACAGCATTCTACCACAGCAATTCAGCAGCTACTTTCTCCAGTGAGATGGTTCAAGCAGTGAAGACTCTTGTTTGCAGAACCCTAGTGACCTACTTTTGATTCCCCAGAATCCATACAAAGGTGGAAAGCACCACAAAAATGTCCTCTGACCTCCACTTGTGCACCACGACATGTATGCACCTCCCCCATCTAACAGATCATGAAAGTTGCATGTGCTAATCTAAACACAGAGGCTCTACAGAGTAATTCTGTCTCTGATACATTCTATTTCCAATGAAGTATTAAGCTGTGAGAATTATCACAAAACTTACAGTCCTCAATCACTCTCCTTGGCACTCGCCCAAATGAACTGAAAGTCTACATCCACACAACAACCTCACAAAACATTCATAGCTAACACTTGAAAGCAATCAAAATGTCCTTCAATAGGTGAGTAAATACCAAACAGTGATATAACCAGGCAGTGAACTATTACACAGCTCTAAAGAGTAATGAGCTATCTAACCAACAGAAAATATTTAAAAACGTCAAATGTATATTATGGAGAAGTCAATCTGAAAAAGCTACATAGTCATTTGACTACAATCAGGTGATATTCCAAAAAATGTAGAACTGGATAAACAGTAAAAAGATCAGTATTTGTCAGGAATTAGGAAGGATGGAGAGATGAAAAGCAAAGAACAGAGGATTGTGAAAGCCCTGAACTACCCTGTACAACAGAATCATGGTGGGAATGCCATTGTACAGTTGTCAATCCAACAGGATACATAACACAAACAGCGAACATTCTATTAACTAGGCTGGCCTAGAACTCACAGGGATCTACCTGCCTCTGAATGCTGGGATTAAAGGTAGTATGTCAACATGCCCTGTCCTATTAATTTTTTCAAGTTCTGACCAGCCACAAGAAAAGGTTAAACAGGCTTAGAGGTCCCCCCAAAACCATTCATTTGAGCTGACTGGCAAGTTGCTAAAATCCTCTATTCTAAGGGGCGCTCTCTGACCTGACACAAAATAATCACTCATTGTTACGACACTTGACAAAACCCATTCAATATCAACTGTTAACAATCACAGCTGCCTGATGTGACATTAGCAGCTGTACTTATCAAGAAGCTGAACAAATTGTTAAAAGGAAAAGAAAATTATACATTGGAGAGTTTCTGTGGACTTTGAACTCTAAACTATTCCTGGAAATCTAGACAGCCACATACATATGCAGGGCTACATAGGCACAGGCCCTCATCACTCATCCCTGATAGCTCTTAGTGCTTTAAACAGACAGGGAGAAAGGTTAAAGCCAAAGTGTTAAACTGGGAAAGAAGCCACACTCAAGGTCATGTACTGTGCGATTAGTAACTGAGGACAGAGGCTGTGGGGAAGGGGGCAGTGTGGACTGGCAGTGGGCACAGACTTTCAGAGCCAAGAATTCTGAAGCTAACCACTAGTGGTTCTGTAAACTGTGAAAACACTAAAGCCCACCAAGTTTTATACTTTAAAAAGATGACTGTGTGATATATAGTATGCTTAATAAAGTTGTTACAAAGCTAGAGACACAAGGCAGGAATGTAGCCCAGGCCTGTATTCCCAGAACTTAAGAGGCTTGCCTGGTCTATAAAGTCAGATTTGTGAAATGAAGAAAGCCCAAAATCTAAAAAATAAAAAGTTAAAATTTAAAACTTTAATAGATTTGTGGAAAAGATGATCTAAAACAATTACTATATACTTCCTCTATATTTTAGACAGGAAATGTTTTTGAGGAATTAGCAATATATTCTTTTTATAAAAAAATCATATGGTGGCACACGCCTTTAATCCCAGCACTCAGGAGGCAGAGGCAGGCAGATTTCTGAGTTTGAGGCCAGCCTGGTCTACAAAGTGAGTTCCAGGACAGCCAGGGCTATACAGAGAAACCCTGTCTCAAAAAACAAACCAAAACAAAAACAAAAAAATCATATGTATATGTATGGATATGAGTACCCATAGCGGCCAGAAAGAGGCATCTGGAGCTAGAGTTCCAGGTAACTGTGAGCCTGCTGAGATTGCTGGGAACCAAAGAGAATGTGGGTCCTCTGGAAGAGCAGCAAGTACTCTTAATGGCAGAGTTGATTCTCTGGACCCCAGAAAATACTTACAAATAAGCCTCCACACAACTGTATTGATAAAAATAACGAATTTGGACCTTATTTCAATTTTCTAAAGACTCTTCCAATTATATTCTATCACAGATAATTTCAGACTAAGTTTAAAATTTTTAACTGTTTTTTTCTTGTTTACACATAAATACTGACAGAGGGGAAGGATTCCCAAGGTAATATAGGATATTTTTGCTTGTTTGTTTAAAAACAAATCTAGAAAATACAAAGAAGAAAATAAAAAAAAAAAAAAACACTCATAGTGTCACCTAGAAACAGCCATTACCGTGTACAGTTTTGGTGTACAGTTTCTCCTACTTTCCTTCTTAAATGTTACAACAGTGAAAGGAAAACTATTCAAACATCAAACATATCCACTACTGCTACAATGCCGGAATACTTACAATTTTGTCTCCAGTAAAGGTAACATTTGTTGCATTGTCCTTAGCCTTTAAACATTAAAACAGAAAAGAAAATTAAGAAAGTTAATTCCCAGTTTTTACATTGCTCTCACAAATATGTACAGAAAAACAATTACCTCCTGTTTTTCTCCTAAAAGAGGAAGTCGATGTGTAAGATCCCCAGAAAAGCTCTATAAAAAAAATTAAAGATGTATAAATAACAAATGTATAGCTCAAAATATGTAGAAATGGTTAAAGCAAAACACATACCATTGCAGTAAAAAACAACAGCATCAGCAAATAAAAAAAAATTCCAATGAACTAGAAACAAGTGGAGAAAACCCTGCTGAGCATGGCCTGCCCCACAGAAGAGAACTGTCTCTGAGTCTCTCCAGAAGAGGGAAACTGTGAATGTCAAAGCCTTAGACAGTCAAGTGTTTCGGGTTGGGGATGGGGAGGTGGGCAGAAGGTATTTTGCTTCCTCAGCAATTGGATTGTACAATTCAGTGCTTACATTAGACTAGAAGGCAGGAACCCTTACCAACAGAAGTGTATCCTGTGACTCTAAAAAACTATAGCAGACCCGAGAGTAACTGGATGCAGCAAGCAGCTTTGTATAATCACATCCAACCAACCCTTCTAGCTGAAGAAATGGATTTAAAGAACTAACACAAGAGAAGAAATTAGTCAATGTTACAGTTTCTTCTTTTTACTATCAACTTGTGACACCATTTTACAATTTTTCTACTTTCCATAAGGTCTAAGCTATGATAAGACCTTCAAAATTAATTATCAATTACTTCATTCATTTGTCAATTATTAAATCATCAATCCATTACTTGTAAACACTGAATAGATAACCTACTTTCTGGTGCACTGTATGCTACTTTGCAGCATTTGCTAAGTGTATCCAAGCAAATGAAACAAAGGCAAAGTGAAGCTGCTGTTAACAAGAACTCTTCAATACTCAAACCTTCCTACACTCTAAAAAACTCTCATCCAAAAATTGGTGTTATCGTCCATTTCTAAAATAAAAGAAAAAACTTTGAATTTCAGGTCCGGGTGATGGAAAAATGCTTGATGAGGACCACAGCTTGGAGGCCCAGCAACCACATACAAAGCCAAGCATGGTGGTATGAGTGTGCAAGCCCAGGACGAGAGAAGCAGAAGCAAGTAGATCCCATCCCAGGAGTTCACTTGCCACCCCATTTACACAAAGCACCAAGTGCTAGGTACCATGAGCAACACTGTCTCAAAAAATAAAGTAAAATACATGAAATAAGGTAGACGTGAATGAGGAAGACAGTCTATGTCAAACTCTAGCTTACACTTGGACAAGAGCACCAGCATATACACCATAGGCTTGTACACCCCCCCCCTTACAAACTTTGAAAAATTAGAATTTCAAATAAAAAAACCCAGCATTTATGTGATTATATTTATGTAAGCATTGTAAATGTATAGTCATCTGTATTATTCACCTCTCTATATATTACTTACTCTCCTTTTCACACAAACAAGGTGTAGAATTCAACCCTTTTGATTCCAGATGCATAATAATAAAATCTAAAACCTAATTATCTAAAGACATATCAACTAAAAAATTGCTTTGTTAAATAACTATCAACAGATGAATAGATAAATAAAATGTGTTACATAAAATAATAGAATTCAGCCCTAAATGGGAATCAAATTTGGGCACATGCTGCAACACAAGTAGGTAATTCTAGAAAATAGCATCCACACCAAAAAGAACAAAACTCAAATCCTCTCTGAAGTATCCAGAATTGTCAAATACTTAGGGACAAAAAATAGACTAGAGGGGAGCACAGTGCAGACAGGCTGAATGACAGTTGGATGGTACAGACTCCACTCAGTTCAGCAGGATCAAAGTCTGCAACGGACAGTGGTGATGACTGACAACGTGAACGAACTCAGAGCACCCAATCTAGCCTTCAGAAATGGTTAAGACCGCAATGTAACTTTTATAAGAATCTGCTATAACACAGAGGAAAGTGCAGCTTTCCTTCATAGTATTGAGATCTCTTCTAGAAGACAGAACTAGCAGATAAACAATGAACATGGCAGAGTCAGACATGACTTTTTTTTTTCTTCACCTTTTCTCTTTCCTTCTAACCACTGTCAGAGTTTACCTGTGCTTTATAGAGTTCACTACAGTTCTGAAATAATCTTGATGATGTTTGGTATCTCCCAGACAAGCCTTTTTTTCCCTTGAGATTTTCCAAGTATGACTCTATTTCATCTGTCTAGAAAAAACAGAGAAGATGCAAAATTTTAGCTCACCTGTTACAAATCAAGGACTTGGAGGACAAAAAGTCAATCTGTAGTACAAATAAAACTTTGCCATTTTTAAAAGCAACAGGGGACATTGTTCGGTTGCTCAAGTGTTTGTTGTCAAAGTACAAACACTTGAGGTTGAGCCCCAAAACAATTGTAAAACTGTCTGGGTACAGAGAGGAGTCCTTGCAATCCTAGTGCATAAAAGGTGGAAGCAGGCTGGGCCTGGGACTTGTCGGCTGGCCAGTCAGCACAGCCTGCTTGATGAGAGCTGGCCACTGAGAGACCTTGTCTTGAAAACACAAGGGCATCTGAACACCACCAGAGGCTGTCTTCTGGCCTGCACACATAAGCACCTGGACAGGCACACACACACACACACACACACACACACACACCTACCTTTAAAATAACTACAGAATTATCGTCTTTGCTCACAAAAACTTCTCTAACAATTCTGGGAAGACTAGTAAATTTTCAGATACAAAGAGTTTTTATCACATGAAAATACATTTAAGTTACTTGACCAAATCTACAACATTCATGTTCATAAGCTTGGGATGTAAAACTGTTGCTGCCAAGCATAGCCCATTTCTGATAGTTATAAAAGAAAATATCATTTATCAGTTGTGATTTTTCTCCCATACCCAAATCACATTCAAATATCATACCTACAACATCATCTCCATACTTTGAAACAAGTATGTGTACATATATGTAAATTTATGTATGATTATGTACACACATGCTGTCAGAAGCCTTGGATCCCCTGAAGCTGCAGTCACAAGGAGCTTGGCTATGAGCAGGATGGGTACTGAAAACTGAACTCAGATCATCTGTAAGAGCAGTACATACCAACTGCTGAGCCATCTCTCCCATCCCATCTCCACACTTGTATCCTGTAGCAATCCAAAATAACTATTTATATGTCTTATGAAAACAGGACCTAAACTCTTGAGTAGATCACATGAAGTTTCAAATGTAAAAACCTTCTAGCATTAGTTTAATTTGTGATAAAGAGGTCAGTATTTTAAACCAAATTCTAGAACCATCATTTCTCCAAATTCTTCAGTATTTTCATTCCTTCCTATGATATTATTCCAAACATATATATGTAAATTATAACACACAAACACAGACAGACAGACAGACACACACACATACACACACACACACACACACACACACACACACACACACACACACGTATATATCTGTAATCCTGTGTAAAAAAGGGAGTACCCATGGAAGCTACAGGTTTTTAGCTGGAGCTACAGGCAGTTGTGAGCTGTTCAATTGGGTGCTCAAAGCAAAACTTCTGTCCTCAGCTCTTCACACTGAGCTCCATCCCAACTTTATATAATGAAAGCAAAAGCCATCCCCAGCACTCCTGTAAAACTTCAACACAGAAGCTGGGGATGTAGCATAGTTGGCCCTATTTGTCTAGCATGAATGAAGCCCTGGTTTATATTCCCACTGCATAAAATCAGGCACAGCTCAGCACTTAGGAGTACTGGCTGCTCTTCTAGGGGAGCCCAGGTTCAATTCCAAACACCCACATGCAAAGTCATAGCTATCTGTAACTCCACTTCCAGAGATTCTGACGCTCTCTTCTGGCCTTCAAGAGTACTACACACATGTAGTATACAGTCACATAAAATACAGAAACATAAAAATAAATAAAGTCTTTAAAGGTACAAAACACACCTGGGAACATTATAATACGTATATTGGCTTATCCATTGATTTTTTTTAAATTTATATTCATTAAAAATGTTACTTATACCAGGTGGTGTTAGCACATGCCTTTAATACCAGCACTTGGGAGGCAGAGGAAGATGGATCTGTGAATTCGAAGTCAGCCTGGTCTATACAGTGAGTTCCAGGATAGCCAAGGCTATACAGAGAAACCCTGTCTTAAAAAAAAACAAACAAAAATGTTACTTAAATGAATATACAATGAGCTTATTATTGCTACTTTAAAGCAATGAATATCTCATTTTTTTTAAATTTCTGTTTAAAAATGATTTTATTATATTACGTGAATGGGTGTTTTTGCTACTGTGTACCAAGTATATGCCTGGTGCCTGCAGAGACCAGAAGTCAGATCTGGAACTGAAGTTATGGAAAGTTGTGAGCTAGCATGTGAGTCCAGGAAACTGAACTCAGATCCTCTGGAAGGGCAGCCAGTGCTCTTAACCACTAAGCCATCTCTTTAGCCCTTGTTTTAATTTCTAAAAGAGAAAACCAAACAAAAGCCTTGTGGAGGACCAGAAAAATTGCTCAGCAAGCAAAGGAACCTGCTGCCAAGTCTGGTGACCTGAGTTCAGTCCCTAGAACCTATACAAGTGTCTTCTGACATTCACACTCATGTCATGGCTGATGTGTGCACCAATACCACAATAAACTCAAAGGTTTTTTTTTTTTTAAATTTAAATTTATTTATTTATTTTTTAAGATTTATTTTATTTTATTATATGTAAGTACACTGTAGCTGTCCTCAGACACTCCAGAAGAGGGAGCCAGATCTCGTTACGGATGGTTGTGAGCCACCATGTGGTTGCTGGGATTTGAACTTATCACCTTTGGAAGAGCAGTCGGGTGCTCTTACCCGCTGAGCCATCTCACCAGCCTAAAAAAGGTTTTTTAAGCCCGCATTTTTTTTTTTAAAGGCTATGAATTCTGGGACTGAAAGTCTGAGAACTGCTGACAGAAGTCTGCAGGCTGAGACTCCTGGGCTATGCTAGCTGAGGCTCCTGGGCTATGCAGGCTGAGACTCCTGGGCTATGCAGGCTGAGACTCCTGGGCTATGCAGGCTGAGACTCCTGGGCTATGCAGGCTGAGACTCCTGGACTATGCAGGCTGAGACTCCTGGGCTATGCAGGCTGAGGCTCCTGGGCTATGCAGGCTGAGGCTCCTGGGCTATGCAGGCTGAGGCTCCTGGACTATGCAGGCTGAGACTCCTGGGCTATGCAGGCTGAGACTCCTGGGCTATGCAGGCTGAGACTCCTGGGCTATGGTTTCTGCTCTGGTGGGCCATAAGTACGCACTACTCTTTCTCTGTAAAGTTAGGAGGCTGGGACCAGATAACCATTAAGTCACAGGAAAAGTCTGTAGTTTCATGTTCTTTACCTTGAAATTGTAGATTTCATTGTAGCAATCAGCACTTTTCAGAAACCAGGTTATATTCAAAGACTGGTCACAAGGCTCTCCATCAACTATGAAAGAAGACACCATTGTAAACGTGAGAGGATTCCAAATGAAGCATTCTTTCAGCATCCCTCTATTAACTTACATTCTTTTTATTTTCCACCCTAGCTTAGATACTCAATATTCCTTCTTTAAACATAAGGAATTCAGGTCACACAAAGAACTCTTTGTTCTTTTTTCTTGTGCTTGTTTTGAGGCAGGATTTGAGGCCAGGCCTCAAATTCATTGTCATCCCTCCGTTGCAGCCTCCAAGTGTTGAGATTACAGGAGTGAGCTAGTTACATACCCAGATTCCTAGGTAGCCTTTAGAAAATAACATCACTGCTCCCTCAGAAATAGTAGCTAGGCAAGTTTTCTTTCTTTAACCTCTTTGGACTATAGATCTATTTCTATGTCCCAGAACCTCAAATGTCTAGACTTCTATACTATTCAAGTATTTACTAGGCAGAACACACATATACAAAGGTTCAATATTTGAGTGTTAGATTAAGAGGGGAATGGGAAAAACAAATGATCAAAGATCGCTTAAAAGTCCACAATTTTACTGGAGAAATACAGAAAAACAGTATAAGGGATAGTATAATATTTATGATTGTTAAATGGTTTTCAAACAGACCCACTGAGAGGAAAATTCATGGCTTGGACTTTGAAAATTGGCTAGAATGCACAAAGGGGCCTAGAGAACTGGCTCAGCAGTAAGGAGCAGTGGCTGTTCTTCAACAAGACCAAGGCTCGGTTTCTACTACCCACTTGGGAGTTCATGGCTGCTTGTTATTCCAGTCCTGAGGATCTGACCTGACACCTCCTATCTACCCTTATTGATACCACCAACTTAGCTCCAGGTTCAGCTAGAGACCCTGCTTCAAGTGAATAAGTGGAGACAGACAGATATACACTTGACATTTTCTCTGACCTGCACAGGCTCACACACACAAACACCTACACATACATAAATACATCATACACCATATTATGTATACATACAACAAAACCCCACATAGTTTGGAACCTGGAACTTGATACTTTAAAGAACCAAAGCACCGTTCTGCAGATGTGAGAAGGTAATGCAACTGTCCTGAGAGGCAGGGCAAGATACCAGAGACTCCTCTGTGTAAACATGCCAAAAATAAACATGATGGCAGGACTGGATATTGCTTGCCTGTAATTCTAGCACTTAGCAGGTGGAAACAGGAGGATCAGGAGTTCAGGGCCAACTTCAGCTACGTGAGACTATCTCCAAAAGCAAAACAAAAAAACAAAAAAACAAAAAACAAAAAACAAAAAAAACCACATGACTGCATTTAAATTTTAACTTTTGGCTCACAACAAAACAAACATCTAATCAAAACTTCATCTTTAATTCCAGCTTTGGATGAAACAAAATACTAAAGTCTCCTTAATTTTGCAAGTGTAACAAAAAATCAGTATGACTACATTTAGGAATCTTCTTTTTTATTTATTTACTTACTTTATGTGTATGAATATTTTACTCACATGTATGTCTGTATTATGTGTATGCTAGAATTAGAGTTATGAACAGTTGTGAACCACCATTTTGGGTACTAGGAATTGAACTTGGGTCTTCTGCAAGAACAAGTGCTCTTAACCACCAATCAATCTTTTCAGCCCCAGTAATCTACTTTAATTCATAACAAAAGATGCAATCTGGAGGCTATAACCCATATCTTGAATCCTAGCACTTGGGAGAGAGAGGAAAGCACATCTCTGTGAGCTCCAAGCCTGCCTGGTCTACATAGTGAGTTCTAGGATAGCCAGGACTACATAGAGAGACTCTCTTAAAAACCAAAAATTAATTAGTTAATTAATTTAACTAATGTTAATATAATAAAATATATTTATATTTTATTTAATATAATAAATATAATAATGCTAATATAGAGCCAGGCGTGGTGGTGCACACCTTTAATCCCAGCACTTGGGAGGCAGAGGCAGGTGGATTTCTGAGTTCGAGGCCAGCCTGGTCTACAGAGTGAGTTCCAGGGCAGCCATGGCTATACAGAGAAACCCTGTCTCGAAAAAATAAAATAAATAAATAATAATGTTAATATAATAAAAATAAGCAAATAAAAGGTTTCTAGCTTTGTTTTTTCCCCAATTTTTATTAGATATTTTCTTCATTTACATTTCAAATGTTATCCCGAAAGTCCCCCATACCCTCCCCCATCCCCCACCCTGCTCCCCTACCCACCCACTCCCACATCTTGGCCCTGGTGTTCCCCTGTACTGAGCAATATAAAGTTTGCATGACCAAGGGGCCTCTTTTCCCAATGATGGCCAACTAGGCCATCTTCTTTAGCTTTGTTTTTAATGGTTGTCTCAAATAACCTTTAAAAAAGTTTTTTTTTTAATCATTATTTTATGTATACGGTTGTTTTGCCTGTTTTGTCTATGTACCATTTATGAGCCTGATGCTCAGGAAGGCCAGAAGAGGGTATCAGATCCCTGGAACTCGAGTTAACAAATGATTACAAACTGATGTGGGTGCTGGAATCAAACCTGGGTCCTCTTAAAGAGTAACTAGTGCCATCTTTCCAGGCCCTAAACTAATTTTTAAATATCTAGCACAGTTTTTGCAGAGCTCTGTTAGAATATACAAAATTCTGACCATCTGATAACTTATGGAAAAGATATCAAGGAAATTATAATTTGGCTAGTAGCAGGAGAACATAAGAAGATAGGGATGGCTAGTTTAAAGTCTGAAAATAGGGCCAGCAAAATGGGTCAGGGAATAAGTCTAAAGGGCTGAGCTCTATCCCAGGAAACACACAGTAGAAGGCACAGACTCTAGCAAGTGGCCTCTGATTGACACACATACACCATGCAATGCCTTCATTCACAAGGATACAGAAAATAAGTGGATGGATGGATGGATGGATGGATGGATAGATATAGATAGATAAATTTTTTTTTTTTGGTCCTTAAAAAAGATATGCTGGGGGTCTGGTGAGATGGCTCAGTGGGTAAGAGCACTGAGTGCTCCTCCAAAAGTTCTGAGTTCAAATCCCAGCAACCACATGGTGGCTCACAACCACCCCGTAATGAGATCTGACGCCCTCTTCCGGTGTGTCTGAAGTCAGCTACAGTATACTTATGTATAATAGTAAATAAATCTTTAAAATAACAACAAAAAAAAAGATATTCTGGGAATTTTGTTTCAAACATGAAGTAAGTTAAGTATTAAAGGACAGGTAAGACAATGTTTAGAACTTTGAACTATAAGCCTTGAGAGACAAAGAACATGGTCCTACCTAAGCTATGGAAGGCATACACCATAATCATAAAGTATAAAATCAAAGAAACTATGGAGATAACAAAGAAAAACTAAAAACAAGATTTAAAGAGCCTTGGATCTTTCAAAAAAACAAAATGTAGACATTTTAAAATATGCAGATTGTTAAACTTGGTGAAATACCATGAGGTCAAAAACAAACTAGAAAAAGACAATACATAGAGGAGTAAACACAAATTTTCAAGCTGTGCTAAGCAGCTACATCCTTCCACTCCTCACAGCTATGAGTAACAGTCAGGAAACCAACCTCACAAGACAAGAGTAAAGTGGTTCAAATCAAGCCTAAGTCACTGGGAGACATTTTCACAGATGTGGTATTGTCCAAGTGTTTTTCTGTGGCTGGACAAAACATCCTGACAAAAAATAACTTGGGAAAGAAAGGGTTTATTTTAGTATAAAGTCATTGGAGTGAAGTCAAGGCAGCAGGAACTCACAGGCAGCTAATCACATCACATCCACACCCAAAATCATGGAGGGAGAATTAATGCATGCATTTATGCTAGTCAACTCAGATTTCTCCTACACAATTCAGGACCCAAACCCAGGGAACGGGCCTGCTTACATGTCGATTGGAACTTCCCACACTGATTAACATAATCAATACAATCCCACTCACATGCCCACTGACCAACCAGATCTAGACAGCCCCTCATTGAGATTCTTTTCCCAAGTTATTCTGAGTTGTGCTGTTGACAATATACTGTGAGTATATTCTTCACAGGAATTTTACCTGCTCCTTTCACTCCCACTCGAGTGGAAGCCCAGTGACAGAAGAGAGTTTTTCTATCACCTTTCTGGTACCTACAAGTACTCAGCACACAAAAGTTATTTTACAACCACTTATTAAACAAAAGAATAAAATCACCTAATTTAATTGCATTTTCAGGGAGGAAGGCATGCTCAAAAAAAAACAAAAAAAAACAAAAAAAAAAAACAAAAAAATCCCCACATGAACCAAGATTTGGTAGTTCATGTCTAACAATCCTAGCACTTGAGAAACTGAGCCTAAGGCTGGCCTTGGGCTACATAGTAAGAAGCCTGGTAGGCAGTGGTGGTGTACCACCTTTAATCCCAGCACTTGGGGGGCAAAGATAGATGGATCTCAGTGAGTTCCAGGCCAGCCTGGTGTATAGAGTGAATTCCAAGACAGTCACAAAGCTATAGAGAAAAACTCTGTCTCCAAACAAACTAATAGAGTCACATGAAAGTGATGATCTAGAATACTATCCCCATCTCAAAAACAGAGCTACCTATGATCATGTACTTCCTAAAATTAAAACAAAACAAAACAAAAAAAACCACCTTTCAGAACTAAGAGGAGTTTTTAGTACACACGGGACAGTTTAGCTTCAGAGCCTTTGTTTCTCTCACTAGAAAAACTGGCTTTCTTCTATTCAGTCCCTATTTCCTGGTAATATCCTTGAACTCAAAGTTCCTTGAAGTGTTACACACTCCCTTGGTAAACATACTGAGTATCTTAGTCAATGGTCTCACAATCTTGGGCCATGTTTTCAGAAAACAGCTAACAAGCACACAAGAACAAAATCTAGTCCTGACTCAGAACAGATTTAAAAATGATGTAAGCACTCTACAAACACAATTAAATATAATTCAACTGAAATATGATTAAAAATAATTTGTGTACATAAATATACATACACAATGTATAACGTTACAGCCAATATGAATTCAACAAAGTATACATTAAGTATGTAATACAAATATATAAGCTACATATAATAATGTATCTATACCCAACATAGCAAACTGAAAAACAAGAGAATAAGACAATAAAAATTCATATAAGTACTCAGAATATTACTCACAGACAGGACTTATAAATTAAATATTTTTATCTAAACAGTGCCAGGTTATTAAAGTTCTGGACTTAAAAATACATTAAGGGTTAGGGAGATGGCTTTGTTGCTAAGATGCTTGCCTCTCACCCCAAGCATCAGCACCTGAGTTAAGATTCCTAGCATTCATGTAAAAAATCCATGCCTGTAATTCCAGTGCCAGAGAAACAGGCAGGAAGATCCCTGAGACAGCCAGTCTAGCCAAACCTCGAGCTCCAGATTCAAGGAGAGAGTCCTTGTCTCAAAAAACAGGACTGACAGCAACTGAGGAAGACACAAGTAACTGACCTCTGAGCTTCACACACCATATGCATACATGTTCCTACATGCACACAAATGCATGCACACACAGAAGCAAAACTAGGGGAGAGAATAATTTTCTAAGTTTCAAAGGTCCGAATAACTCAACGAAGTTTAGAAACTTACATTTCAGTAAGATGGTAGTATTTCTGAAGAGAATCTTTCCAAAATTAAAATAACCTTTCCCCTGAAAAGATAAAGGGAAAATAATTAACATCAGGGCATTTCGATTTTCAAGGCAGAGTATGAATACCTACATTTATAAAATATTCAAATTAATTTTCTTAATCAAAAAGACAGTAACAACATTTCTTTTAGTGAAAGTCAATCATATCCTAACTATTGGCTCTGGCCGCTCCCCACAGGCCACAGAGCAGGACTCTGAGTGGGAGCTGCTACAAATTTCAACCTAACTTCAAAGTGGCACCAGCTGGACAGTTCCTTTTTTACTCAGGAATCATCCCTCAGAACAACGGACCATTACTTTTCAATAACCTTTCAGCGGTTTTACTTTGACATGTAAAAGGACTTAACTATTAATCATTTCAGTAACAAACAGAAAACTACAATTCAAAGCCCCAAAACCTTTACCAACGTGAATACAACCTGTAATATTTGCCATATAAATGTACAGTGAACAGGACAAAAAAAAAAAGCAAAAAGGGCAACAAAATGGCTAATGCAGTTCTCACTAAAATCTGCAGTTCTCACTAAAATCTGGGTTTTGTGGTTCAACGTACTATACTTAGTCAAACGAGATTCTAAAATGGGTCAACTTACCAGTTAACTATCCAAACAAAAGACTATCCTTACCACATAACACTTTAGAATTGTTTAGTTTTGGCTATTCCCATGTTAAAATGCATTTTTGAATCTCCAAGTTCCCTAATCACAAAAAAACATTTCGAAGTTTAAACCAAATCAAAACACTTCATCCGTAGGACTATTTTTACACACACACACACACACACACACACACACACACACACATACATACGAGTTAAAAATAAAGACTTCTATTCACATCTCCCTTTCATCCAACCCTAGGTTACTGGATTCTAGCTGAAAGAGAAACTACTATCTCTACCTGTGTATTAAGTTTCTCTCGTGTTCGATGCTTAAAGTTCTGTTACTTTCCCGGTAAGAACACGCTTGGCCCTGACACTCCTCCTTGCCTACAGCAAATAGCTTAGCTCTCAGCTCTGGGCAGGTAGGACCCCGTCAGCAGCTACACGGACGCTCTGGGTATTCCACTCACTTTGGGAACCCGACTTTCCAGAAATCTTCCTGGACCCCTTGGGCCACCGTAGCCCCACCTCTTACCCCCTCCAAGCTCAGTAGCGACTCCAACACTCACCGACGGCATCGGAATGTGCCACTTGGATCTATCTGCAGCAAACACGGGTGCTGGACCTGCACCAAGAAACGACAATGGGAACGGCTGCGCCCCTAAAAGAAGAAAAATAACAGGAGACACCTGAAGCCACGCAGCCACCGCCATGTTCACAGCCAAGAAGCGCCTACCGAAAGTATTGAGCCTCCTTCCGGCTAGGTAGTCCCGCCTTCTTCCGGCTCGTCCCACCCTCTTCCGGCGCTACTTTGTGGGCGGGATTATCCGGGTCCTTGAAACTGAGCTTCTTCCCGCAGACCCTCAGAGCGCCCCAGAAACTTTGAGCCTGCTGCGCAGGCGTTCTCCTGTCTCCCTGCGATCTTGACCTGAAGGTGAACTAGCAGAGTTTTGAGGTCCAGTGCTTCCCTCTGTTCTTCCAGCCCTTAAAGGAACTCAGTGCAGCGGTCAAGCCTTTGCTTTTCCTGCTTCTTCCCGCCCCTCATCCTTTCCAAGTCACGGTCAGGCGCTGGTCAGAGGTCTGTAGAAGCGCGCACACTGGGTGCATGATTGACATCCAGTATTGAGTTCTCCGGCTGTCGAGCTGTGGCAACAGAGCCTGGAATGTGGCGGGGCTGGAGTAGAAAAGATTCATGAGCTCCAAAGTCCCTTTTGACCCTGAAAGACTGTGGGTCAGCTGCAGCATAGTTTGACAGGCGACGACATCAGCGTCCAGCAGTGATCCAGACTGTATTCCCCATGCAAAACTAAAAGTGAGGAGAGATCAGGTCAGCTTTCGGTATAGACTGACAGACACTGAGACCGACCCTTATTGGTGCTTCCTGTTTCTCACACTCTAGATTTTAACCTCTAGGGCAGCGAGCACATCTTCTCCGCCAATAAAAGCAGGGTTCATCAGCCACTCTCAACCAAGAAATTTTTACCAAGTATATTATCCCTGTAAACACGCTGGTTTACGCTTGAGATAATACCAGATGAAAAAAAATTAAGATTGGCCTCTGCCCGAAGGGGGCTATTGACTGTGATGAAGTACGGGTTATAATTTAGCAAGCCTGCTTGTCACCGGTTTTTAAAGATCGCCTGAGACTGTGGCCTGAGAGTTAGGAGCCAGGCAGAGTTAACATCCCTGTGCCATGGAAGCAGCTGAGAAAGAGGAAATCAGGTAAAGGGCAATTGCTCCCCCAAAAAACTGACTCCAAAAACAACCTTCCAGCTTTGATGGTTTCACTTATGTTTTAAAGCACTTCCTTGAATGTTTGCTATTTGCTTCGTCGTTCTTTATTGGTTCTGCAGGAGTTTGGGTAATGTTAATAGCTAACCTCTCATAAAGTACTTTCAGGAGGATTAGATAAGTTTAACGGTGCAAAGGATGCCTTCCAAACTCTTAAGACATGGATTTTAAGCGGGCTGCCCCTCCCCCCACTGAGGTGGTTCCATCTCTTCCTGTACTGTTCCAAGGCTCGTTCTTCGAAACTGGAAACGGAAGACAGCAAGGTCTCCTCATGTTTGCACACTGGATGGATTAAAAACGGTGCCAAAACCGAGTTTAATGAGGGGTTTTCTCTCTTTCTTTCTTTTTTTATTTCTTTTTTTTCTTTTTTCTCTATAAAAGTTTCTTGGCATGCCTAGGTGTTTTCTATCTCTCCCGACCTATTTTTATAGTTTAGCTTCTTTCCCAATTATGGACTCACCAACTGCAGGTGCAGAAAGCCACACCTCTTCACCAAAGCGAGTGCCTCCCACCTCCCAACCCCCTTATAACTTATAGTTGTTTTAACCAGAGAAAGGCTAATTGAAATACACATAAATAGTAGTAATGTATATCTTCTCACATTTTATTCCAGATGCAGTTCTGGAAACTTGATGTCAAGGAATATTAATCTCTAGATTGTTGGAATCCTCTTAGCAGTTTTTCCTTCTTCTGTATTTGTTTCTAGTCTGACTCCGGCACCTTCACATATCTTTTTTTAGAGGATTCGGAGCCTTATCTTGTATGTTAGACTTTAACGGTACATTTAGGTACACCGTGTCTTCAGATCTAAACTCTCTGGAAGTATATGTCCTGAAAATATTTTTGCTCTTTAAATAGGAGAGTAAGTTGCTTGTTGTGGCTATTATCTTAAAAGTGCCTTCCTCGTAATAGTCAATGCTCCTTTCCCGTAGCTTTCAGACCAAGCCTATGAAACTATTTTTTTCTTCATTTTGGTAGTTTTAGAAAAGGATATTGTTCTGCAGCTCACATTCTGTGACCCCATGAAGTCTTATGTTACAGCAGCGACACAGTTTGGGTACAGAATAAGTTACAAATGTTTGTACTATCATTAGGGAAGGTACAAAAATTGAACTCACAATTCTTATATAAAATATATTTCCTAAAAATGTCTTCTTATTTAGTGTTGAAGATGAAGCAGTGGATAAAACTATTTTCAAAGACTGTGGCAAGATTGCATTCTACAGGTAAGTAAATATTTCACCCAGAAGGAAATTCTCAACGGAATTCCCAAATTATTCCCACTAGGCTTTTGAGAACTGAAGGGATAAGATCATACTCTTTAGGAAATCTAATGTTTACTAACCAATTATTTAAATTGTGTTTTATTTTAAAAACCCAAATACTTCTCAATAATTTTTTTTTAAGATTTATTTTATTTATCATATGTAAGTACACTGTAGCTGTCTTCAGACACTCCAGAAGAGGGCGCCAGATCTCGTTACAGATGGTTGTGAGCCACCATGTGGATGCTGGGATTTGAACTTATCACCTTTGGAAGAGCAGTCGGGTGCTCTTACCCGCTGAGCCATCTCACCAGCTCCTCAATAATTTTTAAATGTGTGTCCTCTCAAAGATAATTGACTTAGTTGGTTATTGACTTAGTTGGTTTGAAACTCACATAGAAAGAAATAGATTAAAAGTATTACTCTACTTTTTTCATCCTAGTTCTCTTCTCCCTTTAAGTAAGCATATTTATTCATTTCTTATGTATTCTTCCAGTGTTCTTTGTAACTACATATATTCTTTTTGTTGTTGTAGTTGTTTTTTGTTTTTTGTTTTTGTTTTTGCTTTGTTTTTTTTTTTTGAGACAGGGTTTCTCTGTGCAGCCCTGGCTGTCCTGGAACTCACTTTGTAGACCAGGCTGGCCTCGAACTCAGAAATCTGCCTGCCTCTGCCTCCCGAGTGCTGGAATTAAAGGCATGTACCACCACGCCTGGCTACTACATATATTCTTATATCACCTCTTTGTTTATACTTACAAATAAATTCATGTATACATTGTTCTGTGCTCCCTCTCCGTCTGCTTTGTATCTTAGTGTGGAAAGCTTCCGCTTCAGGACTTGGAGATTTCCCTCTATGCTCACAGTATCCCACTGGGTAGACGCACTATAATTTATTGGGTTCCAGTTCCACTTGTTAGAGTCTTGGGCTGTTGTTTCTTCTTAATCTTTTGCCATGAGAGTTTCACCTTATAAAGAGCTGTGCATGTCATTTCCTATACACACAAATGATTTGTAATATGGTTTTCTAGGAGTGGAGCTGGAGATGTGGTTTAGCCATAGAGCACTTTCTTATGTGCAAGGCTCTGGGCCTGATCCTTAGCACTGAAGAAAAACAAGAGCAAAACAACAACAGAGGCAGGATTCCTAAGAATTCAACTACTGGATTGAAGAGTAAATAATCTTGAAATGTGTTGACTATTGATAGATTTCTCTCTGTAGGGATTTTTTATACTTACTTTAACATTCTATGAGGCTATTTGAGACTAGAAAACAATGTGGTGGTCCTTGATCCACATGGACTTGAGCTTTATACAGGGAGCTAAGAATGAATCAATTTGTATTCTTCTACATGTTGATACCAGTTGAACCAAGATCATTTATTGAAAATTCTGTCTTTTTTCCACTGGATGGTTTTAGCTCCTTTGTCAAAGATCAAGTGACCATAGGTGTGTGGGTTTGTTTCTGGGTCTTCGATTCTATTTCATTGATCTTCCTGCCTGTCACTGTACCAATACCATGTAGTTTTTATCATTATAAAAACTAGCCGTAGTACAGCTTGAGGTCAGGGATGGTGATTCCCTCTGAAGTTCTTTTATTGATGAGAATAGTTTTCCCTATCCTAGGTTTTTTTTTTTTATTATTGCAGATGAATTTGAGAATTGCTTTCTAATTCTATGAAGAATTGAGTTGGAATTTTGATGGTGATTGCATTGAAGCTATACATTGCTATCAGCAAGATGGCCATTTTTACTATATTAGTTCTGCCAATCCACGAGCTTGGGAAATCTTTGCATCTTCTGAGGTCTTCTTCGATTTCTTTCTTTAGAGACTTAAAGTTCTTGTCATAAAGATCTTTCACTTGTTTGGTTAGAGTCACACCAGGATATTTTATATTGTTTGTGACTGTTGTGAAGGGTGTCATTTCCCTGATTTCTTTCTCGGCCCGTTTATCCTTTGAGTAGAGGAAAGCTGCTGACTTGTTTGAGTTAATTATATCCAGCCACCTTGCTGAAGTTATCAGTTGTTGGAGTTCTCTGGTGGAATTTTTAGGATCACTTATATATACTATATCATCTGCAAACAGTGATACTTTGACTTCTGCCTTTCCAATTTGTACTCCTTTGATCTCCTTTCGTTGTCTAATTGCTCTAGCTAGAACTTCAAGTACTATATTGAATAGATAGGGAGAGAGAGGGGGCAGCACTGTCTAGTCCCTGATTTTAGTGGGATTGCTTCAAGTTTCTCTCCATTTAGTTTGACATTGGCTACTGGTTTGCTGTATATTGCTTGCACTATGTTTAGGTATGGGCCTTGAATTCCTGATCTTTCCAAGACTTTTAACATGAAGGGATGCTGAATTTTGTCAAATGCTTTTTTCAGCATCTAATGAAATGATCATGTGGATTTTTTTCTTTCAGTTTGTTTATATAGTGAATTACATTGATGGATTTACGTATATTGAACCATCCCTGCATCCCTGGGATAAAGCCTACTTGATCATGGTGAATGATCATTTTGATATGTTCTTGGATTTGGTTTTCGAGAATTTTATTGAGTATTTTTGCATTGATATTCATAAGGGAAATTGGTGAAGTTCTCTTTCTTTGTTGGGTCTTTGTGTGGTTTTGGTATCATTGTAACTGCAGCTTCACAGAACAAATAGGGTAGAGTTTGTTTTGTTTCTATTTTGTGTTGACTAGTTTGAAGAGTATTGGTATTAGGTCTTCTTTGAAGGTCTGATAGAATTCTACACTAAACCTAGCTGGTCCTGGGCTTTTTTTCGTTGGGAAACTTTTAATGACTGCTTCTATTTCTTTAGGGGTTATGAGACTATTTGGATGGTTAATCTGATCCTGATTTAACTTTGGTATGTGGTATCTGTCTAGAAACTTGTCCATTTTATCCAAATTTTTCAGTTTTGTTGAATACAGACAGACTTTTATAGTAGGATCTGATTTTTTTTTAAATTTCCTCAGTTTATGTTGTTATATCTCCTTTTCATTTCTGATTTTGTTAATTTGGATATTGTCTCTGTGCCCTCTGGTTAGTCTGGCTAAGGGTTTATCTATCTTGTTGATTTTCTCAAAGAACCAGCTCCTGGTTTTGTTGATTCTTTGTATAGTTCTTTTTGTTTCTACTTGGTTGATTCAGCCCTGAGTTTGATTATTTCCTGCAGGTATACTCCTCTTGGGTGTATTTGCTTCTTTTTTTTTTTTTAAAGATTTATTTATTATTATATCTAAGTACACTGTAGCTGTCATCAGATGCAGGAGAAGAGAGCATCAGATCTCATTACGGATGGTTGTGAGCCACCATGTGGATGCTGGGAATTGAACTCAGGACCTTTGCAAGAGCAGTCAGTGCTCTTAACCTCTGAGCTATCTCTCCAGCCCCATATTTGCTTCTTTTTGTTCTAGAGCTTTTAGGTGTGCTGTCAAGCTGCTAGTGTGTGCTCTCTCCAGTTTCTTTTTGGAGGCACTCAGAGCTGAGTTTTCCACTTAGCACTGCTTTCATTGTATCCATAAGTTTGGGTACGTTGTGCCCTCATTTTCATTAAACTCTAAAAAGTCTTTAATTCCTTTCTTTATTTCTTCCCTGAACAAGGTATCATTGAATAGGGCGTTGTTCAGTTTCCATGTGAATGTTGGCTTTCTACTATTTATGCTGTCATTGAAGATCAGCCTTAGTCCATGGTGATCTGATAGGATGCATGTGATTATTTCAATCTTCTTGTTTCTGTTGAGGCCTGTTTTGTGACTGATTATATGGCCAATTTTGTAGAAGGTACCATGAGGTGCTAAGAAGAAGGTATATTCTTTTGTTTTAGGATGAAATTTTCTATAGATATCTGTTAAATCCATTTGGTCCATAACTTCTGTTAGTTTCAATGTGTCTCTGTTTAGTTTGTGTTTTTGTGATTTGCCCCTTGATGAGAGGGGGTATTGAAGTCTTTCACTACTATTGTGTGAGGTGCAATGTGTGCTTTGAGTTCTAGTAAGTTTCTTTTGTGAATGTGGGTGCCCTTGGATTTGGAGCATAGATGTTCAGAATTGAGAGTTCTTCTTGGTAGATGTTTCCTTTGATGAGTATGAAGTGTCCTTCCTTATCATTTTTGATAACTTTTGGTTGAAAGTTGATTTTATTCCATATTAGAATGGCTCCTCCAGCTTGTTTCTTGGGACCATTTGCTTGGAAAATTGTTTTCCAGCCCTTTACTCTGAGATAGTGTCTGTCTTTGACAGTGAAATACGTTTCCTGTATGCAGCAAAATGCTGGGTCCTGTTTATGTATCAAATTTGTTAGTCTATGTCTTTTTATTGGGGAATTAAGTCCATTGATGTTAAGAAATTTTAAGGAATAGTGATTGTTGCTTCCTGTTATTTTTGATATTATTTTTATGTTTGTGTGGCTATCTTCTTGTGGGTTTGTTGAATGAAGATTACTTTCTTGCTTTTTCTGGGGTGTAGTTTCCTTCCTTGTATTGGCGTTTTCCATCTATTATCCTTAGTAGGGCTGGATTTGTGAAAAGATTCTGTGTAAATTTGGTTTTGTCATTAAAATCACTTTTTAAATAGTCTACTTGGGAGAAATCCATGGTTTAGTTGGTTCAAGAGCCTGATTTATGTCTACTTTTTGGTGATTCTGAAACAGAAATCATCAAAAAAATCAAAATTAATTTTTTGTTTGATTGATTGATTTGAGGTTTTTGTTTTACTCTTTGTTTTGTTTATTATTTGAAATAATGTCATTATTTCAAAATAGGTAACAACTACCTGCCTGCTTCTACATTCTGGGTGCTAGGATTAAAGGTGCTCTACCACCATACCCAGCAAAAATTGTTTCATATATTTTAAAGTTTCTGTTTTAGCCACTCCACTGTCTCTTCTAGATAAAGAAAGGATGCCATTTTTAATTCAAAACAGTTACCTTGGGAGACTACATAATAATCTTATTCACCTTGTTAAACTAATAGCCTCTACCGAATTTCCACTAGACTCTATTGAATTACTACTAAAGGTCTATTTCCTGAAAAGGAGGAGAAAATTTAAATTCATAAAAGTTGTTTTTTTCGGGCTGGAGAGATGGCTCGGTGGTTAAGTTCACTGACTGCTCTTCTGGAGGTCCTGAGTTCAAATCCCAGCAACTACATGGTGACTCACTATCCATAATGAGATGTGATGCCCTCTTCTGGGGTGTCTGAAGACAACTACAGTGTACTTACATATAATAAATAAATAAATCTTTTTTAAAAGTTATTTTTCAAATTTAGCCTGGGGAAATGGCTTAAGTGGTAAAGTACTTGCAAGAAGGCATGGGTTTTTATCCCTAGAACCTATTGGAAAACTATTGTACCAGTCATAGGTATTTGCAATCTCCATCACTGGGGAGGCAAAGACAAGGAAATCTCTAGGTCTTGCTAGCCAGCCAGCCTAGCATACTTGGCTAGCCCTAGACTAGTAAGAGACACTGACTTAAAAATAAAAAGATGAACAGACCCTAAGGAATGATACCTGAGGTTTTTTTTTCTTCTCTCTCTCTCTCTCTCTCTCACGAAAGAAGGAAAGGAAGGAAGAAAGGAAGGAAGGAAGGTGCCCCACTTTCTCAATAAAGAAAATAGGATGCCATTCTTGAAAATATCATGTTGAAATTAGTATTATTTTCGCAATAATTTTTTTTTTGGTTTTTCGAGAAAGGGTTTCTCTGTGTAGCCCTGGCTGTCCTGGAACTCACTTTGTAGACCAGGCTGGTCTCGAACTCAGAAATCTGCCTGCCTCTGCTTCCCTAGTGCTGGGATTAAAGGCATGCGCCACCACGCCCGGCAGCAATAATTTTTATTATAATTCTAGTAGTATCATATTCTTGGTACTTTATAGGCGTAGCAATACTGTATATTGACAGTCACTTACTGTGACAGTGAATTTACTGGTATTCACATGATACAGTCTATTAGATGCAGATAGTCACAAGTAGTTCTCATATATCTGTATACTTGTCTTATTTGGTTTCTGTTCCTGGGATAAAGACCATAACCAAAAGCAACCTGAGGAAGGAAGGGTTTGAAATAAGTCAGAGCAGGAACTCAATGCAGGAACCTGGAGGCAGGACTTGAAGCAGAGTCTGTGGAGGTGTGCTGCTTTCTGGCTTGCTCGGACACCCCCTGCAGCATCGCCCACAGTGGACTGGTCCCTCCCACATCAATAAGTTAATCAAGAAGAAGCCCCTACTGATGAAGGCATATTCTAAAGCTCTCTCCTTTCAAATGTCTCTACTTTGTGCCAAATTGATAAAACTTACCAGCACAATACTCTCTATATCTGTAGGCGGCAGAAACAGCAGCTCACCAAGAATGCCACCTACCAGGCTTTGCTAGGCTCAGTCATCACAGAACAGGACAGCACCAGGTTCCAAATCATCAGTGAAGCAACTAAGGTGAGATTGGAGAATAATTTGCTTTTGTGTTTATTGGGATTGAATTATATGCGTTTCTATGACAGCTAATTTAAACTATGCCTCAGAAGAACTTTGCTAGAGAACTATGATCTTTTTTCATATATATATATATATATATATATATATATATATATATATATATATATATACATACATACATATATATACATATGTATATATATGTATATATATTGATTCTACATTCATTAATTTTTGAGGTGGGGTTACATGTGACTGAGCTGATTTCTAACTTGCTATTTAACTGAAGTTTCCCTTGACTCCGATCCTCCTTCCTCTGTCTCCCAAGTGCAGCGTTCACATGCATCTGCCACTATGCTCATTGGTTCTACTTTCACAGTGATGCAGATATTGATAGAGTTTGCCTGGGCGCCACACGTTTTTCTAGATGTTTTATGTGTGTTATTTCCTCTTAACTTGTTTTTATAAAGCATCTAAGACATATACTGTCCCGGATTATTAAGTAAGGAAAACAAAATCTAGAAAGACATTTGCCCAGTGTCACATAGGTGTATTTTTTCTGTCTTTAACAGATCCTATCAAAGATCCATATATGGTCCAGAACTTTAATATAGATCATGAAGCCTAAACAAGGGGCAGATTCAGCAAATGTCCAAATTTAGTCTAGGAAACAGTTAAGAGTGTTATGTAGTGGGAAGCCCAAGACATGAGTCTTCTGTGTCTGAGCAGTTTCACTAGTATGTCACCGTGGTTACTACAAACTAAAAGAATTCCCATAGAGTATCTTAAAAACTCTACTTTACTTTTCTTTTCTTTTTTTTTTCTTTTCTTTTCTTTTCTAGAGCTGAGGATCGAACCCAGGGCCTTGCACTTGCTAGGCAAGCGCTCTACCACTGAGCTAAGTCCCCAACCCTTTAATTACCTTTCAGTTTACCACACTATGATGTGTCATAAAGATGGGTCAAGTGTTTTGAGCTGGACAGGAAAGTCAAGTCACCTGATGCTTTGCTCTAAGCCTTACTTTTAGTACTCCACCGCCTTCGCCTTCTAAAAGCATCCCAAGCTTCCGGAACCTCTCAGCCCAGTATGAATTAACTGCTAATTCTTGAGACAGAAACCTAGTTCATTAAGACTGGTCTGGGTCCACTAACAGCTTACAGACTGACTCCACCATCTCACCGTTTCTACTTCTCAGACATCAACTTTCAACTGAAAGTTGTGTGAAATCCTTGTGACTGCTGCAGCTCCTATCTTATAATGCTTTAATGTGGAAACTCATCAGAAAACAAAATAAAAATTATCGCACAACATGGGCAGAAGGTTCTATAAGTCCTTAATTTAGAAACTATTAGTGTTTAGCAAACTTGACTCCCAATAATCAGAGAGCCTACAAGAGGACTCTTTGCACTTACCACCAGATGTCAGGAACTTTCTTGTCTTGTTTGTTGTTGTTGTTGTTGTTGTTGTTGTTGTTTTCTGATAATTTTCTCATGTTCCTTCATTGTGTCTGAAACAAGTTGTAGTGGCCATAATTTGGAAATAAAATCTTTATCCTTCCTTGGGGAGGCTTAGTGTATAGAACTTCTTGAATAATATACTATTATAAAGACATTACAGCGAAGAAAATGAGGCAGAATTATTTCAAATACCAGCGATAAACCAAAATTAAATCTCAACGCCTCTCAACACCAGTGCTGTGAGCCGGGCTCCTGCATGTGAATCCTTCTGTCACAGTAGATAACTTTTTCTCTTTGGATTCTGAACATAGAGGCAGACATAGAATAGTATATAGGTTGATACAAGTTATAAGTTAATGGGGGAACAGACCTAGCTTATGGCCTAGGCATTTATTCAGAAAAATAAGCCTCTGGGTGATTAATTGGGACTGGGGCGCAAGTAAAAAGCCCACCGTGTAAGAGCCCAACAGACCTGGTTGTCCTCCAAAAAGAAGGCTTTACAGTGAAGAGGGCTCCAGAGGATGGAGTTCAAGGGAAGCAAAAAGTTCCATCAAGAAAGAACAAAGTGGGCCGGGCATGGTGGCACACGCCTTTAATCCCAGCACTCGGGAGGCAGAGGCAGTTGGATTTCTGAGTTCAAGGCCAGCCTGGTCTACAGAGTGAGTTCCAGGACAGCCAGGGCTACACAGAGAAACCCTGTCTCAAAAAAAAAAAAAAAAAAAAACAACAACAACAAAGTGAGCCAGGCATGGTGGCGAACGCCTTTAATCCTAGTGCTTGGGAGGCAGAGGTAGGTGGAGTTCAAGGCCGGCCTGGTCTACAAAATGAGTTCCAGGACAGCCAGGAGTACACAGAGAAACCCTGTCTCAAAAAACCAAAGAGAGAGAGAGAGAGAGAGAGAGAGAGAGAGAGAGAGAGAGAGAGAGAGAGAGAGAGAGAAAGGAAGGGTGGGTCTGAAATGCCAGCCACAAAGTCCCAAGACTTGAGAACTCTGTAAACATTTAAAACCTGCTCCATACTCAGGTATGTGAAAATACCAAAGCTGTATTGGAATCTCTTTACTCTCAGAGAAATATACATTTTAAATAATCTGAGCGGTAATCTGAGGAGTTGTCTGTACTCTGTGGCCATTGGGCCAAAGGTTATTCTAGGCTAAGACAAAGGTATTAAGAAGATTGCATATCAGGTACCAGTGTAGTCCAGAGATTTAAAACAAGCTGCATATGTGTTCCTAATAAGAACAATAGTTTTTTCCCCCCTGTCAGGTTTAGAGAAACAGTTCAGAATCTAAGAGGATCATATTCAGCTCACAGCTATAGTTCTCAAATTGCACTGAAGAGGCAGATTCTAACAAACCTAGAACTCCTGGTGCCTGCCTGCCCAGCTGCCTGCCCCCATACTTGTTTAGCCTTAAATGATTAACTTCCGAGTTTGACTACTTATCATGCTTGAAATACAATTCTTTTCCCCAGATCCACTCCTAATAAGCAATTACGAAACAATCAGGCTTTAGAAGTATTGTTTTAGTTTACCTTGTTTGCATAACAAAATACCATAGACCAAGCGACTTAAACAACAGATTCGTTCCCTAATATCCAAGGTGCTAGCACATCCTCTGTCCTCCTGGTTTACAGATGGCCACTTTGTATCCCCACGTGATTGAAAGACACAGACAAAGCAAATTCTGGTCTTATAAAGGAAGTAGTTCCATCTTGCGGACTCCCCTCACGAGCTCGTAGAAGCCTAACATCACATAGAGTTAAAAAAAAAATAGTACATGTCTGTAAATATACCAGCAAGTGTTCAATAAAGAAGCTGTTAGAAGAAAACCCCTAAAAGGAAAATGTCCCCTTTAAATACTGTTCAGGGTTAGTTTTCCCTCCTACTGTTAGCAGCTTTCTGCCTTGAATGGAAAGGTGCCATGTGTTGTGAAGCAGAGATCTGGTCTTTTGGCATCCATGCAAGGAAATGTATGCTGCCTTCCGTGGCTCTAACAAGGCTGCCAGGACTAACCCTTTGTCTTTAATGCACTTTATATTGCTAATTTTGGTGTTTTCTTCTGATTTGGATAAATCTTTGTAAGCATTTTTACTTTCTTTTGCAGCCTGTTAGCATGGTTTCATCAGAGATTCTTCTAGCAGCTTCTTTGAGGGTCCAAGTGTATCTCTAAGCATCTACATGAAGTTACTCCTTGCTTCTTCATCTAAGTGAAATTAAAATGAGACTTTCCCAGCTAGCCACCTCCTCAGCAGATGGGACACAGCTACACTTTAGCAAGCACTGTTCATTCTGAGTCACCAACAAGCAGTTAATTGGAAATTTGTCAAACAAAGCCATACCTGGGCGGGCTAATTGTCCTTGGGAAATGGGATAAAAACTAGCACAAGGTCACCATTCTTCTCCATAGAAAATCCATGCTTGCAGTGATCCCAAACAGCTGGCTGGGGGCTCTGTCATTCTCTCTGAACAGGCAAAGGGTAGCTGCCTTAGCCTTGATAACCCTGCATGCCAGAGATGTAAGTTGAGTTTCCAAATTCATGGTTTATGGCTCTCAGCTTTGAGAACTAAAGCTATGGTTCCAAGCCTCCAAAGCTAGTATACAAAGCAGAGACTTACTATCACTGTTTTTTTTTCTATCACTGGTTTTTGAGTTCTAATACTAATTAGTTAAGGTTAGAGCTCCTGAGCCGAGTGTGAGGATCTTTGACTAACTCTTGGCTGTTCTCTCTAACCCTTCTATCCTCAACTCTTGTCTTCAGGTCCCCACAGCCTCTCATCTATGCAGCCCCACCTCTTACAGACTCTTCTGCTAGCCGCTCTTGGACCCTTGTCCTGCCTTTACAGTTACAGTTGAGAGCTTCAGGCACTGGAGCCGTTAGTTGGCAGTGGCTCTCAGCCCGATCTGGGTTTTACACCTCCAGCCTCGGATGTCACAAGTCTTACAGCTTCTTTAGAGCCTCCGAACCCCCCAGTGTTGCAGCTCTGAGCTTTGAATATGAGAACTCTAAAGGCTCCTGACTTTGGAACTTTTCAGTCACGTCTCTGTGGTCACTGCTGATACTAGAGCTTGAAGCCCTAGGTTTTCTTTTAGCTTGGTCTTGGTTTGTTTTTGAAAATAGCATCCCTAATTCCAGCCTGCCCTTGAACTAGTTAAATAGTTATGGATGACTTTGAATTTATTGATCCTCATGTATCTATGTTCCAAGTTCTTGGATTATTGGTGTACACTACCACTGATCTTAAATTTTCAGACAGTCTTTGTAGAAACCAGCCTGGCTTCACACTTACTGTGTAAACCTGAGGAGAACTTATGGTCCTCCTGTCTCTTAAGTGATGGGATTACAAATATGAATTGAGCTTTTTATGCAACCAGCTAAGCTTGTTCTACCTCTGAGAAGGGCCACAAAATAAACATAATATTCTGGAAACTGCTTTACTAGAGCCTAAAGTTGCAACACAAGAGAGTGGGGGTGAGTCTGAGAGAGCCTCTCAGACTAATGAAAAAGAGGGCACACTCCTGCATTCCTGGCACTTAGAAGGAACAAGGAGGAGTTCAAGTTTATCCTTAGCTACATAGCAAGTCTGACACCAGCCTGGGCTACATGAAACGATCTAAGAAACAGGAAAATAATGAACACACTGGAATATGCAAACAAATAAACTGGAAAACGGCTTAATGTACACCTAGAAAAGGAGCCTGGTATGCTTGGGCTCAGGTTGTAATTCCATTAATAGCAGTTTCCATTCCTACCAATGAAAGGTGTTGTATAAGCACAGCCCAGAGGTTTTTTGCTGAGTTACTAGGGGAGCTACTCCTCCTCCTGACCTAATTGAGGACTGCTATTATAAGATCTTGTAATAGCAGCCCTCCAGAGAAGCTGTAGGCAAGCTCATCTGGTGGCCATCAAGGCTTGTCAAAGCTCAAGTGAAGGGCTCTACATTGGAGCAAGGCCTCCAAGGCAGAAGTATGTGTGGTCAGCAGCATCTTGGTTGGGGTGTTCTCTGCAGCTGGGAGATGGTTCTCACGAAGCCTTTCATGAATTGTTCAGGACAGCTGATGTCCCACGGTAACAGCTGCCAAAGGAAGAAATGTCCAGCTTATGTTTACAGGCAGTTGGGTACAAGGGAAAGATTAGACAGTTGTCAAAGAAAGGTTCAAAATTGGATCACCCAGCAACTCACTTAGCTTATTTAAAGAAAAAACAAAGCCATCAGAAGGTGCTACAATAAAGTCCCACTGTTTACTTTTTTCTGTTTTGTTTTGTTCTGTTTACATTCTTAACATTATTTGACAATATTTAACTCAGACAGAAAGATTTAAGAAGAATGGGATCCCAGGGTCATCTGGGGAGAAAGAGCTTCAGTTGAAAGACTGTGTTGTGAGGTATTTTCTTAATTAATGATTTATGCAGGAGAACTCAGCTATTGGTGGGTGATGCTATCCCTGGCCAGGTGGTCTTGAACTATATAAAAAAGGTAGTCAAGCAAGCCATGAAGATCAAGCCATAAGCAACACTCCTCCGTGTCATCTGCATCAACTCCTCCCTCGAGTTCCTCTTCTGACCTCCTTCAGGGTAGACTGTAAGATACAATGTGAAATAAACTCTGTTCTTCCCAACTTTGCTTATCACAGCAATAAAATCTTATTCTCCCACCAATTCCTGGAGGCCCTGCTTAGGTCCCTCCCCCCTCGCCCCATGAGAGACTTCCCAGAGCCTTCCCCTGGCACACATTGGTACTCCCCTTCCTATTTTGCCACCAATTCTGTATTTGTACTTTTAATCTCAGCTTTATGTAAATTGTGTGTTGGTTTCATCTTCAGCGATCACAATATTAAATGTAAAGTAAATGTTAGTTGAATTTAAAAGAACCATGAAAATATATGTCTGGCTTGGGAGAGAATAGATAATCTGAGTTTCAGCTCTGTTTTTATCTGGGCATTTTCAAATGATGGGATTCTGATGGCATAGTCAAGACAACTCCAATATGTGAAAGAGTAAGCACATACGCAGTGCTTCTAGTCAGTTCTCTAACAGCCTGCCTGAGATGGGCTACGACTGCACCTGCAGTCACAGCACTGCCTGCTTGCTCTTCACAGTGGTCCTGAAACTGCCCTGACTGCTGTCTGTAGTCCTAGATGCAAGGTTCCTGTCACATGGCCTTTCAGATGCTGCTTGATGTTTTCAGTGCTACCTGTCTTCTGCTTCCCCCACATCCTGCCATTTACACTGCATCACACGGCATTTCCCATTGAGCCTATGCCATAGCAGACATAGTAACCATGTAGGTGCCCATGCATAACCAGTGCTCAGCAGTGTGCTTCACAATAACCTGCCAGTAGAGCAGTGTAACATGGCACACTGGTTAAAAACCCATCTTAAAGTTATCCTCTGATCTAGATGCTTCACTTGGTGACTCAAACCCAGTCATTTCTGGTCTCATGGGGTTCAAGTTTTAGTTTTCAGGTTTACTCTCTTCGTACTTCTACACTATTTCTATCCCTCCTGTAGGACATCTTTACCTAAATTTCCCTAGAAGCCTATTGTATTCCTGGCTGTAAAAAGCCTGCTGATAGTTCAATAAGCCTCATTTCATCTACTCTTATGAACAGCAAAGATAGGCTAGCGAGATGGCTCAGTGGTTAAGAGCACTGACTGCTCTTCCAGAGATCCCGAGTTCAATTCCCAGCAACCACATGGTGGCTACAACCACCAGTAATAAGATCTGGTGCTCTGAAGACAGCTACAATGTATTTATTTATAGTAATAAATCTTTGGGTCGGAGTGAACAGGGACTGAGCTAGCAGGGTTGACTGGAGCGAGCAGAGGTCCTAAATTCAATTCCCAACAACCACATGAAGGCTCACAACCATCTGTATAGCTGCAGTGTACTGATATACATAAAATTAATAAATAAATCTTTAAAAAAAAAACTGGCAAAGATCTTCTCAGTTCCTTTCCTGGGCCTGTTTCTTTCATCTTTCATTCAGCTGGAGCCTAGTTAGACTGAATTTAACACTCAAATTCTCAGCACATCTCTACCTGGTTATATGTCTCAATCTTTTCAAGTCATTTCAGCTTATGCAATTATACAGTTTGATTATTAGTAAAGGCCCCATTGACTCTAAAGATCCTGGTTTGGACAACCATATATTTACCTAGCCACAGACACACAGAAGAGATTTCTTGTTCTACAGCTATAACCAAGCAAGAACAGGCATATATTCAGGAAATGTTCATTTTATTGTCCACATTCACCAATTTGCTTGGCCTCTAATAATTTAAACAAATGCTTTCTAGTTATTGTCATTTGATTGTTAAAATAGGTTATCACTGGGGTAGCATGCTGAAGCCGATCTCACATCTCTATTCCCAGATTCCTCTCGTGGCTGAAGTTTATGGTATAGAGAAAGACATTTTCAGACTTAAGATCAATGAAAAGACTCCACTGAAACCAAGGTATGAAGTTCCTGACGTCATCAACAGCAAGCTAGGAGCTGTCAGGTGAGCCTCCGAGCAGGGTGTGTTACGCACAGCCGTGGCATGTTCTTTTCATCCTACTTTGGATGGATTCCATATGCACCCCTATTTTGTCTGTTCAAAGTTATAATCAGTTACTGGGTATAGTCAATCATTTGGGGATAAGTTTATAAATGTTCTATATTATTGATTCTCCCATTCCAACACTGTTTTGTACCTCCAATTAAGAAGACACAGAACTTTGGGCCTGCTCTGTTTCTCACAACAATCATAGTTTATTCAGCAGAGTTTGGAACTAAGTAGAAGAAAAGCTATTTAATTTGCTCCCTTGGATTAGTACCATGACTCAAGAGACCCAATACAGTAGCTCTCAGAGTAATTTACACAGTCAGACAGACTCACTTTTAATTAAGGATAGTCTCAGAAGTCTAACACTTAATTTTATTTAGAGCCAGATATTAATTAATTATCAATGTTTAGGTTAAAAAAAAAAAGAAATCTCTCAGGACTAAAGCATTTTCAAGTACTTGTAAGATTTCCATCCGTTTTCCCCAGGCATTCAGATAAAACACCAGCTGCATTGCCTGGTGATTTCTGTTGGTTTGTCCCTGAAAGAATATAAGGTTAAGACAGATGCTTTAATTTTCTCTATATCCCTACCATGATGTTATTGACCATGAACTCATATGGTCAATAGATAGTAAAGATCATATAAACATTATGTGGTAAATATCGCTCTTATTTCTGCTTCAGTCTTCTTTCTAGGGGACCTTCAGCTACGTAAATAACTGAAATGCCAAAAGCAGCCTTCTGCCCTTTCCCAGACTCCTTTGTAGCCAGAATTCTGATACAGTAATAGAGATGTATCAAAATGAGAATTAATAAAAGTGAGAACATGCTAGTGGCCTTAATAAACCATGACTGCTATCCCTATGAGGAAACGGTGACAACACATCCAAGGGATACTTACAATGACAAGCAGCCATCTGCAGGTTTACAAGAAGCCAACCAGCTAATACCTCGGATTTCCAGAACTGTGAGAAAATAAACTGCTATTTCAATGTCCGTGGTCATCTGTTATGATAGCCCAGCAAATGGGCACAACTAGGAATAAACCACGGCATTCTGTGCTCCTGGTTAAGTTACTCTTGGTCACCAACTGAAATAAGAGGCTTACCAAGCAAACCAAGTGGTGGTGATATAGCACAGTGCAACTGTCACGCAGAATTCAAAACTCTGAGGTGGCCTGGCCTTTAATGACATAAAACAACAGTCTCATATCTTGGATAGCTACAGAGTCCCTGTGGCTACAAATACAGAGTTTGATACTGCAGGTTGCTGAATTAGATTATAAGCTGAGTTCACAGTCCCCTCAGATCTGTGATCTGGGCCATTCGCTGAAAAAAGTTATAGATACCTGCATGTGAGATTTGGATAATTCTAAATCCCCAAACTCCAATGTGCTCAGCCTTCCTCTCCCTACCCCTTCTGTGAGTGTTTTTTTCGTATGTGCACTCGCACTACGCTATGTGGTTGCCTGAAGAGGACAGAAAATGGCATCAGATCCCCTGGAGCTGGAGTTACAGGCAGATGGGAGTCCTCTGCGGTAGTAGCACTCACTCCTAACCACCAAGCCACCTCTCTGTCACCTTCCTACTCCTGATAGAGTTGGCCCTGCCTTGCCTGAGCACACCAAATAGACTCCGCTGAAATAGACTTTGCAAAGGGATTTCCATGTTCCTTATGCCTTTACATAACAGCCTTCACTGCCTCCAAACCTTTTGTCAGACCTTAAATAGTCCAGAAAGCCTTTTACAGCCAAGCTCACGGGGAGACTTGCCTGCCTAAAGAAGTATAGGATTTTTATAGTGTCAGTGAGATGGCTCATCAGAAAAGTTGCTGTCTCTAAGTCTGTGCCACGTACAGACCCCTACACATACACACATATGACACACAAAATAATTTTTTTTGTTTTTTTGAGACAGGGTTTCTCTATATAGGCTATCCTGGAACTCACTTTGTAGACCAGGGTGGCCTCGAACTCAGAAATCTGCCTGCCTCTGCCTCCCAAGTGCTGGGATTAAAGGCATGTGCCACCACCGCCCGGCACAAAATAAAATTTTAAGGTGCAATTTTAAAATTAAAAATAAATAAGAATATTCAGATACTGTGTGCTCAAGAGTTACTAGAAATTATAGACAGAATTGATGATGATGATGATGATGATGATGACCATTTATTTGTGTGTCTAACCTGTACCAGTTGCTTTGCATGCATGATTTCACTTAATTTTCCCCTAAAACTCTATTAGATTTTAATTTTATTATTTGAACCTTATAGCTAAAAATTTGACCTAGAAGGGTCGAATAACTTTGTTACCTGTCATTATGAAGTATATGGTATATAGTCTAGAGTTCTGTGTAAGCTCTCTCTTCACTGTCCATGATGGCTCTTTACTGTAGGCCTTACCAGTTCTCTGTCATAGGAAGATTATTTACTGATCAATACTCTAAATCACATAGAATCATGTAAACCTGTAGCACTTGATTTTTCTCTTCCTGTTTTATTTTGCAGGCTAGTCTGCTCAAGGGACACAGACAGCCTAATACTGACAGATAGAAAAGGAGATCTGAAATGTCATATCTCAGCAAACCCATTCAAGATCGATTTGGTGTCGAAGAACGAGGCTGTGATCAGCATCAACTCCCTGGGCCAGTTATACTTTGAACACCTACAGGTTCCTCACAAGCAGAGGTATTTGTATACATTACTTGCCCTTAAGAGGTACCTTAACAGAGCCTGTCTGGAATACCAGCTGCCTTGGACCCAGGTCTTCATGCTTGCACGGCAGATGCCTTACTGCCTGAGCTTTCTCCCCTTCCTCCACAACAAGATTTTAAGGGTGGCTGAAGAACTTGTGCACTAACATATTTGTTGTGCTATTTTTTCTGTTTCTCCATTAAAAAAAACAAACAAACAAACAAACAAACAAACAAAAAAAACAGCAGAAGAATGTGATGGTTGAAATCAGATGTCCCTGTGGTCCAGGCATTTGGATGCTTGGTCCCCAGTGGGTGCTGCTGTCTAGGGAGACAGAGGAGGTGTGGCCTTGCTGGAAGAAGTATATCTCTGGAACCAGGCTTTGAGAGACAGACACCTTCCCCAGTTTACTTTGTGCTTCCTGCTTGTGGTTCCAAATGTAACCCTCGGCTTCTGTTCTAGCCACTATCTCTGCCACCTGCCTCTACCACTCCACCATCATGGACTCTTAGCCCTCTGGAATCCTAAACACAAACAAACTTTCCCTGCTGTGAGTTGCCTTGATCACCGTGTTTTGTCACAGCAACAGGAAAGTAACAGATAGGAAGAATATTAATAAGGTAAAGACAGAGTAGATTGGGATTTGGGGTATTTAAATTTTCCTTCTTTTTATTACTTTTTAATTTTCTCACAATGAGTATATATTATTTTATGATAATTAGTAAGATTTTCCAATGCTAACATTTCAAAAATAAAAATAAGTTGTAACTTAAAAAATCATAATGTGGAAATAAATAATGTGAATTTATTTTCCCTTATTCTGATGATAGAAATAGCAAGTACAGGCTGCGAGGTTTTCAAACAACCCTTGGTGAGAATGGAGGAGAAGCATCTCTTCAGACCCCTGCAGTCTTAGCGACAGGCCTCTTTACCCACTGAGCCAACTCACTACCACAACTTTCTTTTTTTATTGAGCCTTGAAGTTACTTTGCAGGCAGTGGTGACCTTGAACTAACTTACTTACTTTCTTCCTTCCTTCCTTCCTTCCTTCCTTCCTTCCTTCCTTTTTTTTTNGCAAAATACACCAGCTGCCACCTCTCAGGTAATGAGATCTAGCCATTTCCTTTTGATCTTCTTTAACACTCCAGTCTGTCAGCAAGTAGTGAATTCTATTCACCTCTTCTACAGAAGGGTGCTTGGTAAATGTGCTATATATAAAGGGGTCACGTGTGTGTGTGTGTGTGTGTGTGTGTGTGTGTGTGTGTGTGTGTGTTGTATCCATATGTTTCTTTTGTGAGGAAGAAAGGACACAAAGTTGCGGGGTAGATGGTCTGGACTGTCCTTTCCATAAGGGAAGTTGCAGGGTATTTGGTCTGGACTGTCCTTCCCTTAAGGGAAGTTGCGGGGTAGATGGTCTGGACTGTGCTTTCCTTAAGGGAAGCTGCGGGGTAGATGGTCTGGACTGTGCTTTCCTTAAGGGAAGTTGCGGGGTAGATGGTCTGGACTGTCCTTCCCTTAAGGGAAGCTGCGGGGTAGATGGTCTGGACTGTGCTTTCCTTAAGGGAAGTTGCGGGGTAGATGGTCTGGACTGTCCTTCCCTTAAGGGAAGCTGCGGGGTAGATGGTCTGGACTGTCCTTCCCTTAAGGGAAGTTGCAGGGTAGATGGTCTGGTCAGAGTACATGTTCCCTTCTCACTGAGTGAACTTTCTCAGTTAGAGAAGAGATTGGGCTCCTATGCTTCTAATTCTTCTGCCTTTATCAAAGAATTTCAGTATATCACTCAGTTGTACAGTTTGACTTTTCATGATATACACATGATACTAACAATTTGCTTCCCGAGGAACACTGGCGAGTTTGGGAACAAGCGAGAGCACATGCAGACGAGATTCATCAAACAGATAGAGCATATCCAAACTGTTAATCAGCTCCTGTTACAGGATTACCAGCCGTTGCCCACAGACGATTACCAAATGGATTCCGATGGTGAAGACCAGATATACCCTGAAAAGTGACAACGCCCCTAAATAGCAGGAAGTAGCCTAAGAGACACAACACCCTTATTCCCTCTTCACCATTGGTCTCCCCTCTCTTTTCTCCCCTTCTTTTTATAATAACAAGAAGGGAGGAATGTTAGCACCAGGACACTCCAAGCCCTGGCCTAACTATGTGACCCTTGACTTGTGTTGCCAGGACAAGGGCCCTCAATCCCACAATCCATTTGGCTCAGTTCCCACCCTCACTGCTGTAACATCATTTTCCGTATAAATTAGGGGATCACCCCCTCCTCGCTCTCTCTCTTTCTTCTCTCCCCCCTCTTTCTCTCTTTTTCCTCTTCTCTGCCCTTCTACCTGCTTCGCAGCCCCTCTATATCTGCACAATAAACATCTCTCACATGGAACCACCAAAAAAAAAATTAGATACTCAGTGTTTTACTTTATATGTTTACGTGTTTACGTGTTTACGTGAAAGTTTTCCCTTTTGCTGGGTGGTGGTAGTAGCACATGACTTTTTTTTTTAATTTAATGTATGTGAGTACATTATTGCTGTACAGATGGTTGTGAGCCTTCATGTGATTGTTGGGATTTAATTTTTAGGACCTCTGCTCACTCTGGTCAACATCCGGCCCAAAGATTTATTTATTATTATACTTAAGTACACTGTAGCTGATTTCAGATGCACCAGAAGAGGGCGTCAGATCTCATTATGGGTGGTTGTGAGCCACCACGTGGTTGCTGGGATTTGAATTCACAACCTTCCGAAGAGCAGTCAGTGCTCTTACCCGATGATCCATCTCACCAGCCCATAGCACATGACTTTAATCCCAGCACTCAGGAGACAGAGGCAAGTGGATCTCTGAGTTTGAGGACAGCCAGGTCTACAGAGTAAGTTCTAGGACAGCCAAGGCCACATAGAGAAATCCTGTTTTGAAGAAAAAAAGGAAGGAAGGAAGGAAGGAAGGAAGGAAGGAAGGAAGGAAGGAAGACAGACAGACCTTTAATTCCAGCACTTAGGAGGCAGAGACAGGCAGATTTCTGAGTTCGAGGCCAGCCTGGTCTACAGAGTTAGTTCAGGACAGCCAAGGCTACACAGAGAAACCCTGTCTCGGAAAAAAAAAAAAAAAAAAAAAAAAAAAAAAAAAAAAAAAAAAAAAAAAAAAAAAAAAAAAAAAAAAAAAAAAAAAAAAAAAAAAAAAAAAAAAAAAAAAAAAAAAAAAAAAAAAAAAAAGAAAAGAAAAGAAAAAGAAGGAAGGAAGGAAGGAAGGAAGAAAGAAAGAAAGAAAGAAAGAAAGAAAGAAAGAGAGAGAGAGAAAGAAAGGGAAGGAAGGAGGGAAGGAAGAAAGAGAAACAAAAGGAAAGGGGAAAAAAAAGAAGAAATTTCCTTTTAATTCTCTCTAGTTATTCTACATGCAAAGGCTGCATTCTTTTTCCCAAAACACTGCTTATTTTAGTCCATACAAAGACACTCATGTCAGATGATATACCAGTTCCTCAAAATCTTTTTTTTTTTTTGGTTTTTCGAGACAGAGTTTCTCTGTGTAGCCCTGGCTGTCCTGGAACTCACTTTGTAGACCAGGCTGGCCTCGAACTCAGAAATCCGCCTGCCTCTGCCTCCTGAGTGCTGGGATTAAAGGTGTGCGCCACCACGCCCGGCAAATCAACTCATTGCTAATGACTGGCCTTCCTTGTGTCTTTTTTTTTTTTAAAGATTTATTTTATTTTATTTTATTATATGTAAGTACACTGTAGCTGTCCTCAGACACTTCAGAAGAGGAAGCCAGATCTCCTTACGGATGGTTGTGAGCCACCATATGGTTGCTGGGATTTGAACTTATCACCTTCGGAAGAGCAGTCGGGTGCTCTTACCCGCTGAGCCATCTCACCAGCCCCTCCTCAAAATCTTAAACTTGGAATTGCAGTAGAACCCAATAGTCCTGCTCCTGTATGTCCCCCAAAGTGAGACCATTGCAGCATCGCCCACAGTAACAGAAGCAGGAAGAAACACACATGATCCAACCAAACTGTGGTCTGTACATGCAATGGAATAGTATCTGGTCTTAGAAGCGACAGTTCTGATGTGTGCTCCAAAGTGAGTAAGACCTGAGACAGCCTGTGAAGTAAGCCAGTCACAAAAGAGCAAATACACTAAGAGTCCACTTACACCATGACGAAAATCACACTCAGGGTGGAGAATAGGATGGTTTGGCAGGGGTGCAGAGAGGGAGAAATGGAGAGTTGGTATTTAGTGGGAGGCCCAGTTTGGGCAGATGAAAACTGTGGAGCTGGGTGGTCCATGACAGGCAACACCATGCCACTGAGCAAATGGACTTGGCGACACTGGGCTGTGTACTTGGAAATGTTAAGAGATACAGTGTCATGTATATTAACACAGTAAAAAAGGTTCACGAGTATTGACTTTTTATAGAAAATATTTATTTGATTTATTAAATATACATCATAAGCCAATCTTCAAAAATATGGACTCATATTCTGTCTTTTTTTTTTCTTTTTCTTTTATTTCTTTTTTTTTTTTTTTGGAGGTGGGGTGAGACTGACTTACTATATAGATTAGACTAGCTTCTAATTTATAGAGCTCTACCTGCCTCTGCCTCACTAGTACTAGATTAAAGACATGTGCTAACACGTCCTTGCATTTTCTCAGTTTTTAAATTTCTCTTGTTAGTAGTTAATAGAATGAGTGTGTATGATGTATGTATGTGTGTAGGGCATAGTGTGCATGTGGAGGCCAGGGGACACTGTTGTGGAGGTATTTCTTGCCTTCCACTCTTATGTGAGTTCCAGGGATTAAACCTAAGTTGTCAGCCTTGCATTATTAGGAGGCAAGGCCTTTACCTGCTAGGCCATCTTGCCAGTGCCTTAATCTTCTTAATAATCCAAATAAGATATTCTGTTATGGTAACCACATTTGTTGTCGATTATAAACTCATTTTGATCTCCTTTTTATATGGATAGGAAAATCAAGAGGACCTGGGCCTGTGGGAAGAGAAATTTGGAAAATTTGTGGATGTCAAAGCTAATGGTAAATTGACAATATTAAGGTATAATATTAAAATAAATCATTCCAAAACAGCTATACATGTATGTCTAAGGATCATTTGAGGTCTGGGGATATGGATCTGTAATGGAGTGCTTGGCTAATGTGGGGATGCCCCGAGTTCAATCCCCAGTGGCATAGATAGATAGATAGATAGATAGACAGACAGACAGACAGATAGATTCCTTGAGCTTTGGCACCTAAAACAAGTAATTTCTGTAAGGTGAACAGAAATTCCTAGTTGGGTTCCCTATACTTCAGTAATGCACTATAACGGAAAAGTAATTATATATACCTTATGGAAGAATGAAAAAGATACATGGGCCATGTGCAGCTTATGAACTTAGGACAGGACCTGGACCAGCGCACTGTTTGGTGTTTTGAGTCAATCAGACAACTATAATTCCACACTATTTTCATGAGACCCACGTCATGCAGCTCATCCACTCTAACATCTTTAGGTCTCCTCATTGTTATCACAGGCGCAGCATGCCCACCTCTGACATTTCTCACGGGCTTAGCAGTATGTGAGGGGATGGGCTCACACAACGTCACATATCACAGCCATGGGAAGTCATACAAAAAGAATGTAAGGATGTAAGGCCTTCACACTGCTCTCAACATGGTGACTCTTGTAGAAAGCCACAGACAAGGAAAGTTATCAAGCAGAGGATAAACATGAACTCATCCAGCCAAGACAAAAGTGCTCAGCATCAAGGGCAGAGGGAGCTTCAGCACACAGCCCAGGCAGCCTAACAAGTGACGGTGTACTTTTACATACACATGCATGTACATTCACCAGTCCCCAAACATTGCAGTGTCTTACTATCAAAATCAGCATATAGCTTTGTTTGGTTGGAGCAAGTTAAGATCTCTCTATTCCCAGCTAGTCATTTTGTTAGTTAAATGAACTGAATCTTTTAGATTGATCTATTAGAACCCAAACTTAGCTATGGTCCTGGTCTTGGCAGGCCCTTCCTCTGTTGGTTTGGATTTCTCCCTTCATGGATTTGAACATCTCTACGGTATTCCTCAACATGCAGAGACACATCAACTTAAAAATACCAGGTAAGTGACAATAAGAATTCTTGTCATAGTTTGGGTTTTATTGCTGTGAAGAGATACCATGACCAAGGTAATTCCAATAAAGGACAACATTTAATTGGAGCTGGCTTATAGTTTTAGAGGTTCAGTCTATTATCACCATGGTGAGAAGCATGGCATCATATAGGCAGACTTGGTGCTGGAGAAGCTAAGACTTCTACACCTTGATCCAAAGGCAGCCAGGAGGAGACTGTCTCTCTCAGGCAGCCAGGAGGATACTCTCTTCCACACTGGACAGAGCTTGAGCACTAGGAGCCCTCAAAACCCACCTACACAGTGACATACTTCTTACAACAGGGCCACACCGCATAATAGTGCCAATTCCCATGGACCAAGCATATTCAAGCCATCACATTATTAACTGGTCTGTGGCTTAATATTACTTACAGAGTTTGAGAAACCTTCCTAGTATTCTTCAGAGTCCTGAACAGTATAAGAGGATTGAAAGCTTCGTAAGAGCAAGCAAGCAAGGTTCTGTATATTTATTCTGTCTCTGCTCTTGACTGAGTGTCTGCAATAATGGACTGTTCCCTGTAAGTACAAATATAAGTCCTTTCCCCTAGGTTGCTTTTATTAGTATCTGTCACAGCAATGGAAATGAAACTAGGACAGGACGTAAAGGTGGAAAGAAAGAGCCAGCTCCACAAAGTTGTCCCTGACTTTCACATGCATGCACACACTTTCACACTAATTAAAAAATTATAATACTAAACCCCAAAAATACAGAAATAAAAATAAGGAATACTTGGAATTAAAATGGAGGTTTGCTTTTACTATGTAGAATAGTTGAGGGTAACCCTGGGAGAATACTATATATATATGTGTGTGTGTGTATATATATATATATAAAGACTTTCACTCTAAAGAGGAGAATGAGCCAGAGAATGTTGCATCTCCACTTACCTATGATTCCCTTGGAGAGACATATGAGACTGACACTACTGACAAATGGATCCCAGAGGCATCTGCCAAAGAGGAGCCAAAACCAAAGAGAAGCAGAGACTGATAAAGCTGTCAGGGTTGGAGACTGTTTGTGTCATAGGTAGGCAGAGTGACTAGTATCACTGCCCCAGCCTATCCTGTTCCAGATCTTTCCCAGCTCAGCTCTGTTAGGATGCACTTCTTTTGCCTTAGATGCAGAGAAGTCTTCACACAGTGCATCAGTGGAGGAGGCTTACTGTATCTGCTATTCACAGTGAACATTTAGAAAATGTAGACCTGGATCTAAGTCTAAGATATCCAGGAAACTAGTGGAGACAAAGGAGGAGGATCACATGCACCAGGTTGGGCCAGGAAGTCTTCAGGCAAGTGGTAAGAGATGAATCTTTGTAGGTGAGTGGTTTTATGTGGGGTCTTGTTACATGCCCAGGCTGGCCTAGAACTTGCTCTAGCCTATGCTGGCCTCTAACTCACAGTTCTCCTATCTCTACCTTCCAAGTTTAAGGATTGTAATTATGTGACTTTATTCATGGCAGGAGGTAAAAAGCTGTTAACAGAGAGGATGAAGCTGTTCTGTTCATTAACGGTCCACTTATATTTGGTGATCAGCCTTTGTGTTTCAGAGATGGAGATGCATACCGTCTTTATAATCTGGATGTCTATGGATACCAAGTGCATGACAAAATGGGCATATATGGTTCAGTGCCTTATCTCCTGGCCCACAAACAGGGCAGGACTGTAGGCATTTTCTGGCTGAATGCCTCAGAAACACTTGTGGAGATCAACACAGAGCCGGCAATTGAGGTGAGCTGTGAAATGTGGCTGCATGCCGGACTTTCCACACTGTAGTCTCAGCCCTTTCCTTTGCAGTAGCATTTTCCTGTACCAAGAGCTTTGCAATGTAAGCAACAAATGTCAGTAGGAGCTACTAAATGTAGACTGATTCACTTAGAACTGGGTGCTATGGGTTGCAGTGATATTTCTCAGATTTTTATTACACCCTCTCCAGTACATACTGACCCAGATGGGCCCAGCAGCTGCCAAACAAAAGGTCAGGTGCCGAACTGATGTGCACTGGATGTCAGAGAGTGGGATCATTGACGTTTTTCTGCTGACAGGACCTACACCTGCTGATGTCTTCAAACAGTACTCATATATCACAGGTACAAGCAGTCTTCATTCTGTTAGCTGTCCTATGTATCATCACTGAAATTAATATCTGTTTTACATTATATAGAAATCACAAACAATGTCTCTAAGCATTTTAAGTAGCAACCATTTTTTTCCATCCTCATTACATCCAGACAAGGTAAATAGGGCTCTAGAGGAGTTCTCAACCTGTAGGTCTCAACCCCTTGGGGGGCAGTCACATGTCAGATATTCTGCATATCAAATATTTACATTAAGATTTATAACAGCAGCAAAATTTCAGTTATGACGTAGCAACAAAATAATTTTATGATTGAGAGTCGCCACATCATGAGAACTGTATTAAGGTGTTGCAGCATCAGGATGGTTGGGAACTACTGCACTAGACTGTCCTTCTCTATTCCCTACCCCTTGTCATATGCCTGTCTGAAGCTTTAGTCTCTGATAATCATTCCCTATAGCTCAGGAGTATTCTGTCCTGAACTTTTGAATGGTTCTTCTCTGTTAAAATATACTACTGGCTTTAACAATAAATACTTTTTCTTCAAGAGACTAAAGGCTAAGGCCAGTAACATGGCTCAGTGGGTAAAGGCACGTGCTACCAAGCCTGAACCCACATGATAGAAATGGAGAACTCCTACCAGTTGTCTCCATATGTGCATGTAAACACATGCATACACACGTGTACACACATATGCACACACACACATGTACACACATGCACACACACATACATGCACGGGCTAATAAATGCAAATATATATGCTTTACCCCTTGTAGAGATAAGCCATCTTTCTCCTACCTTCACCCTAGGCTGGTAATTGGGTCAGCTAAATTTCCTCAGAATTCAAAGGTATTTCTCTCTTGTCCCCTGTCTTCTTGCTCTAAAACCACTTGTGTTCCTTTGCACATGATTTCTCTTTTCCCACTGAACTATTCTCCTTAGCACAAATATTCTGAAATTTTAGAACAAGTTCGCTTGATGCATTCCTGTCCTGAAGGTGGAAAAGTACCTTCTGAGTGTCCATCAGTCTGGCAAACAATCTCTACTGTAACATTTGTAATTCCCCATCCTTGTTTTTCTTCCCTTTTTCTTTTTGCCTTGTGTCTGAGAAATTTTCTTCCTCTTATCTCCCAGGCCTTCCATTGTTGACATGTTGCTAATGTTGAGAATGTTCCTATCTCTGACTTTCCCATGTGCTAATGTTGAGAATGTTCCCATCTCTGACTTTCCCGTGTGCTAATGTTGAGAATGTTCCCATCTCTGACTTTCCCGCGTGCTAATGTTGAGAATGTTCCATCTCTGACTTTCCCGCGTGCTAATGTTGAGAATGTTCCTATCTCTTACTTTCCCGTGTGCTAATGTTGAGAATGTTCCATCTCTGACTTTCCAGTGTGCTAATGTTGAGAATGTTCCATCTCTGACTTTCCCGCGTGCTCTTTGTTCTTTGAAGTCCTAGTCTAGTTTTATGTTGTCCTGCTCTACTGTGTGATTCTTTTATCTTTTTGTACGTCTAGAGATAATGATGATACTGTTTATTTTTATTCTAAAATTATGTATATATGTGTGAGATAAAGTGCCAGCAGGGTCCAGAAGAAGGTGTCTGAGCCCCTGGAGCTAGAATTACAAGTGGTTATGAGTCACCCGACATATGGCTCTTCATGGAAGCCCTTGGTGCTTGGATTAGTCTGGTATCCTAGCAGGTGAAGAGCATGTGCCTGTCCTCGAGGTTTCTAAAGCAGTGATGTGCTCCTCTTCTGTGTACCTTCCTCTCACACTCTTTGTGGTTCAGCAGACACCACCCCTCCCTTACGTCTCACCCTCCAGATCTTTGTTGAACCTACTTCCCTTTGGTTTGCTCTTTTGTTTTGAAGCTGCTTTGTTGTAGTAATTTTCTTCCTTCCTTCCTTCCTTCCTTCCTTCCTTCCTTCCTTTCTTTCTTTCTTTTTTTTTTTTTTTTTTTTTTTGGTTTTGAGACAGGGTTTCTCTGTATAGCCCTGGCTGTCCTGGAACTCACTTTGTAGACCAGGCTGGCCTCGAACTCAGAAATACGCCTGCCTCTGCCTCCCAAGTGCTGGGATTAAAGGCATGCACCACCACACCCGGCGTTGTAGTAATTTTCATGAGTTAGTTTTCTCCTTCCATATGGTGGGACCCAGGAACTGAACTCAGGTCATCAGGCTTGGTGGCAAGCACCTTTACCCACTGAATCATCCCACTGGCCTCATCGTTTTAAACAAGCTCTCATATATCTGAGGCTGGTCTTAAACTTTCTATGTAGACAAGGATGGCTTTGAACTTCTGACACCTCTGCCTCTACCTCTTCCAAGTGCTGGGATTACAGGCATGCATCACCTCCAGTTTTATAGGGTGCTGTGAATTTTGAACCCAGAGTTTTGTGCATACTAGGCAAGTGCTCTACCATCTGAGCTGCATCCACAGCCTGATTTGCCATTTGATATTTTCTTGTATAAGATACATCTTGTGTATTTGATGTTTTCTTTTTTTTTTTTTTTTTTTTGGTTTTTCGAGACAGGGTTTCTCTGTATAGCCCTGGCTGTCCTGGAACTCACTTTGTAGACCAGGCTGGCCTCGAACTCAGAAATTCGCCTGCCTCTGCCTCCCGAGTGCTGGGATTAAAGGCGTGCGCCACCACGCCCGGCCCTGATGTTTTCTTATATAAAAAATATGGGAAGAATTCTGAGATTGACTTACAGGGCTCTTTATAAACTGAGCCTTTCCAGTTTCAGCGTCTCTTGGCCTCTCACACTGTCATCCCTACATTATTTATTTTCTCTAAGACTACATGTGCTTCTTTGCCTATCTCTGTTCTCTAAGCTCTACCTTGTTTCCCTGCCTAGCATCCTCCTACTTATTATTCAAGGCCTCTACTCTTCTCACATACCTTGGGAAACATCTAAAGATGTCACATTACTCTGGAAGCACTAGATTGATACCTTTATCATAACAGTTATATATATATTTCAGGTCAGCATTTATTTATATACCTGCCCTGTCACCCTAATTGCCACATTCTTCTATTAATATTCTATACAGTAGTGTCAAGCTCAGTGCCTATGGCTGCAGAGACTGGGGAGATGGCCACTGATTGAGTAATATTAGTGGTTTCCATTGTCATCTTTTTTAGGCACACAAGCCATGCCCCCTCTTTTTTCCTTGGGGTACCACCAGTGTCGCTGGAACTATGAAGATGAACAGGATGTGAAGGCAGTAGATGCAGGGTTTGATGAGCATGACATTCCATATGATGTCATGTGGCTGGACATAGAGCACACTGAGGACAAGAAGTACTTCACTTGGGACAAAAAGAGATTCACAAACCCCAAAAGGATGCAAGAGCTGCTCAGGAGCAAAAAACGCAAGGTGACGTCACCACGATGTCTAGAGCTTTTTAATCCCCAAACTTAAAGAAGGGAAAAGGGTATCTGATCCCCTGTGACTGGAGCTACAGATTGTTATGAGCCACCATGTAGGTGCTGAGAATTGAACCCAGGTTTCTATAAGAGCAGCCAGTGAGCTTAACAGCAAAGCTGCTCTCCATCCCCCATTTCCTAACCCTAACCTTTCCATGTTCAAGATGCTGTGCTAGTGGTGAAGAGGTCTTTGAATGGGTGGGGAAAGGCAAGCATATGCAACTGTAATACAAGACAGAGACATAAACAGAAGTGGATGGCAGAATACTAACAAGCTCTGTAACTCAGCAACTACAAAACTCCCAACACCAAGAACTGACACAGGATTTGAACAGATAGTCCACCAAAGAAGATATTCAAGCAAAGATAGCCAAGTAAAGTACAGCACATGAAAAGATGCTCTCTTTCTACCTGTTGGATCTTGGATTCCAGGGATCGAACTCAGATCTTCCCGGTTGGCCGCAATCACCTTTAGCTCCTGAGCCATCCATCAGCCTTGTTTAGATGGTGTTTTTGTTTTGATGTTTTGACTTGGTTTTACCATGTTATTTCCTTGGTTTCTGGGTTGAGGTGGGGGATGGGTACACACATATGCCTATAGAAGCCAGAGGACAGCCTTGTGTCATTTCCTAGATGCTACCTACCTTTCCTTTTTCTTTCTTGTGAGACATGGTCTCTCACTGACATAACTGGCCACAGAACCCCAAAGACCATATACCTGCCTCCATCTTCACAGTGCTGGGATTACAAACACATGCCACCAAGCCTGGCTTCTTTACATGGGTTCTGGGCTCAAACTTAGGTCCTTATGCTTGCAAGGACCTGACTTGACTAAGTTACCTCCCTAGCCTCTTCTTGACTTCTTTTCATCAGTGTCATCTTTGCCCTGAATACTTAGGACCTTGCCCAGTTAACCATTTCATATGGTACCTGGCACCACAGACAGATGAAAGCTTAGCAAATATCATCTTAAAGACATGCATGGCTGCTGAAATGGCTCAGTGGTAAAGGCGCTTTGCCACCAAGTCTGAGGACCTGAGTTCAAGCCCCAGAATATACCTGGTGGCAGTAGAGAACCAACTTCAGACATATCCACACACAGACACACAGACACACACACACACACACAGACACAATAAATAAATAAATAAATAAATAAATAAATAAATAAATAAATAAATAGATGTAAAATAATAAAATGGTAAATTATGATAATTATAACAGGATTCACCCAGATTTAATAACAATTTTTTGAATGAATTGTTACAGGGATTTACAAATATCCAAAATTTTCAATAAGTGGCAGTTTCTGAGTAAAACTCAACCCTCCCAATCTATAAAACACCTAAATGAACATAAGTCTCATAAAACTGACATGGTCTTAAAATCTGTCCTGACAGCTTGTGGTTATCAGTGACCCCCACATCAAGGTGGATCCTGACTACACAGTCTATGCTCAAGCCAAAGAACAGGGCTTCTTTGTGAAGAATCCAGAGGGTGGCGACTTCGAAGGAGTATGTTGGCCTGGTATGGTATCATTTATTTTCACTTCCTCAGTCTCCACTAATGAAACATCTATGGCCGACATTCTCATTCTTCACAGGCATCTCTTTCTCTTTCTTTTCCAGCCACATCTGTAGCACCTTTAAGGGAGCCACGGAGGGGGTGGTGGTGTGAGGGAGAACTGGTTACTGTTTGTAAGAAAAGGAAACATTAAAAAAAAAACATAGGGGCTGGTGAGATGGCTCAGCGGGTAAGAGCACCCGACTGCTCTTCCGAAGGTGATAAGTTCAAATCCCAGCATCCACATGGTGGCTCATGGCCATCCTTAACGAGATCTGGCGCCCTCTTCTGGAGTGTCTGAAGACAGCTACAGTGTACTTACATATAATAAATAAAATAAATCTTAAAAAAAAAAAACCATAAAGACAACACACACATTTTACACCCGAGCCTCTGTGTTAAAAGTTTTAAATTTTGTCACTTTAAAGATTACCTTCACTCCCTTGTAGACTATGCCTCTCTCAGTTGTCCTTTGTATTTGACATAAGGTGTCCATTTATGACCCAACTCTCACATTGCACACATCTGTTGTGTCTCTGCAGGTCTCTCCTCTTACCTAGATTTCACCAACCCCGAGGTCAGAGAGTGGTATTCCAGTCTCTTTGCTTTTCCTGTTTATCAGGTTGGTTTCTATTCTTTTACTGTTTCCTAGTTAACCTGTGTCTTAGTCAGGGGTTTCTATTCCCACACAAACATTATGACCAAAAAGCAAGTTGGAGAGGTAAGCATTTATTCAGCTTACTCTTCCACATTGCTGTTCATCACCAAAGGAAGTCAGAACTAGAACTCAGACAGGTCAGGAAGCAGGTACTTATACAGAGGCCATGGAGAGATGTTACTTACTGGCCTGCTTCCCGTGGCTTGCTCAGCTTGCTTTCTTATAGAACCCAAGACTACCAGTCCAGGGATGGCACCACCCACAACAGGCCCTCCCACCCTTGATCACTAGTTGAGAAAATGCCTTACAGCTGTATTTCATGGAGGCATTTCCTCAAGGAAGGCTCCTTCTCTGTTATAACTTCAGCTTGTATCAAGTTGACACTCAAAACTAGCCAGAACAACCTGAAACAGTGAAAGGAAAAGGTAGTTGCTTAGAACTGCTTTTATTACGTAGCTTATATATATATTGACACAGCAATTAAGTGGATATAACAAAGTGTGAAACTCTCTTATAAACCAGGGGTTGTCAACCTATGGGTGATGACCCCTTTGGGGTTGTTGAACAACCCTTTCACAGGGTTTACATAACAGATATCCTGCATATCAGATATTCACATTACAATTCATAATAATAGCAAAATTGCAGTTAAAACCTAGCAACAAGAAATAATTTTATGTTTGAGGGTCACCACAACACGAGGAACTTTACTAAGAGGTCACAGCATTAGGAATGTTGAAAAGAACTGTTATAAGCCATAATGTATTGTTGAAGCAAAATATAATAATTAAAATATTGAAAGAACCACAGAAGAACTGGAGAAGTCACACCAGAGACTCGTGTTCCACCATTATGGTGATGACAGCAGTCATGGCAATACCTACCCCCAGAACAACTGCTGTTTTAAGCATTTGTTGTGCATTACCCCATTTCCTCTTTATAAAAACATTCTGAATTAAATCTTAACCTCACACATAAGACGGGAGTGGTGGCGCACACCTTTAATCCCAGCACTCGGGAGGCAGAGGCAGGCAGATTTCTGAGTTCAAGGCCAGCTTGGTCTACAAAGTGAGTTCTAGGACAGCCAGGGCTATACAGAGAAACCCTGTCTCAAAAAACACACACACACACACACAAAAACAAGCAAGAAAAAAAACCTCACACATAATAAAATTGAGGTGTGAAGAGTTTTAAGAACCCATAAATGTTACCCACTTACTAAGTGATGGGCCCAAGGTTTGATTCAAGTCTATTTGTCTCCCAAGCTCAGCTCTTAAGCACAAGACATTTGCTTTTGTGCATTATTGATTAGGAGATTAGAAAACAGAGCAGTTTAGACAACAGTCCTTAGCTAAATAAGGCCATAGTCATTCACTTCATTGTGTGTGGCTGCTTTCACAATACTGTGCCAGAGTAGAGTAATTAATGAGCTTTTATAATACACAAAGATAGACATTTACATTATCTAGATCTTTACATGAAGAAGAAAAGGAAGGAAGAAGAGGACCCCTCCTCCTCCTGTTCTTCTTCTCCTTCTTCTTGTCGTTGTTCTTTTTCTTCTTACTCTTTCTGTTACTCTTCCTCTTCTTCTCTCGAACGACTATAAACGGAATCTTCACGATTTCTTTTGACGTCCGTTTACAACCTTTTGATCTGTCGAAATGAGAATCTTCGCGGAAATGAATCTTCGGGTCGTACCACGACGACATCTTTAATCCTAGCACTCGGGAGGCAGAGGTAGATGCATCTCTGTAAATTCAAGGCCAGCCTGGTGTACATAGTGAGTTCCAGGACAGCCAGAACTACATAATAGAGACTCTATATTCTCCCTCTCCCTCTCCCTCTCCCTCTCCCTCTCCCCCTCTCTCTTATACACACACACACACACACACACACACACACACACAGTGCATATGCTTAGAAATAGTTGAAGGTAAAGAATCATAAAGAAATACATAGGCCACGTCCAAGCATTGGAAGGATCATCTACCATGTGGGTATGGTCTCTGTGGTGTACTGGAAGGAAGCTGGGACTTAGTAAGTCATGGTATGAAAGACAGGGCATTAGGAAACAATGGGATGAGCTGCCTGACGCTCCCTGTAATGGAAGGCAAATGCTGAGACCGGGAATTTTATAAAAAGAATTTCAGTACCATGTTCACTAGAACATAAACTATGTAAGATGTTAACAAACAGATAACTCAGAGTATTAGAGAAAAAAACCAATTCATGTATAGTAATAATTGCTTTCAGTTAAGAATTTTAGCAGACAGCCGGGCGTGGTGGCGCACACCTTTAATCCCAGCACTCGGGAGGCAGAGGCAGGCAGATTTCTGAGTTCGAGGCCAGCCTGGTTTACAAAGTGAGTGCCAGGACAGCCAGGGCTATACAGAGAAACCTTGTCTCGCAAAATCAAAAAAAAAAAAAAAAAAAAGAATTGTAGCAGAGATTTCTTCTCAGCTCTTTGGATAGGATCAAGTGAATATTTGTAGTAGATAATGGACGATGTAGAGCCTAATGGTGAATGTTCACACCTTTTCTGGCATGTATTCTCTAAAGATGTCTTGGAGAGAACTTGCGGGGCAGTGTGTATTTTGCAGACAATAAAGTGTAACATTCTATCAACATATATTTACTGATAGCTTTCTTTGTGTCAGATACTGTTCTCGGTTCATGAGATTTTTATTGAACAAAACAGACAAAACTCACAGCCTAGCCAGCATAAAAAATAAATAAGGAAAGGAAAGAAGATCAAGGATACTATCCTATTAACGTCATCCCAGGGGGGAGGATTCTCATGACTGGAGTTCACTTCCTAGGGATCTACGGACATCCTTTTCCTATGGAATGACATGAATGAGCCCTCAGTCTTCAGAGGGCCTGAGTTAACCATGCACAAGAGTTCTGTTCATTATGGCAACTGGGAACACAGAGAACTTCACAACATCTACGGGTTTTATCAGGTAAGACATCTAAGTAGAAATCAAATTGATTCATGTGGCCTGCTTTTAAACAAGGAGTCAGTTGTATAATTGAGTGTGCTATGCATGTTTCTTGTGTGTCTTTGTTATAAACTGCAGAGAGTCTTAGATTACAGCCAATTTATTTTTCCTGTGATTCCTTTTCCTTCCACAATAAACCTGATAAAATTTTAAATATTGTGAACTACTAAAAGATGTTTATTGACACAGGCAATCTACAAATGTGTTAATGAATGTAATTAAAGCAAGGTTTTAAAATTTCATAAGTATCCATCTATTGCTAGCTTAGCTGAGTTTGGTGGAATACATATACAATCCTAGTATCTATAGTATGGAGAGACTGTGAATTCAAGGCCTACCTGGCCTACATAATGAGTTCCAGGCCTGCCTAGACTATATAACAAGACACAAAAGCAAAAGGCAGACAGTGGCTTGACTGATGGTTAAGATCAATGCTTAGGAGGTCTTCCTGCTCTTCCAGAGAGCCTGAGTTTGTTCCCAGCACCTAAGTCAGGCAGCTCACAAAGCCTGTGACCCCAGCTCCAGGGCATCTAACACTTTCCTCAGAAGCACCCACCTAGGGAGTATACACTCACTTATGCATACATTTTTAAATATTTTAAAGGGATAGAGAAATGGTTCAGTGGTTCAGCTCCTAGTACCTATTTGGTGGCTAACAACCATCTGTAATTCCAGTTCCAGAGGATCTAAAACCTTCTAATATCCCTGGGCAGGGCATGCACATAATGCACAGATATACATGCAAGCAAAACACTCACACATAAAAGGAAAAAAAACCTTCTAAAAAAGTGAACGTGTGTGTGTGTGTGTGTGTGTGTGTGTGTGTTTTAATAAGTATATAGCTTAGGTTCTATTACAGTGAAAAGACACTATGGCCAAGGTAATTGTTTGTTTGTTTGTTTGTTTGTTTGTTTGTTTCAAGACAGGGCTTTTCTTTGTAGCCCTAGCTGTCCTGGAACTCACTTTGTAGACAAGGTTCCAAAAGAAGTTATAAAATAAAGCATTTAATTTACATTATGTGTTCAGAAGATTAGAGACCATGATGGCACAGTTAAGGAACAGTGAAAGCTCACATCCTGATCTACAGCCATAGGCTTTAAGAGAGAGGCACATTGGGAATGGCATAAATCTTTTGAAACCTCAAAGCCTACCCCTGGTGACACACCACCTCCAACAAGGTCACACTCCTAATCCTTACCAAACAGTTCCACCAACTGAGGATCGAGTATTTAGATACATGAGCCTATGAGGGCTGTTCTCATTCAGACCATCACGCTGTGCTTTTTAAATGTGTAAGCTCTCCTAGATTGCTCATCCTTCTCAGAAAAGATGGTATAATTGTTGTCTGTTTGTTATCATATCCAAAGATTGAGAATCGCTTACTCTAATGTATACTTAGGAGTCTTTGTTATTTTTGGAATGGCTATAGGTCTCCCACAGTCACTATTTTCTAATGGGAGCTGCTGGCTGGGTATAGCCTTTTCCAGATACTATATGCTTTTCTAAAAGCGTTTTTGCTTTAATTGTCAGTTACTTGAGGAATGTCTTAGGTAGGCTAAAGCAGACACTTAACATCTCTGAATTTATTTTTTACCAATGAAAACTATGTGACTCACAGATAATTGTGCAGATCATATGGAAATATATTGTAAAATGCCTACCAATTGTACCACTAAATAAATGATAGGTTGGTGTTTTGTTTTGTTCTGTAATGTTTGTTTACTTTCTGCCATGCTGGGCCTCAGGCATGCTGGGTAGACACTCTTCTCATCTGCATCCCTGTTTCTGTTTACTATTACTTCATTAATATTCCTAATCGAATAAATGTTTCCATCTTCACCAGGTAAATTAATGTCATTCATTGTATCATCAAAAAGGTTTGATAGGTTTATTAGTTCCCATTTCATAGTCCCTCTGACTGTTTACCTTTCTCATGTTAGTAGTCTATTGAGCATGTTGGTATGATATCTCATCCTGTCTCCTCTTTCCATTCTTTCTCCATTGACTGACTTACAGCAAATGGCTACTGCAGAAGGATTGATACAGCGATCTAAGGGGAAGGAGAGACCCTTTGTACTTTCACGTTCCTTCTTTGCAGGATCACAAAAGTATGGTAAGAAATGGCTCACATTATAAAATACAATGTAGCTACCCATCCTTTCCCTTTGTATACCATTTATGATACATGCTGACACTATGTTCCTTTTTAATAGTCCTATAACTTACAGTATAGAAAATGATGTGTTCTGACATGTATATTTTAACTATGAATAAAAATACTTAGAATTGATAAAAGTAGGCAAGAGGCCCTGGGTTTAAGGCTCAGTCAGCATCATATAAACCCAGTCAAGGTTGTCCATGTTTGTAATCCTAGCACTCCAGAGATGGAGGCAGGAAAAACAGAAGTTCATGGTCATCTTCCAAGGGTATCTTGGGTTTCATGAAACCCTGTCTCCCTCCCACATCCCCAAAAACAGTAAAAAAAAAAATCATCAATGTCTTAGTTAGGATTTCTATTGCTGTAAAGAGACACAATGACCACAGCAATGCTTATAAAGAAAAAATTTAAGTGGGGCTGGCATACAGTTTTAGAGGTTTAGTCCACTATCATCATGGTGAGAAATACAGTGACATGAAGGCAGATGTGGTGCTAGAGAAGGGGCTGAGAGTCACACTATACCTGGCTTGAATGTCTGAGACCTCAAAGCCCACTCCTAGTGACACAACAAAGCCACACCTCCTAATAGTCCAACCTCCTACAACAAAGCCACATATACTCCACCAAGGCCACACCTCCTAATAGTGTCACTCCCTGTGGGCCTATGGGGCCATTTTATTGAAACTACCACAATCAAGTTTAGTTTTTTTTTTCATGCTAAAGAAATGGTCCTGGAGGCTGGTGAGATGGCTCAGCGGTTAAGAGCACCGACTGCTCTTCCAAAGGTCCTGAGTTCAAATCCCAGCAACCACATGGTGGCTCACAACCATCTGTAACAAAAATCTGATGCCCTCTTCTGGAGTATCTGAAGACAGCTACAGTGTACATGCATATAATAAATAAATAAATCTTTAGAAAGAAAGAAAGAAAGAAAGAAAGAAAGAAAGAAAGAAAGAAAGAAAGAAAGAAAGAAAGAAAGAAACTGAATTGGTCCTTATTTGTTGGAAAAGTGACTTGAGAGCATTCATTTTTCTGGCATAGTCATCTATAACCCTAACTCTGACTTGTAAAAACCAGGGAAATGCACCTCTAACTGCTTTAGCCACCTGTTCCACTTAGCAGTATGGCTTAAAATAGGTCTGGCTGTTGTTTGTTGCCAGGGTCATTTGTGACTGGATCTGGTTTACAGATCTGGTTCAATTTAACTCTGTAGCAGGAAGGCTATTTTAAGGCCGTGGGTCTTAAAATAAAAGCTATTTTAAGAGCTTAGGTGCTGATGTAAAGAATTAGTTTTGCTGTATGGTAGTCATTTTCAGGTCTCACACTCAACCTCCCTAAACCAGCCCATGTTATTCAGCCAAAGGACAGAATGGTTTCAGTGGAGGTGTTCATCATAGCATTAGGCCTTGAGCCTAAAAGGACAGGCTACATGTATAGCAGTAAAAGATGGACTACAAAAATGTGGGTGGGTTATTGTGATGAGGCAGTTTAAATTTGTAGTTTAAATGGGTTTTCTTTTTCCATTTATTTTAGGAAGGTGTGACACATGCCACATCTGTAGAGGTCAGAGGACAACCTGTGGTAGTTAGTTCTCTCCTTCCTTAAAGTGCTAGTTTTAATGCATGAGAATATGTTTGTTGAGCCGGGCATGGTGGCGCACGCCTTTAATCCCAGCACTCGGGAGGCAGAGGCAGGCGGATTTCTGAGTTCGAGGCCAGCCTGGTCTACAAAGTGAGTTCCAGGACAGCTAGGGATACACAGAGAAACCCTGTCTCAAAAAAAAAATCAAAAAACAAATAAACAAGTAAACAAAAAACAATACATATAAGTTAAAAAAAGAAATTATGCCTAAGTGATATTCATTATCCCAATTGCTAAAAATGTGGATGTAGTAATTTAAATCAATAAGTAGATTTCAGTAAAATTCAGGAAAATTTCAATCTGTAATCCCAGTACTTAGGAGTAGAAGCAGGAGGATCAGGAGTTCAAGGTCATCATAAGCCACATAGAATATGTAAAACTAACCTGAGAAACAGATAAGTAAATAGATAAATAAATAAATAAATAAATAAATAAGGGCCAGAAAGGTTATCATAAGCTAGATAGAAGATGTGAAACCAACCTAACATATGGAAGAAAGAGAGAGAGAGAGAGAGAGAGAGAGAGAGAGAGAGAGAGAGAGAGCGCAGCAAGAAGGTTCACTGGGTTAAGGCACTTGCCACCAAGCCTGATGGCCTGAGTTAAATTGTAGGGGCCCACATGGTGGAAGGAGAGAACCAACTTCCACAACCCAGGCTGTTTCGGTCACAACCCAGGCTGTTTCTATCTCAAAAACAAACAAACAAACAAACAAGCAAACAAAACAAAAGAAAAAAAAAAGCCTGAGGGGAAAATTAGGGAGGGAGAAAATTAATGAAAAAGTTTATAGGCAGCAGTTTAAAAAAATAAGAAGGCTTATGGATGCTAATGTTATTTTCTATTGGATTGGATTTTTTGTTTTGTTTTGTTTTTTTCGAGACAGGGTTTCTCCATGTACCCCTGGCTGTCCTAGAACTCACTTTGTAGACCATGCTGGCCTTGAACTCAGAAATCCGCCTGCCTCTGCCTCCCAAGTGCTGGAATTAAAGGCGTGCGCCACCACGTCCGGCTCTCTATTGGATTTTTTGATACAGGATCTCACTCTGTAGCTCAGGCTGGCCTTGAACTTGTATTGCCTCTTCTTCCCCAGTGCTGGAATTGCAAGTGTATCCTACCATGCCCTGTGCTACCTTATATTAGTTCTCATCACTTAGATGCTGGTCTGTTTCTACAAGATTCTGTGTGATTATTTGACCCAGTGTGTAGCTAGAAAAACATGATCTTTTCCAGTCATATCCTTGACCAATAGGTATCAACAACTGTGACTGAACACCAGTGTCAGCCATGATATACCTGTGTCTTCATGAGCTTTCTTTTTTGTTTTGTGAGGAGGATGGTGTTTTGGTTTGGTTTGGTTTTGGTTTTTCGAGACAGAGTTTCTCTGTCTAGCCCTGGCTGTCCTGGAACTCACTTTGTAGACCAGGCTGGCCTTGAACTCAGAAATCTGCCTGCCTCTGCCTCCCAAGTGCTGGGATTAAAGGTGTGCGCCACCACGCCCGGCTGCCTTACTTTCTCTTTAATGATATAGAAACTGCCATCATAAACTCTTACCAAGTATAACGTGAACTGGAACTTTGGCTTTAACGATGTGACTTCTAGACTCAAATCTATTCAGTAACTCTAACTAGGGAAGGTTATGGATCCATTGTTTACCACAGTTCCTTAATCCATAGAGCTAATAATAGTGCAGTTGTGATGACCAAGTGGGACAAGAAACCCAGAATTTGGATGTGCTTGGCCTATAGGGAGTGGTATTGCTAGGAGGTGTGGCCTTGCTGGAGGAAGTGTGTTATTGTGGGGTGGGCTTTGAAGCTCTATCCAGTGCAGAAGAGTCAGCTTTCCCCTGCTGCAGTCAGGTCAAGATGCAGAACTCTCAGCTCCTCCAATGCCATGCCTGCTTGGATGCTGCTGTGCTTCTGCCTTCACGATAATGGACTGAACCTCTGAACCTGAAAGCCAGACCCAATTAAATGTTGTCCTTGTAGGAGTTACCTTGCTCAAGGTGTCTCTTCACAGCAGTAGAAACCCTAAGATGGTTTTGGTTTGGGGGATTTTTTTTTTTAATTTGTTTGTGTGTTGAGACAGGGTTTCTCTCTATAGCCTTGGCTGTCCTGGATCTTGCTCTATAGACCAGGCTGGCATCAAACTCACAGAGATCTGCCTGCCTCTACTCCCTGAGTGCTGTGATTAAAGGCGTGCACCACCACTACCAAGTGTATTATGGATCTTAATATCTTTTTCACATTAGAAAATTGATACCTTTTGCAGAAATATCAGAATTTGTTTAAGATGAGAAATCTGTTTCCCCTTTTGTTATTTTTGTATTTTACAAATATGGAGTCTAAATGAAATGGAATGCATTGGAGGATTTGTATGTATTTCAATGCCTCATTATGGGTGATCTAGGTGCAGTGTGGACCGGAGACAACAAAGCAGAATGGAGCTACCTGAAAATCTCCATCCCGATGTTACTCACCCTCAGTGTCTCGGGGATCTCCTTCTGTGGAGGTAAGCTGGCTGCTGTCCTGAGGTGTGGAGCAGGAGGGAGTGAGAGGTGAGGAGGTAAGCTGGCTGCTGTCCTGAGGTGTGGAGCAGGAGGGAGTGAGACGTGAGGGTCCTAAGTGCGCACTAGCCTGTTGGGGCAAGGATGAATGCAGGGAAGAAAATGCAGGGAGGAGAGCAGAAGCGTCACTTTAAAACCTACTGCACAGTCACCTTTAATCCAGCCTTCTAAAGGCAGAGATAAGAGCATCTCTACAAATTCAGAGCCAGCCTGGTCTACATAGCAAGCTGCAGGACAGCTGGATCTACATAGCAAGACCCTGTTTGTTTGTTTAAATCTTACACGTATCTTGTCTGAACTGAGGGCATAAAGTCAGGTGGAGGATGTTTTGTCCCCTCAGCACTGCCTCCAGATACACAGTAACTGAGTGTTCCAGAAACCTGAGAGCACTGAGCCAACTTGGCAAACCAAAGCCAACCTAGCTCAGTAGAGTGCTGGCCTAGCATGCTCAAGGTCTGGGGTGTGACAGGCAGCAGGGTAGCCAAGGGAATAAGAGAATCAGCCTTACAGATATTTTGTGCTCAGCAGATGTAAGATTCTGTAGCATGATTCAACTCTTTTTTCTTTAAGATGTGCTCAGTTGCTCTAAGGCTTACCTAGCTCACAAGAAGCCCTCAGTTTGATCCCCAGCCCCAAATAAAAACGTGCATGATTGCACATACCTATGATCCAGACCAGGATGTGGAAATAGAAAGATCAAAGGTTCAAGGTTGTCCTGAGCTACTAGACCCTCTGAGGTCTGGCTAAACTCTGTCTAAAACAGACAGACGGACTATGGAGATGGCTCAGTCAGTAAAGTGCTTGCTACACAAACCTGAGGACCTCAGTTCTGAACCCCAGCCCTCATGAAAAAGAACCAGATGCAATGGTACATGCCTGTGGTCCCAGAGCTGGGGAGGCTGAGGCAGGAGGATTCCTCTTGCTTGCTAACAAGGCAGTCTAGACAATCAATACACTTCAGGTTCAACGAGACAACTTATCTCAAAAAATAAAGTAGAGAGTGATTGAGGAAGACATTGAAGTCAGGTTGTGGCCTACACACACACACACGAACACAGACACATACACATGCATACACACACACAAAAGATGTGCTCCTAGAAAAGATGGATGTAGTTAAAATGCATGTCTGGTGGCTTGCCTTCCCTCATCCTGAGAATTCAATGCTAATAAATGTTACCAACATGAAGAAGGCGCTCAGAATATACTGCCTCCAGTTCTAGATTCAGGTCTGATTGATTTTTATCTTCTACAAGAATAAAAAACAAATTAATAAAACTTTTTGTGGGTTTTTTTTTTCAAGACAGGGTTTCTCTTTATAGCCCTGGCTGTCCTGGAACTCACTTTCTAGACCAGGCTGGCCTCGAACTCAGAAATCCGCCTGCCTCTGCCTCCCGAGTGCTGGGATCAAAGGCGTGCGCCACCACGCCTGGCTAATAACACTTTTTGGATATGCATGTCTTCATAACATTCGTCCACAGGCAAGAAATACATGTCCTGCCCACAGGGTGAGCAGAAATTTCTACCTAGACCCCCAAAGCTGTTGATTTGCTTCTCTGTGGTTGATATTATTTTAGCTTTTCTTTTCAAAAGAAATACATTACCGGGCTGGAGAGATGGCTCAGACATTAAAGGCTAGGCTCACAACCAAAAATATAAGAAATACATTACCAGCCACCATTCCTTCAGTACACAGACACACTCCTAACCAGGGAGACTGCAATTTCTGCTTAATTGAAGATCCATAACACATAGGACAACTGCTCTTAGAGAAAAGCCTATGACCTTTTGACAATAAAGAAAGAAGGAAAGAAGAAGAAATCACAGAGCATTCTGTGAGATCACTGGCTGGTGTTTGGGGCTCAGATTCCCCTATTTGAGGCCATGGGTTTGCCTGTCAAGTTTAGTATGCACATAGAGTGTCTCCTCTCTTTTTCAAGGCCTTATTTTGCCTTAGTACATTATTGGTTACAAGTGTGGTTTCTTCATCTGGTCTTTGTCTGTGTAACCAGCTGATGTGGGTGGCTTCATTGGCAATCCTGAGGCAGAGCTGCTCGTGCGTTGGTACCAGGCTGGAGCTTACCAGCCCTTCTTCCGAGGCCATGCCACCATGAACACCAAGCGACGAGAACCCTGGCTGTTTGGGGAAGAATACACTCAGCTGATCCGGGAAGCCATCAGGCAGCGCTACACCCTCCTGCCCTATCTGTATTCTCTGTTCTACCATGCCCACGTGTCTTCTCAGCCTGTCATGAGGTAAAAGGGCACCATTATTAGGATCTCCAGCAACCAACCAACAGATCCCCTCAGTGATGAGGAGCTGGAAAAGGAGAACAAAAGCAGTGTGTTTAGTCAAGTTTCAGTCAGCTTCATTTCCTGTTGTGGTGCTGCCTGTTGAAAACACAGAAGCTACTGACTAGATTCCTACTTCTCATGATTAAAGTATTAGTATATACTGAGAGATGGAAATATTATGTGTTGGCAGTTCCTAAACTTACTTGAGACCAGGAGTTTCCTGGTAATTCTAGTCATCATCCAGGGTTAGAGACACCTGCTTTTTTACCATTCTGTAGAAACAGAATATATTGTTGCAAAGGCTGGTAAGTACATAACAAGTATCATTTATTTAAAAATATTGGGCTGGAAAGTTGGCTCAGCTGGTAAGCACTTGCTCTTGCAGAGGACCTGGGTTCAATTCCCAGCACCCACATGGTGCTTCAAACTACATTTGACTCCAGTCCTGGGGGAATCCAATGCTCTCTTCTGACATCCACAAGTACCAGGCATGCATGTGTGCACATACATACATGCATGCAAAACACTCATACACATAAAATAATTTTAAAACTCTAAAAAAAATTTCAAATTAAAAAAAAATTTCTTGGTGCTGGAGAGATGGCTCAGCAACTAAAAACTCTCTTGGAGTGTTCTTGGAAAGGACTTAACTTTGGCTCCCAGCACCCATGTCTGGTACCTCACAATCAGCTGGAACTCCAGCTCCAAGGGCTCCAGTTCCCTCTTCTGGCCTCTGCAAGCACTTGCACCCAAAGGGTACACACATACTTAAGTAAAACCATTCTCATAAAATTAAAGAATGGATAGAAGTGCTAAGTCACTATCTAGTCACAGATAGCGAAGGTTTTGTCGTTTCTCTGAACCTAAATGCCTCTTGGATGGGTCATATGAAGCAACAACTTTTTAAAATCTTGACAATTTCTCACCCTCCCCCAGAATGTTAACTTCTTGAAAGCAAGGAAAATCAGTTCCTTTCATCTAAATAAATAATAATTAAATGATACATGAAAGTCACTGGCCGCAAGAAGTGGCACAGAATTATCATTATAATAAAGTGTGATTTTTTTTGTCAACATTTACTTCACACCAGAAACATTACACATTTAGACTTGCCCTAGTTTCTCCCTGCAGCAGTGGTAGGTAGTTACTCAATAGTCAGATAGGAGTATGGCACACAGGAGGAGTCTCAATATTCTATTAGGACATGCAAGTTGATAGAAAGCTCTTTCACATAATAAATGTAAAGTAACCATAGCAACTGCTCATAAACTCTCTGGTCATATGAGAAAGAATCTTGGCTCTTTGTATTTTCCAATTCCTTTTGGGGAGGTATAGCACTAAAAACCATTTAAAAATCTAATAAAACATTTAACACCAAAAATAATAAAACAATATTTTAAATGCAAATTCTGCTTCCTTTTCCCAGGCCTCTGTGGGTCGAATTTCCTGATGACTTCAAGACTTTTTCTGTAGAAGATGAATACATGCTGGGTAAGTATTTATAGGTTAGTTATACTTGGAATAAATTCTGTAACTATGTTGTTATTATATTTTCTAGTGAGAATCACCTAGGCCCAAGAAAGACAATTAATAAAAATAAAAGAGATTCCATCGCCAATTTTTTTTGAGTCAGGGTCTCATTTAGCCCAGGCTAGCCTGGAGCTTACTCTGTATCTAAGGATGAGGTTGATTTCTCATCCCAGGTGCTGAGATTACAAATATGCCTCACCACATCTGATGCTGCGGATGGAACCAGAGCTGCATGCATGCTAGACAATCACTACAACAGTTAAGCTCCACCCTGCCACCCTTCACCAAAGTTTTAATGTAATAATGAGACTGTAGCTCCATTCTGTTGTAATGTAGCCCTCACCATATTATTCATATTAATACCAAATAAACCCATCATATTAATGAATATGATCTGAGAGTTTTGTTTGGGACCCACTCCTCTAAAGCCTGGTGAGACTGCTACAGGGAAGGTAAGTATAAGAAAGTAGACCAGATGGTTATAGTAAAACATGGAATTGCAATAGTAGACCTTGTTTTGGTTTGCTTTTTTTTCACCTAAGACAAGGTTTTGTAGCCCAGGTTATCCTTGGACTTGTAATCCTCTTCATCAAGGTGAAGACTTCTGAAACTTCAGGCATATACTACAATACCCAGCTGGGCTTCTTTAATGAGGATCAACCATGCAATCTAAAGCACGGAGTATATTGTATTAGGAATCAAGCCCAAGAAGCTAGGCTAGAAATTGGGGCCCAAAGAATCAATTCCATTCTAAATAGTGGAACCCTCCAAATGTAAATAATGATGGTGATGATAATAAGAATATCAGGAACAAGAACCCTTGGAGATATAGTTGAGGGTGTGCTCTTGAATAACATGCACAAGGCTCTGTGTTCAATCCCTGGCACATGTGGCTTCAGCTTAATCTTCACTGCCTTGGATAAGCACCTTTCATTAATCCTTGCTTCCAATACCTTAATTCTATCCTCCCCACTCAAAGTCAGTTCTATCCATGCAAAGCCTGCCCTACCTCTTAGGTAATTTTCACTTTGCTTTAACTCTAACTCACTTGTAATTACTTTTTAATATCTGTCTTCTTCACTTAGCACAAACTCCATGAAGATAGGAGCTGAGTATGTTTTATTTACTCATGTAAATGTCCCTGGAATCTAGCATGGTACCTGGACCTCAATCTTTATTGACTAGAAGAAACAAACCAAGGTAGACATAGCAGTTCATGCCTATAATTCAATGCTCACAAGTTCAAGGTGCCTATTACATAGTGAGACCCTGGAAATCTTTAAAATGAACTCATGCCGGGCGTAGTGGCACACACCTTTAATCCCAGCACTCGGGAGGCAGAGGCAAGCGGATTTCTGAGTTCGAGGCCAGGCTGGTCTACAAAGTGAGTTCCAGGACAGCCAGGGCTATACAGAGAAACCCTGTCTCGAAAAACCAATAAATAAATAAATAAATAAATAAACAAACAAACAAAATGAATAAATGCACTTGACACATGCATGATGCCAAGAGGAAAGCAAAAGTAACATTCCAAACTCTCCTTAAGAGAGGTCTAGACTGCAACAGTAAAGGCCTAAGGAGCTGCACAGCCCAGACTTCTCCATCACTTCGCAGCTCACTCTAACCAGAGACATTCCTAGCAAATCATGAAGCACGTGGGAGGGTGCGGTGCTTCCTGGTGGTGAGCATCCCAGTACAGAAAATGAAACTGAGGAGCTGAGTGTGGCGGCCCAAGCCCGTAGCCCTAGCATTCAAAAGGCTGAGGCAGAAGAATCAAGTCTCTGTTGGCTACGTAGCAAGACCTTGTCTCAAACAAAAACAAATAAATGCATGCGGCTGTGATAGACAGCCCCCTCCACCCCGCAATCCTAACAGCTACAAGTGGGTTTGATCCAGTACCTCATTGAGCCTGTGCCCTTGATCTACCAGTGCTTCTGCCTGTTGAATTGTTTGTTCAACTCACCATTGTCTCCGCCCATAAAGAAGATCACAGTCTGGTGACCTTTAGGTCACAATAGTGCTCAACAAAGGGAAAGGAGCCTTTCCGACTTCCTATAATGTTACTCAGCTGTACCTCCCCTTCATTTTTTAGGAAGTGCCTTATTGGTTCATCCAGTTACAGACCCACAGACCACCATGATTGACGTGTTCCTGCCAGGCTCAGATGAGGTAAGAGCAGTTGACAGACACATGTCTGGGCTGGAGAGGTGGCTCAGCAGGTAAGAGCACTGACTGCTCTTCCAAAGGTCCTGAGTTCAGTTCCCAGCAACCACATAGTGGCTCACAACCATCCATAATGAGATCTGACACCCTCTTATGGTGTGTCTGAAGACAGCGACAGTGTACTTACATAAAATAATAAATAAATAATTTAAAACAAAAAACCAGACACATGTCTGGTGTCTCCTAGCTCTCCTGCTGGCTTCCGTCTTGGGTAAGAAGTTGCTTCAGCATGCAGTTATGAATTTGCCTCAGACACTGTTTTCCACAGTCATGACACTGTTCTCAGACAAACTTAATGTAGGGAAAGTGGAGAAGAGGAATGGGTGACAGCCTGAGGAATGTGTTTTATTTTCACACTTTGACATGTGTGAGTCCTCATGGAGATGGGGTGCTTTAAAGTAGAGAATTTATCCCACCTAGTTTTACTTTGTGGGACGCCTTTTGGTAATTCACCAACTAACCTTTGTTAGGGCTCCCAGATAAGAGTTTGCAACCTGTCTCCAGTTCTCATAATCACCCCCAAAACATGATGCCATAGGAATGAGTAATCCCGCTTCTGTGCATTTATTCCAGTCTGTCTCTTCTCTGATGCTCTTTTCTCCTGTCTGTAGTGATAGATTTGCTTGTTATGTGCTGTCCTGTGTTTCATTGTGTTTTCAATTTTTTGTCTTACTTATGGTTACAAGTGTTAAGTCAGTTTATTTATAGAGAGTACATGATGGAGAAGTCTCATGTACCACAGCATGCATGTAGAGGTCAGAGAACAATTATGTGGAGTCAGTTCTCTTGTTCCACCTTTCTGAAGGTTCTGGGGAGCAAATGCAGGTATCTAGTCTTTACCATTGCTTGTCGAAGCATCTCATCAGCTCAAGCATGATGTCTTTGCAAGTCAGTAGACTGTGAGAACCACGAAGGCATGTTCTCATCTTCCACTGCTGACAGCTCGTAACTGCGTGCATGTCTAGCACCTAGCATAGGAGTACATTGCTCAGCAATTAACTTTTTTTTTTTAAGATTTATTTTATTTATTATATGTAAGTACACTGTAGCTGTCTTCAGACACTCCAGAAGAGGGCGCCAGATCTCGTTACGGATGGTTGTGAGCCACCATGTGGATGCTGAGTTTTGAACTTATCACCTTTGGAAGAGCAGTTGGGTGCTCTTACCCGCTGAGCCATCTCACCAGCCCCAGCAATTAACTTTTGAATGTGTCAATAAACAAGAAATGGTTTTTAGTTCACCAGTTATACCTCTTTAGTAACCTCCTCCTCTTCTTCCCCCTTCCCCTCCCTTCCTTCCTTCCTTCCTTCCTTCCTTCCTTCCTTCCTTCCTTCCTCCCTCCCTCCCTCCCTCCCTCCCTCCCTCCCTTCCTTCCTTCCTTCCTCCTCCTCCTCCTCCTCCTCCTCTCCCTTCTCTTCTTTTTTGAGATAGGCTCTCATGTGTCTTGGGCTAGCCTTAAAGCTTAGGATGAACTTGAACTTCTGATCCTCCCACCTAGGATTACAAGCATATACTACCATGCCCAGTTTATTATATGCTGAGGTCCCAACACCAGGCTTTATGCATGCTTTGGAATTTTCTTAAAGGAAGACTATGTGGGACCTGCTGGTATAGGCCCATAATTCCAGCAGGAAGATTTCAAGTTCAAGGTTTACCTGGGCTATATAGTGAGTTCAAGGACAGCCTGGGTAACTTAGTAGGATTCCATGTCAAATAAAAGAGGGCAGGATATACACTTCAGTGGTAAAGCACTTCCTTAGGATGTGAGAGTGCTTAGGTTCAATTCCCAGTAAAACACACACACACACACACACACACACACACACACACACACACACGGGGGATGGGGGATGTTTTTCCCAACTTGTCCCACAAATTTTAATCATATCTACTTAAACTTCTTTTTATTCTTTCCTTCCGGGGGTTGCAGCTTATTAAAGGGCAAAAGGAGATGATGGGTGGGTGCGGGCTTCACAGATGAGAGATTGCCCACTTTCAGTATTGTTGGCTTCTTTTTCAGGTCTGGTACGACTCTAAGACATTTGCATATTGGAAAGGAGGGTGTACTGTGAAGATTCCAGTAACCTTGGATACTGTAAGTTATTTGCAGAGTATTGTTTTCCCCTATTTAGTTGTGCTAGTCTGTTCAGAGTACAGCCTGAGAGGCTTAGACAACAGACATTTATCTTTCCATACTTCAAAGTGCAGGCTGACTCATGTCCTTCTGAAATATTTCTTCCTGGCTAATGGGATGGAGAGAGTAAGGGAACAGCATTCTTGTAAATGGGGCTGAAGAGCTTGCTCCATGGTTCAAAGTACTATTGCTCTTGCAGAGAACATAGGTTTGGTTCCTAGCACCCATATGGTAGCTGCAATCATCTGCAGGTGATCCAGCATTTTGTATCTGATCCCCACAGGCACCAGGCACACATTTGGCGCACGTACATACATATAGGCAAAACACATACATAAAATAAGATAAATTTAAGATAAGAAAGTGTTCTTGTATGGATATTATTCCTGTCATATCAGGAGTAATCTTTATGAGCCTGTCTCCAGATAATAGTCACTTCTGTGGTTGGGGCTTCAACATATGAACGGAGAGACACAAAAATTCTGTTTATTTCTGTAAAAAGTGAACCAAGAGTGTTTGATGTAATAACTCATACTGCACATAAAGAGAAAATACATTATAATAGTGCTTGCCTTGGGCTGTGCTTGGGAGAAAATTCGGGAAGCCACGGAGAGAGTCTGGAGGTGTTGAGAGGGTTTTTAAATTGATCGTGGCAATAGTTACTTACATACCTTAATATACTGAAGTGGCTTGATTATATACTCTAATTATAAATTTTGAAGAATATGAATATATCAATAAAGCCATTAAGATATGTGAAGAGTTAGCCGGGCGTGGTGGCGCACGCCTTTAATCCCAGCACTCGGGAGGCAGAGACAGGCGGATTTCTGAGTTCGAGGCCAGCCTGGTCTACAAAGTGAGTTCCAGGACAGCCAGGGCTACACAGAGAAACCCTGTCTCAAAAAAAAAAAATATGTGAAGAGTTTAAAAATACATATACTCTGACTTTTGGCATGAAATATTAAGGATAAACAATTCTCTCCTGTATATCTATACTTCTATCTAAGAACAGTAACACTGAGAAGAGAAAGACTGGGCACCACAATGCTGAATAAATTGTCAAAAAAATTCAAAGGTGCATCTCTGGGTCTCTGGGCAAGAGAATGTGTCAGTTATAAAATTAGAATCAAGGTGTCCATCCTGGCTGAATCACAAGCATGACCATATAGACCTTACAGAATGAAGATTAATAGAATAGTAGTGTTGTTTGTTTTACAAATTATCACAAGTGGTTTCATTATAAAGAACCTGGTTCCACATGAACTCTCAGATCCGACAGAGGCCTTAGTAATCTTCTACCCTAATCCCTTTGTTTTAGTCACTGCTCTGTTGTTGTGACCAAGGCAACTCTTTTTTTTTTTTAAAGATTTATTTTATTTACTATATGTAAGTACACTGTAGCTGTCTTCAGACACTCCAGAAGAGGGATCCAGATCTTGTTACGAATGGTTGTGAGCCACCATGTGGTTGTTGGGATTTGAACTTATCACCTTCGGAAGAGCAGTCGGGTGCTCTTACCCGCTGAGCCATCTCACCAGCTCCCCCAAGGCAACTCTTACAAAAGAAAGTATTTGATTGGGGGATGGCTTACAGTTTCAGAGACTTTGTCCATTATCATTAAGGCAGAGAGCACGGCAACATGCAAGTGTGGTTGGTGCTGGAGAAGGAGCTGAGAGCTCCATCTTGGTCTGCAAGCAAAGAGAGACATTGGGCCTGGTTGTGGCTTTTGAAACCTCACAGCCCACATATTTCCAATGACATATTTCCTCTAACAAGGCCACATCCCAATCCTTCTAATCCTTTCAAATAGTGCCACTCCCCAGTGACCAAACATCCAAATATGAGCCTGGGGGGGGGGGCTGTTCTTATCCATTTGCACATGAAAAAACTGACAGAGAAGTTATTTTTGTGTGTCTAGAATTACCACTGGGTTGTGACAGAATTATGACAAATCCCACCTCCTGCAAGTTTTCTGAACTCTGAGTCTGCATCCCATTTCACTGTAACTTACCACCTTGTTGGAAGGAAGGAAGGAAGGAAGGAAGGAAGGAAGGAAGGAAGGAAGGAAGGAAGGAAGGAAGGAAGGGGAGAAAAAGGGAAAACAAAGAGCTAGATTTCTTTCTTGCTGCCTGTGAATGGGGGTTGGGGAAGCATATCTTGACCACTCCACTCTTCCAAAATCACACCTGTTCTCACCCTCTTCTCTTTACTAGCACTTTACTCAAAGAAAAGCACCACACTTACTTGATCTGGGTAGCTCCTTACCGGAGGTAAGAAACCTACCTACCAGGCTTTCCTCTGAGACATTCTCTCTCCTGACAAGAGCCATTCCAAAAGACTGATAGATATGAACCATGGCCACAGCCTCCTTGAAGTTAGTTCCCTTGATGATTTCTGAGCCACAGAATTGGGTCTGTTATCCTGCTGACTCATACAGCGGAGAAACAAACGTGTGCAGACACTGGGAGAAACCAACAGAAGTCATCTCCACAGACAGACAAACACTTTGTTACACAAGTCCCATTGCACCTACTTACATAAAAGAAAAACCCACTCTTTAGCAATTCTCTAGAGTAACATGCTTGCTATTTTATTGACAAGGGTGTTAAAGGTCTAAAATGGAATGCCCTTTCTGGTTAAGTTGAAAAATAAGTCTTTAGGGGTAAAACTGGGCCTCTAAAAAGTTGAGTAGAATAAAATTCATTGTGTCAATGAAAAAGCAGGAAGGCCCATATGCTGGTTAGTTTGTCAACTTGGCATAAACTAGAGTCAGCTGAGGACGTACCTCCATCAGACCTGCCTGTAGGCATGTCTGTGTGGCATGTCCTTGGTTGTTGATTGATGCAGGGGGGCCCAGCTCGCTGTGGGCAGTGTCATCCCAGAGCAGGCGGTACTGGGAGGCATAAGGACTGCAGCTGAGCATGAGTCTGGAAGCAAGCCATTTAGCAGGGTTTCTCAATGGTCTCTGCTTCAGTTCCTGTCTCAGAGTTCCTGTGTTAACTCCAACTTTAAGATGTAAGATGATATAAACCCTTTTCTCCCCCAAATTGCTTCCAGCCAATGTTTTATCACAGCAACAGGACCCAAGGCAGACAGGTAGAGATAATAAATTGGGGGGATGTAGGTAATTGCCTCAATATTTTAAAATACGGATGATTTGGGGCCTGCCAGTTAGCTCAGTGCTTATCATGCAAGCTTGCCAAGCTCAGTTCAATTCTCAGAACCCACATAAAGTAGAACAAGAAACTGACTTCACAAAGTTCTCTTCTGACTATCATACACATGCTATGACATGCATATATGCCCCATACACACACACATACACACAAAACAATTATAAAAACACAAAATAAGCCGGGCGTGGTGGCGCACGCCTTTAATCCCAGCACTTGGGAGGCAGAAGCAGGTGGATTTCGGAGTTCGAGGCCTACAGAGTGAGTTCTAGGACAGCCAGGGCTACACAGAGAAACCCTGTCTCGAAAAACAAACAAACAAACAACCATTAAATCAGTATAAACAACAAATAAGTAAACACTTATTACAGGGCAAACTTAAAGAGAGTTTTATTAAATGTTAAATACTGACCATGAGATAGACTTGGGTCAGGACCATTCTCTAGAATTTCCAAGCTGAAATGTACAAATACATAACTGTGAATGGACCATTTTTCAGGCGATCCATTTCTTTTCATCCCACAGACCCCATGCTTGCCATTTCTCTGCCCACAGACTCTTTGTTTGAGTTTATATCTGTAAAGAGTATGGATCTCATATTGTGAAACTTAAAAATTCTACTTGGAAAGTTCTCTGTATGGGTATATCATTCCTGAGAGTGTTGCTGTGTTACAGATCCCAGTGTTTCAACGAGGTGGAAGTGTGATACCAATAAAGACCACTGTGGGAAAGTCCACTGGCTGGATGGCTGACTCCTCTTATGGGCTCTGGGTTGCCCTAAGCACTCAGGTATTTGGAAAGCCAGTCACTTTTTTTCTATTCTACCTCTTTATAATGGTAGCCTTTTGAGGGTAAGAAAACGTAATAAATCTTGTATGAAACAATGTTCCTAATATTTATCTGGAAATCAGGGGCTGTCATTTGTGAATTACTGTGAAGTCTGCCCTTCCTGGCATTGTTCTGAGGAACTCTTGAGATCCAGGAATGGTGCAGATATGCATCTGGGGGATACAATGCCCACCTCTCAGCTTGGCACGGATTGCTACTGGAAAACATGTATTATGCAGTCTGTCCCATAGACCAGTCCTGAAACTCAGTCTCCTACCAAAGAGGGCCATTTAAAATGTGTCTTAACTATTTGGGGCCTACCCAAACCCATTCAGTGACTTCTTTTCTCATTGGGCAACTCAAATACCTAAGGTCCCCTTGAGTATGGCTTGGGAGTGTTGCGAGCGTCTTCTGAGCCAAGCGAAGCTTGTGGTTGCACACCTCTCTCTTACCTCAGTGCCTTACAGAGCCAAAAACATATTCTTGTCATAGTAATACTTAGTTGTGTTAATATTGTGAAATGAGTCAATTATATCTCTTTTTCCATGTATTTTTATTAAAGCTTGTCTTCTTCATCAAACTATGCTCTAGGATCCATGTGGGATCCCAGAATGACCCAGAAAGCAAGAGACCCAGCCTGCAGCCACTAGCATTAGTAACTAACCTGCCGTGTGGAGGGCTGGAGTGTTTGGCTGCAAAAGGGCATCTAGAGACAATTGTCTCCATCTATTATATTGTGATATTTTCCAACTTCGATTCTGTTCTGTGAACGTTCTTGACATGTTCTGGGATGGTATTATCACAGAAGTTAATACTGACTATACTTCATATTTCAATGTCCTTTAACAAAGTCTAACTCTGTGTGGCCCTCTTATGTAACCACCCTGTTCATGTCTACTCCAGAGTGATTGAACATTGACTATGTCAGAAACGTATGTGTAACTTTGTGCAGTTCAAATGCTCAACTCTTCAGATTTTTTTCAGATTTTCAGCTGCTACTCTTTCCCTTTGGAAGATGACATTTTTTTTCTATAAAACTATGGCCACTAGCAGGTCCTCTGTAATTCACTCCACAGGATTCTGCTGTGGGAGAGCTGTATCTTGATGACGGCCATTCATTCCAGTACCTCCACCAGCACCAGTTCTTACACCGCAAGTTCTTATTCTGCTCCAGTGTTCTGACCAACAGGTGAGGGCAGCTCTGAGCTGTGACTCCTCTTAGACTATGCTCAACTCTTGGCATCTTCAGGTAAATGGATAGCTCAAGTTTTCAATCTAGGGGCTTGAGAAATGGCCTTGGATTAAAGAGCCCTGATTGCTCTTGAAGAGGACCCAGGTTCAGTTCCCAGCATCCATATGGTCTGTAACTCAGCTGCAGGAGCTCTGCACCTCCTCTTCCGGCCTCCAAGGGCATGTGGTACACTTACATACACACAGCCAATTTTATATTCCTAAAATAAAAGTAATAAAAAGTATTGAAGATATTATTTAAATAAATGAATGGTGAAGACCATTTGTATTTTTAAACCACTGACCATTAAAGCTCCTTTTTTGCCTTTATCTTTTTGCCCCCAAAATAAAACTATTCCGTTTAAGTACTCCTTAATACCTTCATTCCTCCATGTACCAATGAATTAAATATCTGGTTTCTTTCAGCTTGATTGTTATATCCAAACCACACTGTATTTTTTGTGCTCTTCAAACACTTTAGGGAGATTGAGCTGGCTCTAATTACCTAGTGCTGTCACAGAAATCATTTGTTTTCGCTCTCTTTGTCCTACTGAATATGGCCCCTACATGGACCATGCTCCATAGAAACAAGAACTCTCAGGCTAGAGATACTGACCTGAAGACCAATTAAAGCCCCATCCCCCTCTTTTTCCTAATGCCATCTGTATTCTTCCAGGTGTGCTGATGAGAAGGGTCATTACCCCAGCAAGTGCATTGTGGAGCAGGTCTTGGTCTTAGGCCTTAGGAAGAAGCCATCTTCTGTGACTACCCACTCATCTGGTAAGCAAACAGCTCCTTCTTACGGCAGCGTTTGTGCTGTAAGCACAGAAGTATTTGCACTTAGGAGATGGTTTGTTCTCAAACTGTCACACTGTATGAAGCTCAGGCCATCTCTGCCTTTCTGGGTTTTCTAGTCTCTAGTTCTCCACCTGTGGGGCACAATTTTTCTTTCACAGGGGTTGCATATCAGATGTTTACATTAGGATTCATAACAGTAGCAAAATTAGTTATGAAGTAGCAACAAAATAATCTTAGAGTTGGGGGTCACTACAACATGAGGAATTAGGGAGGCTGGGAGTCACTGCTCTAGATTTAGCAGGCTACTCTGCTGCTCATGCTGAGTGGCTTTCTCACCAGGCTAATGTATACTCAGAGAAACTAGTGGAAGCCTATAATAGCATTTTAGTGTTTCCTTTTTAGAAGATTTATTTATTTTATTTATATGAGTACACTGCAGCTGTCTTCAGTCACACCAGAGGATATGGGATCCCACTGGTTGTGAGCCACCATGTGGTTGTTGGGAATTGAACTCAGGACCTCTGCAAGAGCAGTCAGTGCTCTTAACCACTGAGCCATCTCTCCAGCCCTCCGGGTGTTTCTTAAATGTGTAATAGGTTACAGCCTGTCTTAGTCAGGGTTTCTATTCCTACCCAAACAACATGATCAAGAAGCAAGTTGAAGAGGAAAGGGTTTATTCAGCTTACACTTCCACATTGCTGTTCAGCACTAAAGGAAGTCAGGAGTGGAACTCAATCAGGTCAGGAAGCAGGAGCTGATGCAGAGGCCATGGAGGGATCTTACTTACTGGCTTGCCTCTTCTGGCTTGCTCAGCCTACTCTCTTATAGAACCCAAGACTACCAGCCCAGGGATGGCACTACCCACAAGGGGCCCTCCCACCCTAATCACTAATTGAGAAAATTCCTTAAAGCTGGATCTCATGGAGGCATTTTCTCACCTGAAGCTCCTTTCTCTGAGATAACTCCAGCCTGTATCAAGTTGACACACAAAGCCAGCCAGTACACAGCCATCTTCAGCCCTAAGTGCAGAATAAAATTCTACTTTGAAGAATTTCACCTCCTGCTTTTCTTAGATAAATCACTTTGCTCCTGATAGTGTCTCTCCAACCAGGAATATATTCAAAACAATGAGACTTTTCATGTTTTTAAAGCATTCACAGAGTTCATGAATAAACGTGCTTCCAGGTTTTCCTAAGTGAAGTGTAACACTATTTGAGAACATCAGATAACGTATCAGATTTGAAGGGAAAAAAAGGTTTTTTTCTCTTCTGGTTTCTCACAAACCATCTCTTTATCGTCTTGCTGTTTAGATGGTAAAGCTCAGCCTGCAGCTTTTACATACTGTGCCAAAACATCCACCCTGCGTCTGGAGAAGCTTTCTCTGCATGTTGGTGAGGACTGGGAGGTCCGTGTGGGCTGATGAGCAGACGCCCTTATGGAGTACAGGGAGCCACTTGACTGCTCTGCCTTCTTGGCCTTCTGCGAGATCTGCGCTGCCATCTGATTTGCTTGCCTGGGGAAAATGTCTTTTCACTTATCTCTAATGTACTGATGACCTTCCGATTTCAGGTGTTAAGATTTTAGTTGGGTGCAGTGGCCCCCTCCTGTAATCCCAGCGTTCAGTAAGCTGAAGCAGAAGATTGTAGACTAGCTTAAGCTATACTGCAAGACCTTGTCTCAAAAAATATATATATCAAAAATAAGATTTCGTATTATACATTTAAAGATGTATTGTTGACACATTGCACAAACACTGCCCTTCCCACAGACACTGAAAGAGCTCAGGGAGTGGCCTGACTTGGAGCAGGGCTACTCAAAGGCCCATTTGTGGGGCCTGCCTCGGGCTGTGTGGCAAGCTCACTCCAACTGTAGCAGCAGCAGCAGAGTTGCCAGACCCAATCCCCAAGTGGATGGCACTGCCTGGCACTCTCAAGGTTACCTTCTGTCAGCAGAAGTGTGGATTATGGCTGCCTCTGCTGAAGACACTCCATGGGCAAGGGCTGTGGAAAGTTCTTCTCCCCTGAGAGTGACTCCGAAACACAAGGGTAAGATCCTCTTTCACGCTTCTTAGATTCAAAAGTACCAAATCAATTTTCAAAGTCAGATTTACTCCTTTTAATTATATTTTATTAAAAACCATCTACTANAGCAGAAGTGTGGATTATGGCTGCCTCTGCTGAAGACACTCCATGGGCAAGGGCTGTGGAAAGTTCTTCTCCCCTGAGAGTGACTCCGAAACACAAGGGTAAGATCCTCTTTCACGCTTCTTAGATTCAAAAGTACCAAATCAATTTTCAAAGTCAGATTTACTCCTTTTAATTATATTTTATTAAAAACCATCTACTAACCAAAGAATATTTATAAAGTGAATATAATAAGCTATAATTAGTAAAAAATGGAATAAATACACACATCCCACAGGTGAACTTTAAAAATAGAGCACAGGGCTGTGACTAGAATAGCACAGGGATTGGCACTTGTCTTAGGCACAACCAATAACCAAAAGAAGTAGTATTCCAATACACTGTCTTTAAAAATCAAAATGAATGCAAAAAACCCACACAGGCTTAACAAAAGGTTTTAAATAAAGACACCTCAGTATTACTGACTCTTCCTTTCACATTAGGTTCCAATATGGCTTGGCATGGGCTAGAATAGTATAACCACTGTGATGTTCCTGCCTCTGGAGAGAGACTTCCTGTGGTCTGCTGCTGCTGCCCTCGTTGTTGGGGTGGTCTCAGTTCCTCAGCATCAGAGTCTCTCACTACACTTACTACCTACTTGCAACTGCCACAGTTCTGCCTTCTCTTTCCTTAGCCTCAGTACTGTCCCATGCCTCCACCCATACAGATCTTACCATCCTTCCAGACCCAACCCAAGCCCTACTTTTCCATGAAAAGTTCTAACCTGACACCCCAACTTCCCAGTACCCACTGGCAGTGATTTTGCCTTTCTCTGAAAGGCTGCCCCACAAATAATTGTACCCTACTTTGCATTCTCAGGGATGTGCCTTAGTATTTCAAGCAGGACTGTGTATTTCCCTACTAGAGTGTATGCTTCTTAAGATCATGTGACATTTCTTGCACACCTGTCACACCACTGTGGTAGTGTGAATGAAGCTGTCTGCTGTGGGAAGCAGGCACGGCCACATGAGCCAAGATGGCACCCTGGCTCTATGCCAAGCCCGGAGACCCTCGCTTGTTTATCCCAGTCTTAGTCATGCTCAATAAAAGCAATGCATCTAAATTGCTGGAGAGATGTCGTAATGCCTCGTGATACCATTCTATCAGCCTATCCTGTATGCTGCCTTGGGCGTGTGCGTCTATGGGTGGTGTGAGGTGACATGAGTGAATGGAAGAGGATAAATTGTGGGCAGTCCCAGGGGGAATTAATGATTGGATGATTGATGATGAATGAGAATGAAGAAGGAGAAAGCTGGGGACGCTGCATAAAGAGAAGTGGCTGCAGCTGCATGAGACCTGCTTTGGAGTCCGTGTTTTTTATTCCCACTCTCTGCTGGTCAGAGATTGGGGTTTCGACGGTCTGCCCCCTCCCATAGGCTCATCTGTTTGAACACTTGGTCCCCAGTTGGTGGCACTGTGAGGGAAGGTTATGAAACTTTTAGGAGGTACATCTTTGCAAGAGGAAGTATGTCGTCGATGGCAGGCTTTGAGTTATAGCTTCACTCAGTTTTCTATTTGCTTGCTCTGCTTCCTGTTTGCTGTTGCAATGTGATCTCTCTCAGGCCTCCCGCTTCAGCACGTGCTGAGACATCTTCCTTGCTGTCATGGACTCTCCCTGGGCAACATGAGCCAAAATAAACTCTTCTACAAGCTGCTTTTGGTCACAGTCTTTGTGTTTCCTCTTTGTTTGCTTCTTGGTCATGAGGTAGATGTTTTTGCTTTGCCACAAGATTCTCCCATGATGTTCTGCCTCTTTGCAGGCCCAGAACAATGGAGCTCATTTTATAAGGGCTAAAGACTCTAAAACTGTGAGCCAAAATGCCCTTTTGTCTATATGAGTTGTTTATCTCGTTCATTTTGTATAGTGATAGATAACCAATTGACACTGTAATGGTCATTCAACCCAACCTAACCCCAAAGGAAAATTAAATTCAGGCTTCTTTCTAACCACTTGATTAGTGCTTAAGACACCCTAACAGCATTTTTTTTTAAAAAAGGTTTATTTATTATTATATATAAGTACACTGTAGCTGTCTTCAGATACACCAGAAGAGGGTGTCAGATCTCAATACAGATGGTTGTGAGCCACCATGTGGTTGCTGGGATTTGAACTCAGGACCTTTGGAAGAGAAGTCAGTGCTCTTACCTGCTGAGCTGTCTCTCCAGCCTTTGTTTGTTTATTTGTTTGTTTTGTTTTGTTTTTCTGAGACAGGGTTTCTCCATACAGCCCTGGCTGTCCTGGAACTCACTCTGTAGACCAGGCTGGCCTCGAACTCAGAAATTGGCCTGCCTCTGCCTCCCAAGTGCTGGGATTAAAGGCGTGCACCACCACCGCCCGGCTCACCCTAACAGCATTTTAAATGCATCACGTGAGTTAACTTGTTTAATCCTTACACCAACCCAACAACAGAATGACTGACATACCCACTTTACACGGGAGAAGACTGGTCAGAGGAAGAAAGTTAACGAGGCTAAAGCTACACAGCCACAGCCAGCAGATGCTAACCTAGACTTTGATCCTGGACAGTCAACCTTCAGAGACTGCTCAGCTCTGTTCTTCTTCAGGAGTAGAGATACCTTGAGTGTTTTCTTGGAGGGACAGGAAGATAAACTGGTGATTCCAATAGCTAAATCATACGGTTCCTTCAAGTTACACTGCCAAGAGTCTTGAGCCCATGCTCCCTTTCATTGTGTGACTCTGTGTGTGTGTGTGTGTGTGTGTGTGTGNTTACACGGAAAGTGCTTTACCACTGAGCCATCTCTCCTACCCTATGCCCCCATTTCAGCTGTCACCTCCCACCCTTTCCTGTCTTCTAAACTTGGATCTATAGGGATGGTCACTTAGGAACAGGCACAGCTGCAAGCTGGGTCAAACCTCTACTCTGGCAAACATCAGATAGAGCCATTTCATTATAACCCAGAGAGCAACCACCAAACAACAACAAAAAACAAAAACAAAAAACAAAAACAAAACAAACAAACAAATAAAAACAGGCAGAAGCCAGGCAATCAGCTCCCTCCCCCAGGCTTCTTTGATTCCCATTTAAAAGCCCTGAAGCCAAGTCTTCACTAGACATGACATCTTAGGACTTGACACTAACGTGGCTCTATTTCCAGTTCTGTCTGGATGCTGATGTGGTGTAGCTAAATGATCTAGTCAATAGTCTAGATCTCACTTGATCTCAGTGTATCCAGTGGGCATGAAGAGAGGAATTTCCTTGACTGGAAATTCTACTGAGTAGCATTTTCTACCCAGTTGGACTGAAAGCTGACTCCAGAACATTCTAGAAAAGATACTGACTCTAAAATACTCTTTTCCATGTATCCAGCGGCTGTTGCTTCAGTAGCAGCCTGCATGGCTGCCTAGTCCTTAACACACTTTGTTGATTTCTGGTGTTCAGCTGTCTCAGACACTCTGACTTCTTGACAAGCCGAGTTCTTAATGTCAATGTAGAAATATCTCCAGCTAGTCCTTCGAGACCACTCAGTCTAGCCATGCACCGGCCTCTGGCTTTCGTGCTCACGATCTCACTTCACATCTATTTTTAGTTTTCCTGGCTTAAGCTTCTTCAGGCCACTGAAACACAACCCTCACTCTCTTCTTCTGCCTCTGGCAAGCGCGCTGCTGGGAGGCCCCCCAGGTAGAAACTTCGTCTAAATTCTTTATTGTCTCTTCCTCAAGAAAACCTATTGCTCTAGGGTCATAGTTCACTATTTAAGCTGGTCAGAAGCCAGTCAGTTTTCTGATAGGATTTAAACTTTGAAGAGACGGTAGCCATTTTTTTTCCTCAGATGACAGAATCACTTCAGCTTCCGCTTTGTAATCTCTTCCTCTCCTTGAAGGTAGCTGAATCTCATTTTCTTTAAAACATCTTCCTTCCAAAGTTGCCTGCCATGCCAACTGTTATTAGTCCAACTGTGGCCCCAAGGACAGGGGCTGAGCCCAGGTCCCCAGGGCCAGTTCCTCACCCAGCTCAAGGCAAGACCACCGAGGCTGGAGGTGGACACCCAAGTGGCATCTATTCAGCCATCATTAGCCGCAATTTTCCTATCATCGGTGTGAAAGAGAAGACATTTGAGCAGCTCCGCAAGAAGTGCCTGGAGAAGAAAGTTCTTTATCTGGACCCCGAGTTCCCACCGGATGAGACCTCTCTCTTTTACAGTCAGAAGTTCCCCATCCAGTTCGTCTGGAAGAGACCTCCGGTGAGTAGCTTACTGGTTTTGTAGCTGGCTGGAGTTTGCCTCAGAGAAGTCCTCGCACTCAGCGCCTCCCCAAGCACAGCTGGGCACATGGACATGGGGAAGGATCCTGGCAGGGGCCTGGCCTTTGGCTGCAAGTGCAAAAAAGAGAGGACAGGGTCAAGTCTAAGAAAGTCTAAGAAGACAGGGTCAGGCTGGTTCTCTCTTACTTTCTCTCTTTCTGCTGTTCATGAAAGTAATTAGATCCCAAATTTATCTTTTAAATGGCCATCCCTTCCCCAGAATCATTTCCACAGTGTCCAGAGCTATACTCTCTGCCTTACTATACTGAGACGTCTTCCGTTTCTCAGGCTAAAATCATGAGATGCTGTTCTTTTTGTTTTGGACATTTGCCAGTGACCGTGGATTTCTGAAACCCAGAAGCCAGGGAAAGAGGAGAGAAGCAAAGACTACTTTTTGTAACATAACATTAGACTAGGAGAACTTTTGTCTTTATACCTCACTGCATAAATTAGGATGCCAAAACCCAACAATAGACTCAGCCTATGACAGAACCTGAAAGAAACCCTGCTTACTAGCCTCAGCAATCCACCAGAGGGAGAATTATGTTTCCCTGGCTCCCTTCTCAATTCCTCCAATGTGACTCTTGTTTTTGAAACGAGAAACATTTTAGTCACAAAACAATCTGGGGCTAGGAGTAACGCTTAGTGGTGGAGTTCTACTTAGCATGTCAGAGGCCGCTTGTGCAGTCTCTGGCATTGCTAACCAATCAGTAAATAAATATAAAAGGGGGGAGAGAGGGAGAAAGCAATCACAGCAAAGAGGGAGAAATAGAGATTGCTGGTCTACTAGTTTCACATTCTGGGAAAGTTACTAGAAAGAGTGCTGTGAACAAGAGACCACAATTTACACTGTTGCGAAGTCTAGAGTCTTGAGGAGAATGTGGACATTGAGGTCCCGTGGTCACCAGGACTCTGTCACCACAGAGTGGACAGGATCAAAGAGAGCAGGCCAGGTCAGGGGCGAGAAACCTTTCACAAAGAAGTGATGTTGGGCTCCTCACAGGATTCATTGGCCATGTTTTTCTCTATTTACTAACTAGAGCTGTCTCCTCTCCCCTTCTGCTGTCCTTTGATAAGTCCCATCCATGGCTGTCATGAATGTCCTCAGCTTAGAAGGGCATGCTGCAGTGGGCTGGGTGTAGCTCAGCACACACCTAACATGTGTGAGGCCCCAAGCCAAGGTGGGCAAGCCAAGCAATGCACTTAGACACACTGTTCCCCCGCTCAGCCCTCACTACCTGCAGCGTAAGTCCAAGCTGCCGCGCTAAGCACAGCCCTTCTCAAGCAGACCCATGCCTGACCTCTCACCTCACTCTCTTCTCTAAACTTGATGCTGCAGCAGAACATCTGGCTGCAGTGCCCATCCAGTGTTTGGCTGATTGGCTCTGCCTTGCTCTCTCTACATATCTACTTCAGTGTCGCTTCCTTCAACTTCTCTCACCTCTCCTGGTGCTGAGAGCAAGGTCTGTTTGTGGTCATTCATAGACTCCGCACATATTCTGAACACAATAGTATACAGGTGCTGGTAGCAAATGAATACCCACATCTAAGGGTCTGACCCAGGACAGCCCTGCCTTCCAAAGTAAGGAACCCCTAGAAGCTTTGTCTAATTGCACTCAAAGGGCAAAGGGACCAAAACCTACAAACACTGTTTTTACTAAAATCACTGATGGCTTTGAACCTAAAAGCTAGCTTTGCAAATCTGCGATGTTCTGTAGCAGTGACTGGTCTATGAGCTCATATGGACCAGTATGCTCCAAGAGACCTGGCTGCTTGATATTCTGCCCCTATCACCATCATCAACAACAAAGATCCTGAATTTTCAAACCATCTTGGTTAAAATGCCATTTGTTCTTCCATGGGCACTCGGGAGGCAGAGGCAGGCGGATTTCTGATTTCGAGGCCAGCCTGATCTACAAAGTGATTTCCAGGATGGCCAGGGATATACAGAAAAACCCTGTCTCAAAACAAACAAACAAACAAACAAACAAACAAACAAAAAAAAACATCAGTGGGTTGGAGAGATGACTCAGTGGTTAAGAGCACTTCCTGCTCTTGATGAGAACTTGTGTTTGGTTCCCAGCACCTACATGTGGTGGCTCACAGCTGTGAAACTCCAATTCCCAGGGATCCAATGCCTCTTGTGATCTCAGCAGGCTCCAGCACACATGTGGCACACATTCATACACTCAGGCACACATACATATGTACATATAAAATTAAAGATCAGGACATACTTGTATTAACTTACATACATTCTAAAATGGGTTTAGAGGTGGGCAGAGTTGGAACGGGTCATGGAAATGTTATCCAAACCATTCGCTTTACATGATTATCCAGAAAGTGCAAAGAACTTATGTATACTGAAATGACTCCAGAACTTTCTAAAATATAAAACCCTTCTTGGAAACAACTGTTCTCCCAAACATTTCCTTGGATATAGTAACCTCTGTCAGGCCTAAGAGTATGAAGAAGCATGTCCTATGAGGAAAAGGAGGAGATGAGAGCTTTGTTTTGCTGGCATATCTACTCCCTGCTGCCTGCTGTTAGTGTTTTAAGCCCACATCCAGCTGCGCTTTGCCCAGCTTTCTAACCTTCACTCCTTCACCTCGATAGTTCCCTAGCTGCCAACACCTGCACCTGAAGGAAGCCACCAGTCAGACAGAAGCCCCTCAGTCCCTCTATTCAGGAGACCTCCTGCTTATTACCATAACTGGAAATTTCTTGAATTAGGCTCCAAGGGTGACATTTAAATGAGTTTCCTAAGCTGCCACTAATCAACAGCCATGTGTTACCGAGTTGAGGTGTTCATCCTAGTATTGCTTGGTCTCTGCATCCATAGTTGGTAATGGCCATCCCCTTACTCCGCCAAGCACTTTGAAAGGAAGCCTGGTGGTGTAAGATCAACTGTGGCTTCAGCACTGTGGGGGAAATATGAGGGAGGTACTGCAGTGGGTGGGAAAAGAGACTAATAAGACGCTTGCCCACCAGTGTGAATTCAGCCACCTTGGCTAGATTCCGCTGCTCTCTGTGTGACCTGCGGGCTTCCTGCCATCCTTATGCCCCTTCCCAGATCTTCACTATCTGGGCTGAAGTAACTTATCCCTAGTCCCAAGGCAGTTATTACAGGAATACAAACAACAGCTAAATACTCTCTGAGTATCAGGAGTCTTGTTCCTGATATAGAATTTTGTCTGATTATTTGCATGTCTTTAGCAGATGTACTTCCTCTCTGAATCCTTACCAGAAACTTTCTGTCAAGAGGAAACCCAAATGGAAAAATGAGAGGGAGAGAGAGAGAGAGAGAGAGAGAGAGAGAGAGAGAGAGAGAGAGAGAATGTGTGTGTGTGTGTGTGTGTGTGTGTGTGTGTGTATAATCTAATGACTGCAGGTACCTGCAGAGACCAGAAGTAGGCAGTTGAAGATGGACTTACTGACTGTTGTAAGATGCCTGATAACTGAACGCACATCCTTTGCAAAAGTAGTATATGCTCTTTAACCTATGAGCCATCCCTCCAGCCTGCATTATAATTACATAAAGAACACATAATTGTTTTCTAAAGGGAAAAAGGAAAGAAAAGAATCGGCTGGTAGATATATAACAAGAGTGAAAGGTAGACTGTACTTGAACTGGACTAGGAAAATCCTGAGGCACATGCACGTGTACACACACACACACACACACACACATGCTGCCATTCTCTATGGCCTAACAGTCACTGAAGCTGTGAAATACTTGAGACAAGTAACCTTTTGGGAAAGGGCAGACTTGTGCTGCATCTTGTCTTGAAGTGGCAGTGCTAAGCCAGCATGCCAGTGTAGAAAGCTCTGGAATGGAGAAAAACAAAATGAGAGGAAATGCCCAGACCTCAAAGAGCTCTGGAGTGGGGAAGACAGAGGAGGAGACCCTGCAGCTCAGAGGCTGTGGATTGAAGACCTCTGTGAGTCTCCAAGGATGCCCCAGGACCTCTCTTGGGAAGCATCCTGGCTACCCTACAGTGCCCCTCAGTACAGCATGAAAACTGCCATTAGACACTCCACGTAAGTCCAGGAGGAAAATGTTGAACAACTGTCAACGGTCTGAGGTAGTCGGCCTTCCTCCTGACAGAGTCAGAAGGGCAAAGGAGTTCTCCTTCCACACACACATGCCCTGATTTCCACATTGGAAAGCTTTTCATGTCTAGCTGGAAGTCATCTGGCTACCACCCAGAGAACAGTAAAGGTATCCAGTGGTGTCCTCTGTTCCCTGGTTGTCACCCTGACGCTGTTTGCTTTATCAGATAGTCACAAAACACTTGGGCAGGGGCTTTTCCAGTGCAGGGCATTAGAGTCATCAACTGCACAGCCAAGCCTCATTATCTAGATTCTATACTTGTTATTCTCCTACTTAAATTCATCGGTAATTTCCAAATCAATGCTGTGCTTCTGTGGATATTTGTGGACTTGCTCAGGACTCTGAAAACCACAAGTCACCAGACGTACTGGTTCCCAGCAGAGATCAAACAGTAACCAACACGTCAGTACCATTAAGGAAGGGCTCTCTCCTGATTCCAGAAGGACTCTGGGACTTATGAGCTCCACAGCCTCTAAGGTGAAGTCTATAATTGAGGTGTCTTCCCAGCCTGGGGTCACTTAACCAGTATTACTTAATTCTGAAACGAGAAACACTAGGCTAATATAAAACAACAATTGCCCCACGCCATTGTGAGCAGATTTAAAGACAGCTGGACTCCAGGAGAACCTACGTGCAGGGACACCCAGCACCAGACTATGACTTGGCATAACCACATGGCTCAATTTCCCAGTGAAATTACCTTCTCAATGAAAGTGGGTTGGCAAGAGGTCTCTGCTTCCGATCTGTTTTAGAATGCCTGCTGCCTTCTGTCAGACCGTTGAAAGGGAAGTTGGGTACCGCACTAGCCACAAGAAGGAAGAACTAGGCCACAGTACACAGTAGTTTGAGACAGGATTTGAACAAGCAGACCTGCTGGGAAGCCTGGTCTGCTGCTAGCAGCAAGCCAGGAAAACGATCCAAGTTCCACATTGCTTTTAAAGGAGCTAAATGAACTCTCTGCTTAGCACTATACTGTATGATGTACCTAAAGTCCTAGATCAGTGGTTCCCCACCTTCCTAATGCTTTGACCCAGTTCCTCACATTGTGATGACCCCAACCATACAATTATTACCATTGCTGCTCCATAACTGTAATTTTGCTACTGTTATGAATCGTAATGTAAATATCTGATATTTCCGATGGTTTGGGTGGTCCCAAAGGGGTCTCACCCCACAGACTAAGAACCATTGTCTTAGACGCCCACAGTGAGGCAATAATAGCCACTAACAAGAAAGCCCAGGACACAGGTTTTGAAACAAGGGGAACCAGAACTGTGCCCACCGCTAAACCATGTGACTGACTACTCCTGGGTCTCAGCTTCCTCACCTGTAAAAAGTAAATGAAAACTCCAGCTTTCACCGAGTTGCTGGAAGGATAAAACATATACACACAGGCACACGTGCGCGCGCGCGCGCGCACACACACACACACACATGTGCACATGCACACATGCACACACATGCACGCAGCACAGGCTGGTGCTAATTGAAAGTGGAGCTGGTGGTAACTCAAATGCTAATTCTAACCTAGATGCTTGTTCTGGCTGTAGAGAATCACAGTAGCACCAAACCATCAACGCAGGACAGCAGAGGGTAGGGGAGCTTGCAACCGTTTTTGGTGAAAGTGAAGGTTCTAGAAATAACAATTAGGATTGCCTCAGCTCCTCCTGAGGGTCATGACAGGGATAGAGCTCCAGGGACCACAGTGAATATGTTGACATGACTTGGCAGGATAATATAGGAAATGAGAAAGGCAGGGACAGAAATGACCAAGAAACCAGGAAAAGATGTGTTTTCCTTATAAAAAAGCCACAGGATACTTTCTGCACATTTGTATCGTTCTTTATTAAATTACTATTCTATCCCTCCTTCTCCTCTTTCTCCTTCTCCCGACTTTGAGATAGGCTGGCCTGGAACTCACAGGTTTGTCTGCTTCTGCTTCTGGAGTGCTGAGATTAAAGGTGTGAACTACCGGGTCGTATTTTATTTATTATTATTTAGTGTGCATCTGTGCATGAATCACATGTGAGTCAAAGGAAACTCTGTGGAGTTGGTTCTCTCCGTCCATGCCTATACGGGTCCCAAGGGTTTGAACTCAGGTCAGCATATAGCAAATGCCTGTACCTACTCAGCTGTCTCACTGGCCCCACTCATGTCGTTCTAACCACTGCTAATGTCTTTTGCTCTTATAACATGTCTTACTTCTAATTTTTTAAATGTATGTATTGATTTATGTATTATTTACATTATTTAGTTATGTGTGGGTGTACACATGTATGTGCCCTTGCAATGCATCCAGACATCGATGTCAGAGGACAACTACCAGGAGTCAGATCTCTTCCTCTATCACGTGGTCCCAGGAACCAAACTCAGATCATCAGGCTTGGCAGCAGGTGCCTCCCCCTGCTGAGCCATCTGTCTGGCCCATTTATTTTTCTCTTTTGTTTTCTTCAGTATGTTATTTTAGTTGTTAACCACAGCAACTCTTATAAAGGAAAACATTTCATTAGGGCTGGCTTACAGTTTAGAGGCTTAGTCCATTATTGTCATGGTGGGAATATGGTGACATGGTGCTGGAGTCCTTCATTTGGATCTGCGGTCAGACCAGACTTGAGCTTAAAGACTTCAAATCCCGTCCTCCACAGTGACTGCACCTACTCCAACGAGGCCACACCTGCTAACAGCGCCATTTCCTACGGGCCAGGCATTGAAAAGTGAGTCTGTGAGGCCGTTCCTATTCACCACCACAGATATCAGCCTGCATTCATGCTCATTACGAGGCAAGCTTGTCATGTCCTTTCCTGATACACCAGCTTCACTAACTGGTTGGGAACGGTATCTTCTTTCATTCTCTGAGATTGTATAAGATCAAAACTCTGTCTCGAAAAAACCAAAAAAAAAAAAAAAAAAAAAGATCAAAGCTAATGCTCCTTAAATAGCTCTTGTTAGTGTTTTTTCTAAAGGAAATATTTTACCTACAGATGTAACTGCTTTGATAATCATAAGAAAGTATGAAATTATTCTTTCTTTGTAAATCAGTGCTTATTGTTATTTTTCTAGGAATTCGTAGTAACTTCCTATGGAAAATTTTGCTCTTGCTAAAAAAAAAATCTATCTTGTTAGATGTAGGTACTTAAACATTTGGAGTGTTCATATAAAATATACTTATTCTTTCTTGTTTTTTTTTCTTTTTTTTTTTAAAGATTTATTTTATTTTATTTATGTAAGTACACTGTAGCTGTCTTCAGACACTCCAGAAGAGGGAGCCAGATCTTGTTACAGATGGTTGTGAGCCACCATGTGGATGCTGGGATTTGAACTTATCACCTTCGGAAGAGCAGTCGGGTGCTCTTACCCGCTGAGCCATCTCACCAGCCCCTACTTATTCTTTCAATTTCAACATTCCTGTGCTCTGATACCTTAAAATCATCTAAAACTATAAAAAGTATTCAATCTTGGAGATGGAGAGATGTTTTACCATCTGACTGCCCTACCAGAGGACTGGGATTCAATTCCCAGCACTGGTATGGGTATGGTGGCTCTCAACTGTCTGTAACTCTAGTCCGGAGGGATGAATGGCCTCTTCCAGCCTCAGGCAGGCACATTAGTGAATATATACTATGACTGCAGCCAGAACATTCAAACACATTAAAATAAATAGATTTTTAAAAATATTAATTCAATCTCTAGCCAGCTTTGGCGAGTAAGAATTTTTGGCAAGTAAACATTTCATTAGGGCTGGCTTACAGTTTTAGAGGCTTAGTCCATATTGGTGGGAATATGGTGACATGGTTCAGGAGTCCTTCATTAGGATCTTAAATCCAGGACTCAGAGGAAGAGGGAGGCAGGGGAATCAGGAAGATCTGGAGGTCAAGCCCAATCTTGTCCACAAAGTGAGTTCAAGTCCAACCTGCCAGATGAGACCAGTTTCCCAAAAAGAAGAAAAGTGCACTCCAATTTTTGTACTATTTACATAATTTTAAAACATTTATTTGTTTATTATTTATGCATGTGTGGGAGCAATAAGGGATAAACAAGGTAATATGCTTAACATACAATATATGTCAGTAAAAAAATAATTGAGGAATCCGGGCGTGGTGGTGCACGCCTTTAATCCCAGCACTTGGGAGGCAGAGGCAGGCAGATTTCTGAGTTCGAGGCCAGCCTGGTCTACAAAGTGAGTTCCAGGACAGCCGGGGCTACACAGAGAAACCCTGTCTCGAAAAACCAAATAATAATAATAATAATAATAATAATAATTGAGGAAAATCTTTTTATTATTGGGAATTTTATACATGTATACAATGGGTTTTTGTTTTGTTTTTTGCGTTGTTTTGTTTTGAGATAGAATCTCATTATGTAGCATTGACTGGATGGAACTCATTATGTAGACCAGGATGGCCTCAAAAATCACAGAGATCTTCCTACCTCTGCCTCACAAGTGCTGGGATCAAAGGCATGTACCACCACATCCAGCCATTAAGATGTTTTGATCAAATTCACACCTCATTCCCTCCTTCCGGGAAGGAGGAAATTCCTCATCCGTCCCTGCTACTACTTTCCCCTCCCAACTGTTCCACACTCTATTCACTTTTGTTTTATGTGAGTTTGCCTGCATGTATGTGCACTTCATGCACACAGTGCCCTGAGAGACCAGAGGAGCGTGCCCCACAGCTGTTGCCACCATGTGAGTGCTGAGAACTGAACCCAGATCCCCTGCAGGGACATGGTGCTCTTACCCTTCTCTCAGGACATCTTTTTCTTTTCTAAAGCCCACTGGATCCACTTAGTGCCATCTGAATGTGCATGGATCTAGGACCATTTACAGGAGTGTGGGCAGCTTTCAGGGACCACATCCCAGAAGAAAACTTCGTCTTCTTCCCCCAGCAGCCATTATTAATTATTATTAATTATTAATTATTCTCAGTCAGGGAAGTATTCCATGAACTCCTCCCTGTGAGCTCCCAAGCCAGATAAGGAGTGGTAGAGCATTGCCCACACCCAGACATCTCTCAGAGAGCACAGCGGGAGTGGAACTGATCCCTACTCAAATCAGGCTTGGGCCTACTCTGTTCCATAGAGACAAAGACCACGTCATGATAAAGCTACTTAGACTGCTCTTTCCCTCATCAGAAAACTGGCTCCTCAGAAATCACGTGATCACCAGTTGCTAATCTGGCTGAAGCATTTTCTCCTTTGTCCTTTTTCCTACCCTCCCCCCATGACTCATGCTATATAAAGTAGCCCCAAACAAGCTGTCCTCTGAAACAGTACTCATGGCCTTCTGCCTGTTCCCCAGCTCTTCCCCCTCCCCAATCCTGAGACTGCTGTGGGCAATGGCCAACTAGGGTCAGGGGACCCACTTCTCCTCAATCCATGCAGAAGTTTTTAGCTGGTTTGATCATCTGCAGGTCTTGGGTATGCAATCATGTTCATTGTTTACATTGTAAACATACAGTCATATTCTGCCAAATACTGTTTGACTTCAGACACCCACTACTTCTGGTTGTTTGAGTATTTTTACTTCCTCTTCTGCAATGGTCTCTGAGCCTTGAGAGGAGGGGCTATGATATAGATGTTCCATTTAGAGCTAAGCACTCTACGGTCTTATTCTCTGAACATTGACTAGTTGTGGGTCTCTGTATTAGCTGTTGTCTACTGCACAAAGAGGCTTCTCTGATAAGGTTGAGAGATAAACTCATCTATGAGCATAAAGACAACGACATAGAGGACAATTTAATACTACATTTAGCAAAATAATAGTATTAGGGTCTCCACTAGGTACTATGGACTAACCAGTCATGGGATTTTGGCTCAGTTAACAATACCAGACATAGCCGGGCTTGGTGGCACACGCCTTTAATCCCAGCACTAGGGAGGCACAGGCAGGCGGATTTATGAGTTCGAGGCCAGCCTGGTCTACAGAGTGAGTTCCAGGACAGCCAGGGCTACACAGAGAAACCCTGTCTCGAAAAACAAAAAACAAAAAACAATACCAGGCATGAGTTCCATCATGTGGACTGGATTTTAAATCAAATCAGAAAGTGGTTGGTTACTCCCATAACATTTATGCCACTATTGCATGAGTGGGACCATTTTGCCAAGACAGTCATTGTAGTTCATAGAGTTCATGACTGGATAAAAGTGCTTAATACTTTTCTCCCCAAGTAGTATAAGTAGAATATGGCACTATAAAAACTGGTTACCACCAGCTTGAGTCTCCATATTCTATGACTGAAGTGTGTGGTATGTTCAGGGATTAGGTCTTACTATCAAGTTCTAGCAAGAGCGAGAGCAAGAGCCATAGCCTGTAATGTTTAGAGGAACCCATGGTCCACAATGACCAACAATTTGAAAAGAGATAACCCATACCTGGCATTGGGCCTTTTATTTGATATCCTATGGTGTTTGGGGAGGCATGTTCCTCTATTATAGGGTTAATTCCATTTAAACTCTTTTATATGCATATATTTTAGGAAGTTTTACCCAATAGTAGGTTTCCATGAGGCATTTCCAATGGTCTTTAGTGTTAGTCATCCCTCCTCATATGCCCCCCTTATCCTACCCTCTCATACCCCAGCCTATTTAAGAAAATACACTTTTTAGTTAAGAATCATTTTCAGCTACTACAGAATTCTGGTTATAGAAATTATTCAAACTTTAGTGGAACTAAGTGTCTCCTGATAAAATGATTTAGCGTGCAGTGACTGGATCTGGGGAAACAGCTTAGTAGGAAAAGTAGTATAAATCATGAGAGCCCAAGTTCTGCCTCCAGGACCCATGTTTTTAAAAAGCCAGGTGTGATAGAATGTATTCCTGTGATTCCCTATGCTAGAGACACAGAGACAGGTGCATTCATGAGGTTCACTAGGCTAATCAGTGAACTCCAGGTTCAGTGAGTGACCCTGTTACCAGTGGTCAGGGTCTGAGCTGGGTGTTTCCAGGGTCTGGACCTCCAACCCAAAGAGCTGAAAATAAGGGGACACATAGATTCACAAAAGAAGTAAGATAATTAAATTGGAAAGGAAGCGGTAAAACGGATTGTAGGGAGGTATAATGTCAAGATGGACGGCGGGTCATGTGAGTCCTCATGGACCTAACTCATGTTTAGAACTTTCTTTTATAAAATGGGCAACAAGGAGGAGTTGATTACTAAGGGGTATAAAAAGTATAGTTTGGGCAATTTATTTTGATTGATAGATTAGGCCATACATTCATTTTCCCTACTGTGCCTGTTCCTTCCCACAATGCATCTGATTTTGGTCATACACACACACACACACACACACACACACACACACACACACACACACACACAGAGAATAAATAATATACACAGAGCGAATAATAAATAAATAAAGGCAGAAGCCAGCCCATACCTCTACTTGGGGATAATTTGAATGCTGAGATTAGGCCACAAAAACTTGGGTTTTGTTTGTTTGTTTATTTGTTTGTTAAATTTTGAGTTGCTTTTGCTTGTTTGTTTTGTTTTTGTTACAGTCTTCCTCTATAATTAATGGTGGCTTAGGACTTTCCACAATGGCTGGGCTGGCCTATAACTCAAAGAAATCCTCCTGCCTCAACTTTATGGCCAGGCTGGCCTATAACTCAAAGAAATCCTCCTGACACAACTTCTCAAGTGCTGGGATTGTAGGTCTGTACCATCATACCCACTGGAAAGCTGCATTTCATACTGGTGTAGCATTTTAAAGTGGATGCCAGAAGTTCTGACTGCGCTTTGAGTTTCACGGAGTAGATGTTGCCAGTGGAGGTCGGTGAGCTGGTGGGGACTGGACGGCCTAGCATGTGGCCTGCCAGTCTCACCTTCCCAGTTTCTTCAGTTCTCTCTGTAAACATAATGACACAGTGTGGGAAAGCCAAGCACTCTTAGCAATAGTACCCCAGCACACACAGGCTGGGATATAACTCAGTAGGGAAAGAGCTCATTTAGTATGCGTGAGGTCCTGGGGTTGACCCCAAGCACCACCCAACCAGAGGTAACAGTCCATGCCTGTGCTCTCAGCTCTTGGGAGGTGGAGACAGGAGGTTGAAAAGTTCAATGTCATCTTGAGCAACCTAGTGAGTTTGAGGCTGTCCCAGGCTACCTGAGACCCCTGTCTCACAATCAAAGTGAAACAGAAACAACAGAAAGCGCTCCAACCCACATTTACCTGCCACTAAGACCTCACACATTTCCTACCCAGAAATGCTAATCGAAAGCATTAGATGTTTGCATTCACCCTGGAGTCAACTGTAATAGGGATGCTTGCCCTCTGCATCCTCATAGATCTGAGCCCCTAAGGTCTGCAGGGGGTGGGGCAGGAACTTAGGGAGAATGAGGCTTCATTACCCTCAGACAAAGGCTTGCAGTAGATTCCTCCTATGCATTCAGCAGCCTGTATAGGATTAGTGTATACAGCATGTTTAGAAGGCCCCATGCTATATCCCATTGATGGCCCGTGTCAAAGGCATGAATGCCTTTTGCTGAGGCAAGGGGAGCTCTCTGAAACTATATTTTCCTCTTTTTAAAGCAAGAGTCCCAGCAAGGCTGTTGGAGGTGCCCTAAAGGTCCACAAGGCATTGTTATCTGTCCCCGAGCCATCTCTGGCTGACTGGCTCCCCCTCCCTTGCTCCCTTCTGACTTGCCTGTGTTGCCCCTAGACCATGGGCTCAGGGGCCTCTAGCCAAAGCTGCTGACTCTGACCAACAGCCTTTCTCTGGACCGTGTTCATTTGCATCAAGCTGCTGAGGGTGGAGGAGCTATATAGGCTCCGGGCCATTCACCAGAGGATTAGGCCCCGGGCTGAGGGTGCAGCCGGAGAGGCCACAGGGAAGACCGGGGTTCCGCTGCTGGTCACCATGCCCTACTTGCTACCGGGATTCTTCTGTGACAGGGTGATTCGAGAAAGGGACAGGAGAAATGGAGAGGGCACTGTCTCACAACCTCTCAAGTTTGAGGGGCAGGATTTTGTCGTTCTCAAACAAAGGTGTCTGGCTCAGAAGTGCCTCTTTGAAGACCGTGTCTTCCCGGCAGGTGTGCAGGCCCTTGGCTCACACGAGCTGAGCCAGAAAGCCAAGATGAAGGCCATCACTTGGAAGAGGCCAAAGGTAGGGATAAAGGGGGCGTGGAATCTGCAGACAGATGTTGGGGAACCAGGAGTAAAGTGGGTCAGAGCCTGGGGCCGTGGATTCACCCGGACTCTGAGCAAGTAGCTCATTAATGTTCCCCTTACCCATAAGTCACGGCCCCAAACACCTAACTTCTTACACTAAAAGCTAAGGATGTTGTTTTCTATTCCTGAACTGAGTGGTGAGGTGCTGGGCAGAGGCAGGCGGATTTCTGAGTTCGAGGCCAGCCTGGTCTACAAAGTGAGTTCCAGGACAGCCAGGGCTATACAGAGAAACCCTGTCTCGAAAAACCAAAAAAAAAAAAAAAAAAAGGATGACCTTTAGATCCCTGAGATTATATTTAAGAGGGCCAATGCTTTCCATAAGATTCATAGTTAGAAGAGCTCAGTTCTTCCCGAGACCAAGAGTTTGGGGAGGGAAGAGTGAAGTGGTGAAGAGATCAGAGACTTGAAGTTTCAGGTCCACAGCAGGAATGAACAGTGAAGGAACAGGAGGCTGGAGGCGAGCCTTAGCCTTCTGGCCAAAGCTGGCTCATTAATATGGTGCAAGTCGGCTTAAACAGAAAAGTCCTTGCTGACCAGCTGGATGGTTGATCCAGGCTGCCCTATCAAGGGGCGTCCTAGGAGCCCCAGCATGGAATCAGGAGTACTTCAAAGCCTTTCTTCCTGCAAGGCGGTCCCTATAGCTGCAAGGGAGCCTGCTATATTTAGAGCTGGCAAGGAGTGTGTGTGTGTGTGTGTGTGTGTGTGTGTGTGTGTGTGTGTAAACCCTTTCTTCCTGCAAGGCACATTCATTAGTGTATATGCAATTTTTTAATTAGTTAAATTTCTTTTTTAAATTTTAATTAAATTTTAAATTAATTTTGCAATTACAGGATTACATAAAAACTGTAAAGATAGTGCTGGGCTCCCATGTCCCTCTTACCTATGCTTTTCACTCTCTGCAGTTTTAGCTGACCTGTAGTCAACTGGGGTGTGAAAATACTAAATGGGAAATTCTTGAAATATTTCAGAAGTTTTAAATAACCTCCACTATTGTATATTGTTTTAATTATTCTATTTTATTGTAGTATTAATTATCTCTCACTGATTTATGAGTTAAACTATTAGTGTGTGTATAGGAAGTAGTCTAATGATTTATGTGGGCATTGGTCATAGCCACAGATTCAGATTTCTGGGGGTCTTGGGATATACCCCACAAGTAAGGAGACTTCTACCTTCAGTCTAGTTTTCCTTGTTATATCATGACCTATACATTGGCTACCAGTAACCAAGATCGATATGTTATTGAAAACAAAGTCCACACTTCATTTCCTTAGGGTTCTTCCTCTGTCTTTTTATGTTCTGACACTCCTCCCTTGTATTCGCTTACATGTCTTGTGTCCTTAGCCTCCCCTCTCAGGTTTTCCTGGTTTCCAATGAGCTGTGCGCTTTCACAGAGCACTAGTCAGGATTTTGTAAAACACCTCTCATGGCATCTCTCTCAAATTTTCTTCTGAGTTGGCTGTACTTATGGATCTGTTTGTGATATATATATGTGTGTGTGTGTGTGTGTGTGTGTGTGTGTGTGTGTGTGTATAATATATATATATATATATTTTTAAAGTATCTGAGTATTTAAGTATGTGTATACCACATGCAGTGCTCACATTGGCCACTAGATGGCGATGGGGCCCTTATAACTGGAGCTACAGACCACTGGAAGGCAGGCACTCTATAAAAGGCTAAGCCATCTCTCCAGCCCTGGGCTTATGTGTTTTGAGGAGGCTGACCACAGAGGTCAGGTACCTCTTAGCACAGCACACATCGAAGGCACAGACTGTAAACATGCCTCCTCACTGCTCATATTGACTACTTTAATATGTTCCACTGCTTCGGGTGCAGAAAGTCTCATAATTCTGCATGAGAGGTCTGTGTACTCTGTGTGTCTGTGTAGCCCTTTACACCAATACTGACTCGTGCCTATTCATTGCCAGGAGGGCTCTGGTATGATATGGATGTGCCTTTCTACGTAGTAGGATGGAGACAATCCTGAGTGTGGGGGCGGAGCTCAGCTCAGTTGGGAGAATTGTGCACTTATGAGGAAGGAGAAAGACAGAGAACATGTCTTAATTAGGGTTTCTATTGCTGTGAGGAAACACCATGACCAAGACAACTTGGGCAGCAAAGGGTTTATTTCATCTCACACTTCCAAGTAACGGTCCATCACTGAGGGAAGGCAGGGCAGAAACTCAAACAGAGCAGGAACCTGGAGGCAGGAGATGATGCAGAGGCCATGAAGAGGCGCTGCTTACTGGCTTGCTCTTTATGGCTTGCTCAGCCAGCTTTCTTATAGAACCCAGGACCACCAGCCCAGCAATGGCCCACCCACGACGGTCTGGGCCCTCCCCACTCAATCACTAATTTAGAAAATGCCCTACAACCACATCTTATGGAGGCATTTTTTCAGTTGAGGCTCCCTCCTTTTAGATAACGTTATTATGTCAAGCTGACATAAAACTAGCTAGCACAGAACACTTTGCAGGAATAACAAGGTTTCTTGAAGCTGTGAAGAACAACATTAAAAATCAAAACACTGAATCTTTCATGAGTTTAAAAGTTAAAAAAAAATTAAAATGAAGCAGACTCTGAATGAAGTCAAGAGCGCCATCTGTTGGCTGCTGATGGGCATGACCTAGTCCATGTGTTTAGAAACTGCAGCTGCCACTGTTGCTACTGTGGGTCTGTTTGCCCCTTCCAACAAACTGGGGGGGGGGGGGCAACCTGCCAAGGCCTGTTTCCGGAATTCTAAAAAGGGAAGATTGTTCTCCCCCTCCTCCCCCTCCTCCCCCCCTCTTCTTCCTTCCCCTCCTCCTCCTCCTCCCCCTCCTCCTTCTTCCATCCTTTCCCCAGTTTAGAAAAAAAAAGCTATAAGTTCTGCAGTCTGTTGCCTGCCCCCTCTCAAGGTACATGCTACTCAGTACATGGTATGGAAAGGAGAGAGGACAGCTTTGAGGCATTCTCTTACCCTCTCTGGTCCTCAGATGTTTATTGTTCCTTTTGAGACAGAGTCTTCCAATGAAGCCCAGGCTGACCTTGAACTAGTCATGCTCCTGCCTCAGCTCCTCCAGTGCTGGGATTACAGCTGTGCACCAATACACCAACTTCAGAGCTTCAGCTTTCTGGTTTTAAAAGAAGAGTGCTCGGGGGCTGGTGAGATGGCTCAGCGGGTAAGAGCACCCGACTGCTCTTCCGAAGGTGATAAGTTCAAATCCCAGCAACCACATGGTGGCTCACAACCATCCATAACGAGATCTGGCTCCCTCTTCTGGAGTGTCTGAGGACAGCTACAGTGTACTTACATATAATAAAATAAAATAAATCTTTAAAAAAAACAAACAAAAAAAAAAAAAAAAAAAAAAAAAAAGAAGAGTGCTCGTTGTCTGCTTGGACGGCTGTGGAGGCCGGGGAGGGGGACCAGTGAGTGTAAATCATTGGCTCCCAGTGCAGTGGGCCATCAGCTCAGCCAGGACTCCTACAGTTACTGGCATTACCTGGTTGTTTTCTTTTGGTTTCACAGGAAATTTGTGAGAATCCCCGGTTTATCATTGGTGGAGCCAACAGGACTGACATCTGCCAAGGAGATCTAGGTAGGAAAACTCCTTCCACCGTGTCCTGCCAGGTGACCTAGGGGTAGCTAGCCCGAGAGATCTCTATTCAGGATGTGAAGGGATAGATTCTGGATTCTCTTATAGTGCATCTCCTAATATTTTAAAATAAATTTATTTATTTATTTTGTGTGTCTGTCTATCCATTTGTGTGCACATACCATGGCATATACCTATGAAGGTCAAAGGACACCCTGTGGGGGTCAGTTTTTTCCTTCTTCCGTGTTGGATCTGAAGGTCAATCTCAGGTCATCAATCAGGCATCTCCACACTGAAAGAAGTCTTTTGGCAGAGGTGGCTCTGCCATGTAGAGGAGAGGCCAAGGTTCTGTCAGCTTATCATCTGGACTGTTCCGAGTCCCTTCCTCTCCTTCCACCTTTTGTTCTGGAAGCCTCCTCCCTGGGCAGACTGTAGGCAAGCTCTGTGAAGAGAAACTGGAGAGAACATTAAAGAACTATTTAAAACTTGACCCAAAAAGGCAGGAAAATACAACTGAAAAATACCCTCACTTTGTTCCAGAAAGGGAAGCTGAGAACACCTCGGGTACAGTGGCTCTGGCACCTGAGGGACACTGCCTGGAGGGTGTGGGCAAATTAATCCCTGAGCCCTCAAACCAATACGCTGCTTCTGAGCTGAGTCAAGGCGGGTAGAGAGGGGGTTCGGGCAGTTGGGAGCATCTCTTCCAGCAGCCTGGCAGCTAGCCTGCGCCCCCAGTAGAGCTATGGGATTGTCGGGGTACCAGTCATGTCCTTTTGCCAGCCTTCATGCCCTGTATAGAATGGTTCTGTGGCAACTAGCTGCCCAACAGCCCTGCCTTCTGACACACATCTGCTTAGCTGATGGTTCTCTAATACTGTTTTCCTTGATGCCAGAAGGGGAAATGGGCTCACCTTGCAAAGACAGAGGACAGCCATAATTACCATGTTGTCTCCACTGAGACCATAGAAGGAAGTGATTTATTTATTTTTCTACGATGTAAAAAGCAAGAGGAATTTATTGTTCCAACATGTCTTATTGTTCCAACATGTCTCGGCTGCCCTGCCCATGGAAAGAGAGAATGACCAGGAAGTGTTTTATTAAAGGAGGAATCCGTTGCCTAACTTAGGAAAGACTGTCCTGAGGGAATGAGTTAGCCTGTTCCTCGTGCTGCTCATGCTGTTGAGGAGCTCCTGTCCCTGACAGTCTCCTTGCCTGGGCTCACACCTAGTTGAGGGCAGGCAGGAAGCAAGGCAGTGGGCATCCCAAGTCATTAGCTATGGGGAGCTTCTGGATGGGGCTGGACGAACTCTTCCCAGAGGGGAAGCACCCATCTGACTACCTGGGTCTGCGTTTGCTTGCAGGGGACTGCTGGTTTCTTGCAGCCATCGCCTGCCTGACCCTGAACGAGCGGCTGCTTTTCCGAGTTATACCCCATGATCAAAGTTTCACTGAAAACTACGCAGGGATCTTCCACTTCCAGGTGAGGAGATGGGGGTGTGGTTGAGACAGCAGCCATACCTCAGTTAAAGATAACCTCAGAGAAGGCACCAAAATGTTCCGTGCTGCAGTAAGGAGGTGACCTTCTCTTGTCTGTAGTCTGTCTGGGGTGTGTGTGTGTGTGTGTGTGTGTGTGTGTGTCTGTCTGTCTGTCTGTCTGAATATGTGCCTAACAGAGGGCTTTGGTTTATATTCATTGAACAGCACAGAAATTCTTTGCAGAAATCTTGAACAGACTTTTACAAGGAAAGAAATCACTTTACTGACCTCAAGTCACCCAGAGCATCACTCAAAAGCACAAACCCACAGACCTATTATCAGCTCACACCCACGTGTGGCTTCCAACACGGGGTAGTTGTTGCTTCCAACCCCTTGGCTGTTTTCAGGAAATTATTACCACAGCATGCATAATCTTAGGTCATGGTCATGGCAGAGTACATAACTTGAGATTAAAGTTGTGCATTTAGCTTAGGTTATAAAGGCTGATTACATGGGAAATCGAAAACATAGTGAGGTTGGCTGTACTGCTCTCTGAAAGGCCCATTAAGCTTCCACAGGCTGAGTGCAGAGAGGCCAGAAGGCTAAGTACATAGTCCTAAATGATCTCAAGGCATATTATTAACTTGGCTGCAAGGTCCCGGAAACGTTCAGTCTCTTCCAAGTCAAGAGATACTTTCAGATAAGTATAGCACCACCCAGCCACAGTCTGCCCACTCCTGGTCTCCTGGCCTTGACTTCCCAGCTGGTGAAGGAAAGGTTCCACACGCCTACCTGTACAGCTACAAGCTTGTAAAGAAGCAGATGTTTATCTGTGCTCTCCAACTTACATACTTTCCACTGTGCCCCAGAAAGGGAGAGAGAACGTCATCCTGGTTGCTGGCTTGAGTACTTATTTTTGTCCTCCAGTTGGCTGGCTGCTATGTTATTGCCTGAAGCCCCCTCAAACAGGTTCTTAAGATGCTCAGTCTGAAAAGTGTTGGATTTTTTTTTTCTGTGATCCCTGGCTCATGACCGTGTACCCTTGACAGAGGAGTCTATTTACCTTCCCGTGTACCCTTGACAGAGGAGTCTATTTACCTTCCCGTGTACCCTTGACAGAGGAGTCTCTTTACCTTCCCGTGTACCCTTGACAGAGGAGTCTATTTACTTCCTACTGCTATCACTTACCTTTCTAGCTCTTGCCAGAAAATTCTGGTCTTCTGGGCATTTAGTGGCTAGTTTGACCCAGCCCTGAAAGTATTGGTTCTAGAATTAATTTATTCACTAGAATTTTTCTGGGCACTAATCATCTTGGTGCAGAGACCAATTCTGGGCTGGACCAGAACAGATCCGAGACCTGCATGTGGGGCTCTGGAACTTTCTGTGGTTCTGAGCAGTATGCCTCTGGCCCTGAAGACTCCTAGTGTCTAGAATGACTCAAACTGATCAGCTGACATCCCACTCCTATGGTACCTCAGCATATCCAGTGCACTCCCCTTTTCCATTTTAGTCATAAATAAATAAATAAATAAATAAATAAATAAATAAATAAATAAATTGGGTGTGGTGGCACAGACCTATAATGCCAGCACTCAGGAGGCAGAGACAGGAAGATCATGATAAGTTTGGGGCTAGCCTGGGTACCTAGTAAAAACAAGTTGTTTATCTGTGCCCCTGACTTCTCATCCTTGATGCTATGCCACAGGAAGGGAAGGAGGAAGGCATACTGCCTGCTGACCTGTGTGTCTCAAACACAATAGGAAGGAAGGAAGGAGGGGAGGGGAGGAAAGAGGAAAATGGGATAAAGAGAAATACTTTATTTAGCCCCACAGCTTTCGTTAATCATGAGTTCTATATCCTGGGCGTGCACTGGAATCATGAATGTAAACCAGGTCTGTCCCAGACTTATGGGCAAGGGAGAAAAGTCTCAAGCCCTAAAATTTTCAGAGGACATACTATGTCCAGAACTGGGCTGGGCTTTTGGCAGACACTAAGGGGTATGCAGTTTCCTGTTCTGCAGAAGTTCATGGCCTAGTTAGAGATAGATTTATACACTCAAAAGCCAGACTAGAATGAACAAGCTTCAGGAATGCAAAGCCCAGGAAATGGTAGGTAGGGTTTTAACTCAGAGTCCTATGGGATGTGGGATCAGGTTAGGCAGTGCCCAGGGGTGACTGGGCTTCTTTCTTCTTGCAGTTCTGGCGCTATGGAGACTGGGTAGATGTGGTCATTGACGACTGTCTGCCAACATACAACAATCAGCTGGTTTTTACCAAATCCAACCACCGCAATGAGTTCTGGAGTGCTCTACTGGAGAAGGCTTATGCCAAGTAAGGCAACATTTAGGGAACAGGACTACAGGGAGGGATATGGACCTCAAGATTCAGCCAAAGTCTCCTTCACATTGGGCTAGGCATGTGAGCGCATGCTCATGTGAATTGTGGGAGTCCAGTCAAGAGCCCCAGTCAGCTCTAGATCAGGTCCGGGCAGTAGGAGCTCTATCTGAAAAACATAAAAGCAAAAAGGAATAAAGATGTGTGCAGCAAGCCTTCATCTTCCTACAGCCAGTTCTTTGATCCTACCTTCCTCATGGTGTTTCAAGTCTTCTTCATCAGCTCATTGCTTCTCTGGAGTTCAGCTCCCAGGATCTTACTTGTTTAAAACCATATACTTGTAGCACGTTCATAAGGCCAGGTTGTCTCTTACCTTAGGCTTCCACCTCCACCACTAGATTTAGCAGATAGTGGAAGAGGGCTGTGGGAAATGGGGACAATGCTTCTGGCCTTCTGTGGCCTCGAGTTAACTCAGCTTGTCATACTTCCTGGAACCCCTAGACTCCAGACTGGCTTTTGTCCTCTCTCCAAGGCTCCACGGCTCCTACGAAGCGCTGAAAGGTGGGAACACCACAGAAGCCATGGAGGACTTCACAGGAGGGGTGACAGAGTTTTTTGAGATCAAGGATGCTCCTAGTGACATGTACAAGATCATGAGGAAAGCTATCGAGAGAGGCTCCCTCATGGGCTGCTCCATTGACGTAAGTGTGATTCCAGGGAGGCCCTTCGCACAGCTAACAACACACAGCTTCCTCCTGAGATGGGGTGGATGCTGTAAAAGCAAGAGCCACATCAGTGAGGCGGCTCACTGGTAAAGACACTTGCTACTAAACCTGAGGACCTAAGTTTGATCTCTGGAATCCACGTGGTAGAAAGACAATGGACTCCTGAAACGTGTTGTCTGACTTCTGCATGCACTTCCACCCCACACTAAATAAACAATTTTTTTTTTTTTGCTTTTTGAAACAGGGTTTCTCTGTGTAGCCTTAGCTGTCCTAGAACTCACTCTGTAGACCAGGCTGGCCTCAAACTCAGAAATCCTCCTGCCTCTGCCTCCCAAGTGCTGGGATTAAAGGCATGCGCCACCACTGCCCGGAAATTTTTTTTTTTAATTATCAGTAATTCCAGCAATTTAAAAGTTGAATCCAACCTGATTTGCATAAGGAGGTCCTGCTTTTAAAAACAAAAAACATGGATGATGGTTAACTTTAAAATTGACAGTTTTTCCATGGGAATGTGTCCCTGAGGGCGGGGTGCTTCCCAAGAAAAAGACTGAGCCATGACATTCCAAACCCTAGAATTCTGGTAGCAATAGACCAGAGGCCCCACTAATAGGCCTCTCTTGTCTCAGACTGCTCAGCGCAAGTGTGCCCCGCAAGCCAACCACATGGCTGGCTGTGGACCTTTGCCCCTTAGAAAGCTCCGTAGTGGCTGAGTTTTGACATCACCTCAATCCTTGGGCTTGTGCTGCTGTCTGGATGATCTCTCTGACCCTCTCTCAGGGTACCAAGATCATATGAACTGAGACAGGAACAAGAAGAGGACCCACCATGGCCTGTTTTCCTCAAGAGCTGCTTTGGGAATAGTAGTCTGGGGTGGGGCAAGCCACCTCCTGCCTCTTTCTGTCCCAGCACTCCCTGTGGGTAGGAAGGCTTGGTTGTCACCACATGGGAGAACTCTCCTACCCTATCACTGTCTTGCACCTTTTCTGCATTGACGCCCTGTTGATGTCTCTCTCCCTTTTGCTTTGCGTGTCGCTCCCTTTCCGTCCCCTTCCCTTCCCACTCTCCCTTGTTTGCTCTCTTTCTCTTTCCTGGGTTCTCTACTTTCCTTCCCATCGGGCCTCAGGATGGCACGAACATGACTTATGGAACCTCTCCTTCTGGTCTGAACATGGGGGAGTTGATTGCACGGATGGTGAGAAATATGGATAACTCGCTGCTCAGAGACTCAGACCTGGACCCCAGGGGCTCAGATGACAGACCGTCACGGGTGTGTACATCTCCAAATGTTGAGACTGACTAGCACCCCCAGATCTGCATGGTCCATCCTTCTGAAGTCAGTGCCAACAGAACAGACTCCCTCCCTTTTGGTAACTCTCCTCTAAGGAACACGGGGCTCCAGTCCTATAGTGTTTGTGTCCTCCTGCTTGGACGGCACATGTGCTTCCTGAAGGACTGAGCCAGACAGAAAAGCACAGAGGAAAAGTTAGCCTATATTTTCCCATCTAAAGATAACTGCCCAAGGTTTGGTATATGGTCCTTCTGGGCACAAGCTTAAACTATATTTTTGTTTTAAAATGGTATCTTAGTATATGTTACATCTTTGCAGCCTTCTTTTTGTTGTTGTTGAGTTTTTTGGTTTTGTTTTACCTGAGACAGGGTTTCTCTGTGTAGCCTTAGCTGTCCTGGAACTCACTCTGTAGAGCAGGCTGGCCTTGAACTCAGAAATCCGCCTGCCTCTGCCTCCCAAGTACAGGGATTAAAGGCATGTGCCACCACTACCTGGCAAGGTTCATATTTTTAAAATGCAACTAAGTATTCTTTTATATCATTTTAGTAGCTGTACAATATTCTAATGTGCAAATAATATAAATAATAATTATAATTTACTTACTAACATTCTATTATTGAAGAATTAGAGGGTTTTTTTAAGTCTGTTTTTCAAAAGTGCTGTAATGAGCATAAAGACAGTTTGGGTTTTGGGTGTTTTTTTTGTTTGTTTGTTTGGTTTGGTTTTTCGAGACAGGGTTTCTCTATATAGCCCTGGCTGTCCTGGAACTCACTTTGTAGACCAGGCTGGCCTCTTACTCAGAGATCTGCCTGCCTCTGCCTCTGCCTCTGCCTCCCAAGTGCTGGGATTAAAGGCATGTGCCACCACCGCCCGGCATAAAGACAGTTTTGTATACACCCATAATGGTTTCCATAGGAGTCTCAAGAGGAAAACTGCTGGTCAAAATGATAGGCCGTATAGTGCCAAAAGCCATCTCAGGCAGCCTCTGAGCTAGAGCTGAGCGGATCAGTGAGTGCCCTGCCCTAATCTGAGTCAGATGAATGAAATCGAAGACACTAAGATTTAAAAAGTTCCAGACTCACCCCACGCGGCTACCAGAAGCTCCCCCCAAAGCTGTTGTTACTGGGCCAGCTGATGCTGGGATGCCTGTCGAGAGCTCAGAGGGCCTTGATGGTCTATCTACCCTTAGGCCAAAGATCCCTCAAGAACTAGAACTTGAACATCTCGGCCCCTGGGGCAGCTGTCCCTGCATTCAGGCATAGTCCTATCACAGCAGGGAACCACCTCCGTATTGCCAGCATTGGGAGTAGGGACAAAGTTGTCTTGACTTCCGTGTTCTAGTGTGAGGGAGGCGAGGTGACAGCAAGAGAACTCTCTTTCTCAAATCCTTCTTTGGGGAATAGTCAACTCTAGATGGGTTCAGAGGAAGGTACAGATGCCAGATGTCCCCTTCTCCTCTGCTGAGGGAACCTGGAAGGGAGGGGAAATTCTTTTACTTACCTCCTATTCCAGGATTCACCCTGAACTCTGGCCATCAGGGCAGCAAGATCAGCTAGGAGGACTAAGGCAGCATTTTCCTATTGCTCTTGAAAAAACAGCGAGGGTCTGATCCTGGCCATAGGGTCAAGGAAGAGAGTCATTCTTAGTCTGAGATAACTCAGAAAAGGACCAGTATGAACCCTGGTCTCCAATCAGCAGAACTTCTGCCCTCCTTCACCCCAACTCCTGACAGACTGGTTATTTCTCTGCAGACAATTGTTCCGGTGCAGTATGAAACAAGAATGGCCTGTGGGCTGGTGAAAGGGCATGCCTATTCAGTCACTGGGCTGGAGGAGGTGAGTCTGCTGGAGCTTGGTGGGGCCTGGAAACCCCTGAGTCGACCTGCTAAAGTCAGGACTTAACTTTCTGTGCCTCTCTCACCACCCAGAGAACTTGCCCAGTCAGGTCCAAGCTGAGTTCCTGAGGGCAGAAGGGACCTATGGGATTGACTTGAGGTAGACCTGGCTGCTGACCTTGTGGGTTCAGCCGTGTGTGTAGTGAATGTACATACTTATGTATGTGTGCCTGTGGAGGCAAGGGGTCAGTGTTGGGTGTTCCTCAGTGGTTCATCTTATTTTGAGACGGTGCCTCTCACTGAGCCTGGACTTTACCAATTGGTTAGATTGGTTGGTCAATGAGCTCCAGAGATCTGCCCTCCCTGTGCAGGGGTTACAGATATACTTTGCTGTGGCATCTTTTTTTACAAGGGTGCTGGGGATCCAAACTTGGGTCTCTATTCTTGACCAGCAGGTATTTCAGCAGCTAAGTGGTTCCCTGGCCCTGCCTTTTGCTTTTTACGCTGAAGACTGGAATTTTTCTAGTTGTTTCCAAGGAACAATTAGAAACATGGCTTTTGGCCCACAATGGTGGGTTTGTGTACTACCATGTTTCCTGTCTACTCATGTTTATTTTGCTTCCTGTAGGATTTCTGAAGTGTCCTGAGTCATTTCCCAAGCAGGATCATTGTGAGGCTGTAGCATGTGGTTGGACAGGTTATGTCCTGGTATCCCCCACTGCACGTGACTAGAGAATGGGGCATCTTTTTCTAATTGGTCCATTGAAAGGTGGCATCTGTCTGTAGTTTATCTACCAGGGGCCTGTTATAAATCACCCACACTGAGGGGTAGTGAAGGGTCTTGGTAAAAGCACTTACTGCACAAGTCTGAAGACTCAAGTCCAAACCTGGAACCCAGAGTAGAAGTGGAGGACTGACTCCAGAAAGTTGTCTCTATTGTCCACATGTGCACTGAGACACACGTACACACGCCCTCACATCACACACATACACACATATGCACACACATACACACAAACACACACATACACACACAAACACACACACACAAACACACACACACACACACTGAATAAAAATAAGGTCAAGAGAGGTAACTCTGCAGTTAAGAGCATTTATTGTTCTTCCAGAGGGCCTGGGTTTGGGTCCCAGCACCATCAGGTTGCTTATGACCACCTGTAACTCTAGTTCCAGGAGCTCTGAGAACCTCTGGCCTGCCTGCTTGGGCACTTGTGGGCATACGGTGCACATAAACTCACATGGGCAGACATACATCCACATAAATAAAAAGAATGAAGCCTAACAGAAATACTTAATATGTTTCTAAAGCCTCATCATAAATGTTTATCCCCCTCCACCAGTACATACCATGGCCAGACGCCTCACCCTGTCGGAAAGCTTCTGGTTTGTCTACCTGGCCAGGGTCAGGCAGGCAGCCTTTATATTGGATTCTCACAACTTCTACCCAGCCCTCATACCAAGCCAGGTGCCCCATCTTTCCAAACTTGCTTGAGCTTCAGAGCTGTGTCTTTTTGCCCCAGGCCCTGTTCAAAGGCGAGAAGGTGAAGTTGGTGCGGCTTCGGAACCCCTGGGGCCAGGTGGAGTGGAATGGCTCTTGGAGTGATGGGTGAGGCAGGCCATGGGCAACAGAGCTTGGGGCCACACTGGAGTGGGTACCAAACCATGAGAGTGCTATTGATACTGGTGGAAGATCACCCTCAAACCAGTGACCTGCAGAGAAGGATACTGGTGTGGGCTCCCCAAAAGGGCAGGAGGTGAAGGCAGGGGAGCCAGGGACTCCTTCATTAGTGAACATGATAGTGCTTATATTCTTGAGGGGAAAGGTTCTAGAAGCCTCCATCAGTGTTCTGGACTAAACAGGCAATTCCCTTCTTAGCGTCCATCCCTTTACCTCATACCTCAGAATGGAAGCGGTACCTACAGTGTCCAGGTGACTCTTATGAGAGGTAAAGGTGACAGCTGGGGAAAGTGCTTAACTGAGACCAATAGAGCCTCTCCTTTGGAGAAAGAAAGAAAGAAAGAAAGAAAGAAAGAAAGAAAGAAAGAAAGAAAGAAAGAAAGAAAGAAGCTGTTTTCCTGTTGCATGGTCTTTTCTTAGCAATTCTGTGGGCAGCAAGCTAACAGTTTCGACGAGTTAGTTCATGAAGTCCTCGTAGCTGCTAGACAGATGCTGTAGTCGCTTCCCTTCCGCAGCTGAGGAAGTCGAAGCTGACAGGTCAAGTGACATGTCTAAGGATATACAGCTGTCTGATGCAGATTCAAGCTCTTAAGGAGGAGGCCAGAAGATTCAGCCAGGGACAGTCAAGCCCTTGTGAACCCACTCGAGGGGATTGGTTTTAGTACTTTCTTAATTCCCCCATTTTCCTACCAGTTGGAAGGACTGGAGCTTTGTGGACAAAGATGAGAAGGCCCGTCTACAGCACCAGGTTACGGAGGATGGAGAGTTCTGGTAAGTTCATGACCCAGGCAGGGAGGTGAGATCTCAGTTCCCAATCAGAAGCCTCTAGGTTGTGTCTTTGGCATATCTGGGCCCTGTTTTCCTATGGGTGCTCAAGGCCCAGCAAAGGTGAGGTTCTGAAAAGAGAGTGCCAGGTCATGGCAGTGACTGAGCTCAGACCCAGGCCTTCCCATGGCAGCTCTCGTTCCAGAAGCTACCCTTGCACACTGGCCCTGATGTGGCTCTCTTCTAAACCAAGGGGTTTTTCTTACCTGATATCCAGTGCCAGCCTTATTCTGGTCATGTCAGCCTTCTGAGTCTCAGCTGACAATAGTGTCTCCTATGATGCCTTTGGTTCCCTCAGGACCCAGAGGCATTTATCTATGATGTCATTAGCCTTAAAACTATCTTTTCCCAAGTGACATCTCTTTTCCCCGTGCCTAAAATGTGCCTGGCAATAGTGAAACATACATTAAGAAACATTTTGGAGAACTGGTTTCCAGCACTCTCTTTTCAAAGACAAACGAGGAGTCATGACCATAAGACATGGTGATAATTTGGGGTAGATACGTCAGAAGTGACAGTGCCAGGCACACACCTGTAAGTCCATCATTTGGGAGACAGAGGCAGGAGGGTCAAAAGGTCAAGGTCAACCAAGACCACAGGATAAAATCCTGTCTCTCAAAAGCAATTGAACAAGCAAAGTGACATCAGGGTCTTCTGGGGGACTTTACTGTGCTGTATTAGCCCTTGAATCTTCCCTTCCTCAGCCTGTGTGAGTGTCTCCTCTTTCAACCTCTCAGGATGTCGTATGATGACTTTGTCTACCATTTCACAAAGCTGGAGATCTGCAACCTCACAGCTGATGCCCTGGAGTCCGATAAGCTTCAGACCTGGACAGTGTCTGTAAATGAGGGCCGCTGGGTGAGGGGCTGTTCGGCTGGAGGCTGCCGAAACTTCCCAGGTGGGAGAGCCTCTGGATGGGGGAAGGTCTAGGCAGAACTCATTCCAGGCAGAATAATATTAGCTATCACTTATCAAGCCTGTCCTAGATGCAGGATGCACTGTCTTATTAAAGCCTCCTCAGTTAAGGAAGGAAACATGCCGAGGGGCCTCCGACAGGGAGCTTGTAGCAACTCCCTGCTACCTTTGCTGGCAGCAAATACTGAAGCAGGAAACTGTCAGAATGCCATGCCAATCCTGTTGGAGGTGTATTTGAGGACCTGGCCGCCACTGCATTAGTCCACGGCAGAGATACTGAATTCACGTCCAAGGCAGTGGCCTCAGAGATGGGGCGGCGGGGAGAATTCAGATTTAGGAAAGGAATAACGAATAATACCAAGGGTCCCAGTACAATGACCTGGGCAGGTGAGTCAATATTGTAATATAAATTACAAAGAACCAAAGTTGGCATGCTGTTTTTATATGGTTGGTTGTGGAGTTATAGTAAGAGGAGTTTACTTTATGACATGAAAAGTTTGAGGTACATATTGACTACCATGGTAAAGATTTGTAGTAGAGAACTGAAGTCATCGACATTTTAGAGTAGACTTAGTTATATGATAAAATTCAAGATGACAGAGAGGTGGTTCGGCCTATAAAGAACTTTCCTGATAAACTGAGTCTGGATCCTCAACCCCCCACAAAAGTCAAGCGCACTAAGTTGTGTGTCCATGACCCCAGTGATGGGACATGGAGCCAGGAGAATCCCAGAAGCTCAGGGGCCTGTTAGCCCAGCATATGCATCAGCAGACAACAGAGACTCCCAAGCAAGGTGGAAGGAGAGGACTGATGGTCAACATTGCCCTTTGACCTCCACGCACATGCCATGCCATGCGTGCATCTGCTCACACACACACACACCATATACACACAAAACTCAGTATTTTGTGATGAAAAAACGAGCAAATAAATGAGAAGAAAAGGGTGGTAGGGAATGGAGAGCCAGACAGGAAACTGAGCCTAGACATGTACCTCAGGTGTCATTAGAAAGTAGGGGTCAGCCGGGCGTGGTGGCGCACGCCTTTAATCCCAGCACTTGGGAGGCAGAGGCAGGTGGATTTCTGAGTTCGAGGCCAGCCTGGTCTACAGAGTGAGTTCCAGGACAGCCAGGGCTACACAGAGAAACCCTGTCTCGAAAAACCAAAGGGGGGGAAAAACAGTAGGGGTCAGTTAGAAAGTAGAGGTCACACAAGGCTATGGTGGTGCACTCCTTTAATCCCAGCACATGGAAGGCAGAGACAGGCAGATCTCTGTTTGAAACCAGTCTGGTCTTCAGAGAGAGTTTAGGACAGCCAGGGCTACACATAAAAACTATGTCTCTAGGAAAAAAGAGAACACACACACACATACCCCCCACAGTGGAGAGGGTCAGATGCCTAGGGAAAGAGCATAGGTGAAACCAGAGGAGAAACAGAAAGCCCCATCCTAGAGACCAGTGACACCTGAGGAGCAGGCTGAAAAGTTAAACAGCTGTCGGGTGTCAAAAACAATGAACGTTTAGAAAGGAAGAGGCCTGACAGCACTGCACAAGCAGACCGCACAGTGCCAGAAGCGCTGGTTCAGTTTGGGTTTCTACTGCTGTGGTGCAACACCAAGACCAAAACAACTTGGGAGGGAATGGTTTATTTGGCATCCCTGTTCATCATAGGAACTCACACAGGGCAGGAACCTGGAAGCGTATGCTGATGCAGAGGCCATGGGGGGGGGGCGCTGTTTACTGGCTTGCTCTTCATGGTTTGCTCAGCCTGATTTCTTATAGAACCCAGGACCACAGGCTTGTCTGCTTACAGCCCAATCTCACGGAGACATTTTATCAATGGCAGAGAGGAGGGGGTTCCCTCTTTTCTGATGACTCTAACTTGTATCAAGCTGTTATAAAACTAGCCAGCACAAGGGTAGAGGGCCTCACTCACCAATAATTATACAAAGGCTTGAGTCATGCTTTCCATAAATAACTGTGACTCTTACAGTTGTCCAGAATGGGAAGCAGGCCTCTTAAACTTTTTTTTACGTATAACGTCTTTTCAATGAGGAATTTTTACATAACCCTGTGTATAGGTGTATAAAATAGGTATGCAAATCAGACACTGATAAAACATTAAGACATTTACTTGGGAGACTGGGGGTGTAACACAGTTGATAGCTTGCTTGCCCAGCATTCATGAAGTCACACCCACACACACATACACACAGAGAATAAAACATGTATGGTGGCACATGCTTCTAATCCCAGCAAGAAGGATGTAGTCAGGAGAATTGTTGCAAAAAAATGAAAAGAAAAGAAAATTATTTTATTTTAAAACAGTTCATGGTGCACATGTAAGTTTGCCATTTATTTTATGTTAATGAGATAGATGCCCTTGTTCGTTTTTGCTCAAAATTTAAATCATGTGGAATATTAGATACCGCAGGACACAGAGCATCTTCTTTTTGGAATTGATGGATATTTTGATGTTATAACTGTCAATCTTTTTTTTTTTTTTTTTTTTTTGGTTTTTCGAGACAGGGTTTCTCTGTGAAGCTCTGGCTGTCCTGGAACTCACTTTGTAGACCAGGCTGGCCTCGAACTCAGAAATCCGCCTGCCTCTGCCTCCCGAGTGCTGGGATTAAAGGCGTGCGCCACCACGCCCGGCTATAACTGTCAATCTTGAGAATCCCAATTATATAAGTAAGTAGTACAAACCAGTAGCAGTTCTTAGGGCCATTTCAGAAATTTCTGGGAATTCTGCCCTAATTCTAAGTCAAAATCCATTTAACGAGAACTGGCGAGATGGCTCAGTGGTAAAGAGCTCTTCTTTTTTTTTTTTTTTTTTTGGTTTTTCGAGACAGGGTTTCTCTGTGTAGCCCTGGCTGTCCTGGAACTCACTTTGTAGACCAGGCTGGCCTCGAACTCAGAAATCCGCCTGCCTCTGCCTCCCGAGTGCTGGGATTAAAGGCATGCGCCACCACGCCCGGCTTAAAGAGCTCTTCTTATTGCTCTTGAAGAGGACCTCGGTTCGGTTCCCAGAAACCACATGGTGGCCCTTTTCTGATCTCCAGGGGCACCAGACACGCATGTGGTACACAGACATAGGCAAACTTCCCATACACATATAAATCAAAACTTTAAAGTTAACCCTCATAGGGAACAGAGGAGACTGGTTGGTTCTCTGTCCTACTTTCCTTCCTGCCCTTTCTCCAAGAGGCGTGTGTCTGAACGCGCATTTCCTTTCTCGGGACACAGACACTTTCTGGACCAACCCGCAGTACCGTCTCAAGCTTCTGGAGGAAGATGATGACCCTGACGACTCTGAGGTGATCTGCAGCTTCCTCGTGGCTCTGATGCAGAAGAACCGGCGCAAGGACCGGAAGCTGGGAGCCAACCTCTTCACCATTGGCTTTGCCATCTACGAGGTATGAGGGCTGGGGCTCCGGCACGGGAAACACACCTTTCCAGCGGGGAGAACTTGGGAGTTTCCAACAGGGTCCTCTGGTTTTTCTTGTCGCCAGTGACCACCAGGGCTCCTGCTCTCAGGCCCACACATACCTGTCACCAGTGTAAATGCCACAGGTGCAGTGGGCGGGACCGGAGCTGGCCGGGTGGTAGCAGGAGTTAGAGCCTACAGTCACTCTCATGTGGCTGGCATTCCCTTCTGCCTGTACCCTCTGTACCTATGTAGACTCTGTACCATTCACATCAGAGGTGTTCTTTTTCTATTTCGCTTCCAGGTTCCCAAAGAGGTATAGCAGTGGCAGCGGCCAGCCATGGTGTGCAGCATTCCTTGGGGGTCCTAAGTCTGTCTGTGGCTCTCTAAGAAGCTTCCTGGTAGGGTTGGTGAGCGAGGCTGATAGGAGGGTACCACGCCCGTAATGCCCGTTTTCTCCCTCCCACTAGGACACCCTGCCCATCAAACACACAAACCTCCCCACACTTACTCTTTCATATTCATCCAAGTATACACTCTCAGAGGTGCTTTTGAAGGAGGCTGCCTCCTAGAATAGGAGAATCGCATTCTTCAGAGCCCAGTCAGAATCCTTCCCCATCTTTGGGGCACTTGTGAGCTTGAGGGATTTGGAATTGAGGATCATCAGTTCTGGTGAGTGGCCCTGCCAAGGGAAAAACATAGACCTGACCTTTATTTCTGAATGCAACCTCCCCAATCTCCTCCCCCCAAAAAGGAAGGGGAGGAAGTGAGCTACAGAATTTCTGTGATGTTCAGCAATTTGAGGCCTTAGGAACTGGAAGTAGGTAGGTAAGGACTGTGAAACGAATGACCAAAGAGTCAGGGCCCTTGGAGGGGACTATGAGCAGGTCCAGGCAACCTTCCCAGGGGGCTCAGTTCTCTTGGGTTCTTGTCCCCAGATGCACGGGAATAAGCAACACCTGCAGAAGGACTTCTTCTTGTACAACGCCTCCAAGGCCAGAAGCAAAACCTACATCAACATGCGGGAGGTGTCCCAGCGCTTCCGCCTGCCCCCCAGCGAGTATGTCATCGTACCCTCCACCTATGAGCCCCACCAGGAAGGAGAATTCATCCTCCGAGTCTTCTCTGAAAAGAGGAATCTCTCTGAGTGAGTGCCAGCTTGGCTTTCCCCACCTACCCCTAAGAGGTTGCTCCTGTGGCCTATCCTATAGCCAGGAGGCAGCTGGACCAACTTCCTTCAGGGCCACACCCACAGGCCTTTGCCGTTCTGTACTCTGGGGCCATTACTTGGGTTCCCTCAGTCCTTTGATTGCTTTTTACAGCACTGGAATGCAATCCCCGGGGCACCACAGGTTTAACTAAATTTCCCAGGCTGGCCTTGAACTCACTCAGATTGGCCTTGAACCTTTGATCCTCCTACCTCAGCCTCTAGAGGAGTTGCAATTATAGCCCTGTGGCACTAGAGAAGCCCACAAACATTCATTCCATTCGTCCTGCAGATTTGTTTTGAGCAGCCATTCTACCCCGGGACTCTTCCAGGCACTGGGGATCGTGAAGTAAACAGGATCACAGAAACAGAAACAGAAGGGGCTCGGTGCCTTCATGAAGGTTAACACTCAAGGGACAAGGGACGAGGAAACACACATTGTTTTATAGACACATTAGATTTATAGAAATGATAAGCGAGTGCGTGTAGTTGGAATTCACGGGAAGCCAGCCAGGCTTCATCTCAGCAGATGTACTGACAGACCCCGCCTCTCTGAGTTCTGTCCCTGGAAGAGGTGCTAGGCCTGTTGCTAGGTAGCTGGGCCATGCTTTGAGGGAGCTCTGGGCAACACCAAGGAGTAGCTGTGTGCCTGGGCTTTTCTGGGGATGGCATCTACATGAGGCTGGCTCCTGGTGGGTGTTTAGTCCCGGGCTCTTTTAGATTTAATCTCAAATATTTGATCACAAAGAAGCCACGTGACCTGGATAAATTCTTGGGGGTGACTCCTGTTTGTTCCAGGGGATATTGAGATACCCCATGTTTGTGTTTTTCACAGGGAAGCTGAAAATACAATCTCTGTGGATCGGCCAGTGGTAAGTGGTTAGGCTCTTAACTATGAGAAGATATGAGGGTCACATTCCAGCCCATGCAGGGGCAGTCCAGTGTGCAGGGCAGAAGGGATGATGCTTCCATTATAGAACCATTTTGCTGGTCAGAAGCTGGGAGTGTGGAAGAGGAGAGAGTATTTTATCAATGAGTGGAAGGCAGCTGGGTTTAGGAGTGATGACAAGGAAGGCTAATAGCGTTGGCGCAAGAGGTTGGATCACATCCGATTTCTTACACAGAGAAAAGGGACTAGGGTCAGAACCCAGGGTCAGAACCTTGGTCGTTCACCTTCCACCTTGGTGACCTGGTCAAGTTTACAGAACCCCTCTGACTCAGCTTTCAACTCTGCAAAATGGGGATAATTATAATCCCCTGGCCATTCTTCGTTTTTCGAGACAGGGTTTCTCTTTAGCCCTGGCTGTCCTGGAACTCACTCTGTAGACCAGGCTGGCCTCGAACTCAGAAATCCGCCTGCCTCTGCCTCCCGAGTGCGGTTTTTTCAAGACAGGGTTTCTCTATGTAGCCCTGGCTGTCCTGAACTCACTTTGTAGACCAGGCTGGCCTCGAACTCAGAAATCCGCCTGCCTCTGCCTCCCGAGTGCTGGGATTAAAGGTGTGTGCCACCACTGCCCAGTTTTGGCAACCAATTTTATTTTTAAAGACTGGCAAGATCCTTTCCCTCCCCAGCATCGGATTAGCAGAACAAAGCATAGCAGCTGTCATTCTTGGGATGTGGCGGGAGAACTCTCTTTCTCCTTTGTACTCTGTGCTCTTTAAAAAATTGTATTTTATTAATTTATTCATTGGTTCATGTATGTGCATGTCCCAAGCACACATGTGGAGGTCAGAGGACAACTTGTGGCAGTCAGTTTTCTTCTTTTGCTTTGTGGTTCCCAGGGGTCATTTGGGTTGTCAGTCGTGGTGGTAGGTACCTTTACCCACTGAGCTCCAATTGATTACAATATCTGGACCCCAAAGCCTTGAGCTGCTGGCCACTCTAGAAACTTGATTTTCACCCATTCCTTATTTCCTGTCCCCCTTTCTATGCAGAAAAAGAAAAAAAACAAGGTGAGTGGGCCAGGCACTGTGCTTATGTGTGTACATGCATGCATGTGTGTGTACACATATGTAACACGTGGTATGTGTGTACACATGTGTAACATGTGGCATGTGTGTGTATACTTGTGTATATGCATGCATATGTATACACACGTATAACATGTGGCATGCATGTGTACACTGTGGCATGTGTAAGACGCATTTCTTCCTCTTCTCCTTGGAGCCTCTGATGAGTTAGGTGCTCTTCACCTCAACCTCACAGTAATCCTAGGACTGTGGTTCCATTATCAGTCCTGACTTTAATCCTAGTAATCCTAGGACTGTGGTTCCATTATCAGTCCTGACTTTAGAGGGAGAAAAGGTATAGACAAACTAGTCTCCCTGAGACCACACTTAGCCAGGGGTTTCCCCAGTGTCTGTGCTCTGAAATCCCACAGCCATCAGACAAGTTTTGGTGTGGGTACCTTTGGTGGTACTGAGGAATCTATCACAGAGGTTCTGGCATGGGTGCTGGTCCAGCCCAGAGGGAACATATACCATGTGGAGTGCTTATAGCAAGCCCCTACCCCACTATATAATAGTATCTGTAAGGTAGGCACTGTTTATGCTTTTTATTTTTTTATTTTTTGGTTTTTGGAGACAGGGTTTCTCTGTATAGCCCTGGCTGTCCTGGAACTCACTTTGTAGACCAGGCTGGTCTCAAACTCAGAAATCTGCCTGCCTCTGCCTCCCAAGTGCTGGGATTAAAGGTGTGCGCCACCACTCCCGGCTATTTATGCTTTTTAAAAGTGAGGGTTCACATTCAGAGAAGCAAAGTGATTTGCCCACACAGTTAGCAGCTGGGGACACTGGAACCACAGTATCACATATGTTCGCTCTGAGACCAGTCTTCTGCCTCACCTTCCTGGTGCTTCCTTCAAGGCTTATGTTGTCAATAAACGCATGTGAGTCTATAAGCACATGGCTGGTAGAGATGCCCCATGGCTACACCCTGCCCACTGGTCTGCTTGGACCATCACCTTTGCTGGTTCTGAGACTCCCCACCAGCCTCATTCGCTTTGGCAAGAGCCGCTGTGGTCTAAGGAGCCTCTCAGAGCTAAACCCGGCAGAGCTGCTCTCTCTGGGGATCCCCCTGGGTGACCTGCACAGGAACAGAGTGGGGTCTCCCTGGCCAGGCTGCTTTTTTTTTTTTTTTTTTTTTTTTAGCTGAGGCTGCTAAGATTGTCTGCACTTTGGCCCCAAGCTGTTTCCCACCACACCAACACAGGCAGGATGTGGCAGCCACTCTCTAGCTCATCTGTGGCCTCTGAACATGGCCTTATGGTAGCCCTTCTGCTTCTGTAGTACCTTTGGGGTTTGTACAGTTTTACCTTCACTAACCATCTGGCGTCCGCAGAGGCCCTATCAGAAGGGAAAGTCAGGTTTTACCAGGTGCAGTAGCAGATGAGGGTGAACAGCCACTGAAGGTATTTCTTACACGAGAGGCGGAGGGCTGGGCAGAGCAGACATGCCACAGGCAGGCAGCAGGTTATGAGAGGTTCCTGGGCTACTGCGGGGCTGGAGCTCTGTTCTCTAATAAGATGGCCTTGAACTTGTGGTCATTCCCTCTGCTAGGGTTACGGTTGTGTGTCATCATGACCGGCCCGAAAGCTTCATTTTTAATGGGTTTGACACGGAATTCCTGAGAGACTTCAGTGTTTTTCCACTTGAAAAATAAATCCACAAACGTACTTGACAATCACTGCTCACATCATCTGTGCTCAGCACTCTTAGCGCTTTTGTGCATGTTACTTAGGAACACATGAGGAGAAATGGGTAGATGGGATACAATAGTGGACCCTACAACTCACATAGCTCATTAGTTGTTTTTAAAAATATGAATAAAACTGAGAAAGAACTGAGGTTCAAGCCACACATGGTGGTAAACACAGGGCTGGACTGAGCTACAGTGGGATTCAACACACACGTACACACGCACACGCAGAGAGACAGAGAGAGAGAATCAGACACAGAGACAGACAGAGACAGAGAGACACAGAGAGAGACAGAGACACAGAAACAGAGACAGACAGACACGCACAGTGAGACAGACAGAGACAGAGAGAGTACTTTACTCTTCAAGATCCAGAAAGATTTGGCATCTCTCCTAGCCACACGGCTTGTAAGTTCAGAAATGGGACTCAGGCTCCTGAGTGACCATTTCCTCCTCGGACAAAGCTGCTTCAGGGGTCGTCTGCCTCTTTTGTCCGTCAATCTGTAATACTTGCTTCCCTCCTGACCCCCACCCCCCACCCCTTTCCCTCCCCTCCCCAGCCCATCATCTTCGTTTCCGACAGAGCAAACAGCAACAAGGAGCTGGGTGTGGACCAAGAGGCAGAGGAGGGCAAAGGCAAAGCAGGGCCCGAGAAAACCCCACAGGTTTCTGAGCATGCGGCATTGGATGGGGAGTTTAGTTCGCAGTGGGAACCTCTGCTATGCTCTTGGGGTCCATAGGGGTTATGGTGGCTCTCAGGGGAGAGCCTCTTCAACACTGAAGGGGTTGAAATTGTCTGCTGACTTTTCCTCCTGGCAAGTTCCTCTGAACTTTGCGTGTATTTCTTGGGTAAATGTCTTAAGGTCGCTGCCACACCAAACCTTAGTCCTGGGGTGGGAAGGATAGGCCAAGCACAGCCCACTGAAGCCTCTCCAACCAGAACAATGGAGCACGGGGAGACAAAGGCTGAGTGAGACGAACCAGTAGCAGAGAACGAAGCTGAACTCTGTCTTTATTCAGAGTTGTTGCAAAGGGAGGAAAAAAGGATGGTAGCAGTAAGTGGAGTCTGACAGCAGCCAGGCAGTATCGCAGAACTCCAGGGCCACGCCCTCCATCCAAGAGAACCTATCAGGTCAGGAGGGAGGGGTCCTTTGAAGACTTAGCCACAGAGACAGTGGTGGTTGGAGGACCTGGCCTCTGGTCAGGCTCAAAACAGCAGAGAAAGTTCTATCTGGAAGAGTCGGGAGAGAGTCGAGGATGCTGTCTGCATGTTGGCATGGCAAATTTGTCCTTTGGCCTGAGGTGCCGGGACTGCAGAGCCTCTAAGAATCCTCATTCTGAGTTCGAAGGTAGACTGAAAACATGACCTTTGTGCCACCTGCTGCTGCTTTATGGGGCTGTTTGGGATACTGACGCCTGGGTTCCCATAAACCAGCTTCCTTTGTGTCCCTATAGCCACGGCCTGGCCACACAGACCAGGAAAGTGAAGAGCAACAGCAGTTCCGGAACATCTTCAGGCAGATCGCAGGCGAAGTATGTATCTATCTCTCCTGGCCCAGGGACCTACCTCCTCAAACGACTCGTCATCTAACAGGGGTCATTTGGTGTGGGAGAACCAGAGAATGTGTGATGCATCACAGAAACCTGTGCTTTTGTGTTCTGAACTAACACAACCACTGACTAGATGGCTCAGAGCCTTCTGGCTATGAGCTGCTTGCTGCAGTCTGGACAGTTGAGGGTGCAAAAAAAACCGAACCCATCTGGCTCAGAAAAGCCTCAGCTTCCTGTGGCAGGAGAAAGGATCTCACACATGTGAACAGCCAGGACTTGTCTGGAAAGCCTCTGCCCCACTGGCTGCTCTGCCCTTCACAATTCTCTTCTCTCCCTCAGGACATGGAGATCTGTGCAGATGAACTCAAGAATGTCCTCAACACAGTGGTGAACAAACGTGAGCGACCCACGCCCGATGTGGGGGATGGGCAGGGGCCCCAGCTGTCTGAAAGCAGCTCTTCACCCTTCTCCATCCCCCCAGACAAGGACCTGAAGACACAAGGGTTCACGCTGGAGTCCTGCAGAAGCATGATAGCTCTCATGGATGTATCCTTCCATCTGCCCAGAGGGTCTGGGGAACAGTTAAGGCTGTCCATGCCCAGGGAAAGGCTTAAGGGACTCCTAACACAGATACTCCTGGATGTCTGGCAGAGGTTAGGAAAGGATACTGGGTAGTGGCTGGTCATCACCTCGGGCTCTTACCATAGACTTAAAACCCTGTTTGGAATGCTGCCCAAACTTCCTAGCGGACAGGCTCTGTGAGCTGTAGAGATGGCAGGAACTCTGGTTAAGAAGGGAGAAGGATAGAACCTGGCAGTCAGGGGCCCTGGTAAAGGCCGCTGGTTTAACCACCTTCCCTGCATCTAGTACCCTAGATACCCTCACCCAGTTCAGAGGCATTTTACTATGTGCCTGTGGTCCTTACATCTATCCTCTAGACAGATGGCTCTGGAAGACTGAATCTTCAAGAGTTCCATCACCTCTGGAAAAAGATCAAGACCTGGCAGGTGCAATGAGAGACTGATGTGGGAGTGATGGACAGGTTTAACTTGGGATTAAGTGTGTGATTGCTGTCTTTGAACTTTCTATTTTCAGAAAATCTTCAAACACTATGACACAGACCATTCCGGTACCATCAATAGTTATGAGATGCGAAATGCAGTCAACGATGCAGGTGCTGGGGTGCAGGGGATGCTGGGGGAGAGAGGGCGATGACATGTAGACCTGAGAGCTGGGGGAAGCAGGAGGGGATGGAAAAGGAGACTGCAAACCTGAGAACTTCATCCTTCCCTCTCTCTGCCCCTTCAAGGCTTCCATCTCAACAGCCAACTCTATGACATCATCACCATGCGCTACGCAGACAAACACATGAACATCGACTTTGACAGCTTCATCTGTTGCTTCGTCAGGCTGGAAGGGATGTTCAGTAAGTGAGGGGCTATTCCCCAGACTTCTCAAGTCCCCCAGGCTCCTTCCCCATGGTACAGCCATAGCAGTAAGAGCTCATTCTGACAGTTGCCCACTTTTCCACTGAGGCTGCATGTCAGTTGTTATTCTCTGAAGGCCAAGAAAAGAATGGCAAAGGGAGACAAGAGATGCAAGGGAGAGATAGATGCTGGTTACGTCCTGCATGGATTTGTGTGGAAGGATAGCACTCGGCACAGAAGCTTCTTAAATTACAGATCTAGGCACTCAGATGATACTCACTTGTGATCCCAGCAGTTAGGTAGGAGAGGTAGGAGGATTATGAATTCAAGGCCAGCCTGGGCTACTTGGAGAGACCTTCTTTCAATATTAAAACAAGGGCTGGCCACTACTGCGGACACCAGCAGGATATTACTGAAAGGACCCTGATATAGCTGTCTCCTGTGAGGCTTTGACAGTCCCTGACAAATACAGAAGTGGATGCTCACAATCATCTATAGGGCAGAACACAGGGTCCCCAATGTAGGAGCTAGAGAGAGTACCCAAGAGCTGTAGGGGTCTGCAACCCTATAGATGGAACAACAATATGAACTAATCAGAACCCTCAGAGCTCATGTCTCTAGCTGCATATGTATTAGAAGATGGCCTCGTTGGCCATTATTGGGGAAGAAAGGCCCTTGGTCTAGCAATGTTTATATGCCCCAGTACAGGGGAATGCCAGGGCCAAGTAGTGGGAGTGGGTGGGTAGGGGATCAGGGCAGGGGGGAGGATATAGGGGACTTATAGGATAACACCTGAAATGTAAATGAAGAAATTATTTAATAATAAATAAATAAGAAAAAAAAAGAATAACTAGCTCAGTGTTTAGCCTCACTTTGTATTTTGTCAACACTTATACAGATCAGTAGCAAAACAAAAACAAAAACAAAAACCCACCCCCCCCCCCAAAAAAAAAACAAGTGCTGGCAAGATGGCTCAGCTGCGTGGGTCTGGTGGTCTGAGTTTAATGGCTGAAATCCATGAGGTGGAAGGAGAGAACCAATCTCAGAGTTGCCCCTTTGACCTCTACATATGTTCTGTGCCCACATGCATACGGTAATAAATTTTTTAAAAAAAGACTTATTTTGCCGGGCGTGGTGGCGCATGCCTTTAATCCCAGCACTGGGGAGGCAGAGGCAGGCAGATTTCTGAGTTCAAGGCCAGCCTGGTCTACAAAGTGAGTTCCAGGACAGCCAGGGCTATACAGAGAAACCCTGTCTCGAAAAACCAAAAAAAAAAAAAAAAAAAAAAAAAAAAAAAAAAAAAAAAAAAAAAAAAAAAAAAAGATTTATTTTATTGTACAGTTTGTAGTTCACTGTAAAGGGAAGTCAGGGCAGGAACTCAATCAGACGCCATGGAAAGAGCTGCTTACTGGTCTAGTCTCCTTGGTTTGCTTAGGTAGATTTTTTTTTCCTCGTTCCGGTCAACTCTGTACGTTCTGGTCTTGCCCCGCTCACTCTGGTTGGCCCCACTCGCTCTGGCCATCCCCATTCAGCCCCGCTAGCTTCGGTCAACCCCACTCGCTCCGGTCCAAGTACTCGTTTATTATTATTATTATTCATAAGTACACTGTAGACGCTGTAGCTGACTTCAGAAGCACCAGAGGAGGGTGTCAGATCTCATTAAGGGTGGTTGTAAGCCACCATGTGGTTGCTGGGATTTGAACTCATCACCTTCGGAAGAGCAGTGGGGTGCTCTTACCCGCTGAGCCATCTCACCGGTAATAAATTCTTAAAGAAGCAAACACAAGTAAACTAGGTCCAAACCCTAAGAATGGGAGAAAAGGAATGGGAGGTGACAAATGGCAGTCGGTGACTAGTATTTGCTTTATGCTTTCACACAGGAGCTTTTAATGCTTTTGACAAGGATGGTGATGGTATCATCAAACTGAATGTACTTGAGGTAAGTGCAGCAAACATCCTCTGCACAGAACCCAAGCGGGAATGAACGAGACAGGCTGAACCCAACGCGCTTCTCACCTCAGGACGGGAACTTGAAAGGGAACTTGGTGAAGATTGTGATTCCTGGGGTGGGTGTACAACAGAGCCTAGTCCCACTTGAGTTGCCTTGAGATACCTTCGTAGGGAAGACCCAGGGAAGGCAGGCTGCTCCTTTAAGACTCCTCCCTTTCTCAGTCCCAGCACAAGCAATTCCTAGGGATGATGGGAATCTCCTTGTTTGCTCTTGTACTGATCTCAGGGTTTCTTCTTCCAGTGGTTGCAGCTTACCATGTATGCCTGAACCAGACTGACCTCATGTAAGAGCAACTAGGATTTCATCTCAACACAACACAGCTAGAGCCGTTTACCACAAAAGACCCAGTAGGTGCATCTCCACCAAACCTAGGAGGCTCCTGGTCATGTTCCTTCTCCATTTTGCACCAATTCTTGGTGCACAGCCAGATGCCACCTGAAGTGGCTTGCTGGGAGGTCTGCAGATTCTGAAACTGTCTATTTAGCTTGTACTGGGTTGTCCACAGCACCTGTAGATAGCTCTCACTCACGAAGGAGCTCAGTTACCGTCTGCACTGTTCTGCCAGTTTTAGGGTGGGTCTACTCTGGGGTCAATAGGGCGTGGATATCTGACAAAAATGTGGCTACATTCTGAAAGAAGCTATCTAAATAAAGGCACACACATGGCTATTTCCACCATTCTCCTTATTAGCATTTCTCAGCCACAGGAGGTCTGAGTGTCTTCCAGTCATATTTCATGTATTATCTCCACAAAGATCTCGTTTGGGGATAGGGAGTTGGTTGATACAGGTCTACACAACCATGAGGAGCCCAGTGGTAGCTTACACCTGTAACTACAGTAATGGAAAACAATGACAAGGGGAATGCTGCAGGCCCGCTGGCCAGTCAAGCCAAAAGGATGAGCTTTGGTACGGTGGAGGGACTGGGGAGCAATGGCTTACAGGGTAAAATTGCTGAGTTTGGATCCCCAGAGCCCACACAAATGTAAATACCTGTTGGAGTCATCACCCACCTGTACTTCCATCCCAAGGGGGGCCACAGAAAGATTACTGACAAAAAGCCAATTAGCTAGACTAGCTGACCCGGCAAGCTCTGGGTTCAACGGAGAGATCTGGGCCTCAGTGTGGAAGGCAGAAGGTAACATCAACCTGACCTCCACAAGCATGCACAGAAACATAAAGGAAATATACAAGTCTATCTGACCTCCGCTCCTGCACACATCACAAAGAAAACCCTTTTGGCCTATGCATATACCTGGTCCTGTCAGGTATTGGAGGGGTTCGGTCTGGTTAGTGTTGGCATATTTCTTCCTTAATTTTTTCGGTTTCTATACCTCTCCCTCCCATCCAACTCTTTTTTTTTTTTTTTTTTTTTTTTTTTGGTTTTATGAGACAGGGTTTCTCTGTGTAGCCCTGGCTGTCCTGGAAGTCAGTCTGTAAACCAGGCTGGCCTCGAACTCAAGAGATTCCCCCATCCAACTCTTATTCCACTCTTGTTCCTTCCAATACATCAACATTAGATAGGAGATAAAGGTTAGAGGGGAAAGGGGGTACTGACCTCTTTAGACTAGTTCCTGTTGATTAGGGGTGTTGGGTTCCTTGGGGCAAGTCCAATCTTCATTAACAGTATATTTCCTGTCTCTTTGTTCATGACTTGACAAACCACACCAACCAGGAACAGCCTCCATGGGTCCTTTCAGGTCTGTTCCACTTATACCCTCTCCAGAATTAAACTATCTGCAGCTGGCAAAGCCACGCCCTTGCTAGTGCTTGGAGCAAGTCATAATCACCTTCTGTGAAGCAGCCTCTTATCATACAATTGGGATTAAAATAAAAGCATGATATCTACATATCATAACTGGGTTTTTTTAAGCAACCAAAATTCTCACTACAGGTTAGTGTATTCATGGGAAACAAAGACCTAGTTTGCGGATAGAATAATGGGAAGTACAATTAAAATCAAAATTCCTTGTAATTTTGTTTTATGTGTATGGGTGTTTCGCCTGCGTGTCTGGTGCCCATTGAGGTCAGAAGGGCACATCCAATTCTTAGCCGTGGGAGCTAATGATGGCTGTGAGCACCACGTGGTGCTTGCTGGGAGCCACACTCAGGTCCTCTACAAGAGCAGTCTCTATGTCCATGACCACCCCTCCAGCCCCACTACTTCTAGTTCTTGAGCACACTGACCACCCAGATCTTGTTCAAGATCACTCACTGGTGTAGAGCACATGAATTGGGGGGATATTAATTATTATGTATGAAATTGAGAAATAGACAAATTTAAGATCAAATAAATGAAAACAGGAAGGTCCAGCGACCAGAGTGCAATGCAGATGTGATTTCCTTTTTCACCCTAGCTCCTCTGCTCACTGGCCTTCCTGACATTAAACAAATTCCTTAACCTCAGATACGTCAATGGCACATATGCAAACACATGTTTCCTGAACACTGTTTTGTTCTTTATGCCCAAATGAAAAAGGCCAATTCATGAATATGCAGACAAATAACAAAATGAACACTTAGTAAAAGTACTTTATTTTCTTCTTGTACTTGCTTTATATCTCACAAAGTTATGAAGTTCACAGCTTTTATACCAAAATGTAAGAAGGCTGTTTAGAAATTTCTTTGCAGTCAAATGTCACCTGACATTTCTTCTAATCCATATTGAAAAACCAGAGTTCTTTAATCCTAGCACTCGGGAGGCAGAGGCAGGCGGATTTCTGAGTTCGAGGCCAGCCTGGTCTACAAAGTGAGTTCCAGGACAGCCAGGGCTATACAGAGAAACCCTGCCTCGAAAAAACCAAAAAAACAAAACAAAACAAAACAAACAAAAAAACAAAAAACAAACAAACAAAAAACAAAACCAGAGTTCAGGGTAGCTCTGGGCATCTACTCCCCCCCACAGCCTTTCCTTCTCCACTCTCTGTCCCCACTGAGCTACTCCTGGGCTGGGCTGAGCTGAGCTGGTTTGGGCCAGTCTGGGCCAAGTCCATGGGGTTGGAGGTGAAGCAGAGGTAAGTGGTAGATTTAGTTTACAGAGGTTTCCTACCCATCTGCATATGGAACCAGGTCAGACCCACCACAGCTTCCTCCTTTCCTTCCTATCAGGCCAACTCCCTCAAACCCAAGGCTCTCAATGATATGATGGGTGAAACCACCGCAAGTACAGTCTTTATAGTAATTCTAGAACCTTCCTTGAAGCAACAGGAACAAATCTGCTAAGTAAACATATGTGAACTTAAGCAAACCTACTTACTGTTCAAACCCCACTTTACAATATATTTCAATTTCCTCCTCAATGAATTATCTTCCATAGAATATTGTGTCATTCTTTAAGTGTGCACCTACACTCAGCACCTCAAGCCACATGCCCATGTCCTCAAGTTGTGCCATGATAATCTACCAGGAAAACAAACAAACATATAAACAACAAAAAACCCCAACAACAAAATCTTTGCTGGCAACAATTACTTCAACCATAAAAGTGTAGCCTCACACTCTGTGTTCATGAATTCAAACCTCCAACTACAACCTCTCCCAGGAAAATCATCTTCCTCTGACAGCAACGAGTGCAATAATAATGTTAGCCACGATCTCAATCATGTCTCAATCATGTCTAACCATGTCTCAATCATGTCAGGACATGTTTTTGCTCCTTTTTGATTTGCACTATATACAGACTAGCAGAGTGTGCCAAAATGTGTTTCGAACCTAGTAAAAACTTTCAAAATAATTGAAAGTGCCTGGTATTTTATTAGAACTGAAAATACACACAAGAGATTTTTAAAAGATTTTCTTTGCTTTGACCTGTTGCAATCAGCATAAAGAAAAATTTAAAATATCAACATTAAAAATGACCTTTAAGCCGGGCGTGGTGGCACACACCTTTATTCCCAGCACTTGGGAAGCAGAGGCAGGCGGATTTCTGAGTTCGAGGCCAGCCTGGTCTACAAAGTGAGCTCCAGGACAGCCAGGGCTACACAGAGAAACCCTGTCTCAAAAAACAAAACAAAACAAAACAAAACAAAACAAAACAAAACAAAACGACCTTTAAGTAACTCAAAAGAAATATCTTTCCTTTTGTCAGGTTATTAGTTACTTTCCTCCCTTCAACAAAAAGTCAAACAAAAGTCAGCAAGACAGAAAGAACTGCCCCTTCTGAGGGCACTGAAGGCTGATGGTGAACAGACATCACGGTTGACCTAAGAAGCAAGCACAGTTCTCCTTCCTACAGGCAGCTCCTGTTGAGGAGCCAAGACAATCAGGGTTCTTCGTTTTCAGAACACACTACATCTGGGGAACAGTGACCCAGTGTCAAAAACAATCCCACCTGTGCTTAAACTCATCATCACACTGCTTCCAAGAAAGCCCTGCGAAACAAGGAAACCCAAGTGCAGGTGCCCACGCATACACAACTAAGCAGGCAGCCATGTGCACACAATGCTACCAAGGGAAGCTCAGATCAGTCTGTACTAATCCTATCAGTCTGCATGCATGTTCCTCACCGCGGTCAACAACTTACATTCTTCTTCCTTGCAGCATAAGGTCCTACCCCTCACCACTTTGCATATTTCCTTTGGTGAACAGGGAACGTGAGTCTCCTTAGGATACCAACCCAGGGAAATATCCAGGGTCAGCATTAAACTCAAGAGAACTTTCCTAAGCAATCACTTCCCAGACCCACAAAAGTGTGGCTCCTCTGCACACCCTTACAGGAAGTGAAGGTGAGAGGTGGGAAAGGGTTCCTAATCTCATAACTATGCTGTCAGTATCTCCTCTGTATCACAGAGGTTCTCTTCACATCTAAGCCATGTGGTCAAAAAATTTTTCCCGCACAATAGGCCAGCTGTGTGAACAGCTTGTGGCCACCCATGAGCTAGTGTCAGCGCCTAGATTAGTTAACATTTTCTGTGTCCAGTAAGAACTACTGGAACCTTTCCTGGAAAGGGGGTGTGGGGAGGGAAGACCTGCCTACAGCGTCTATCAATTCCTGGCAGAGCCTATGGGGAGGTTTGATCAGGCCAGGGACAAAAAGAGGCCACAATCCCAGGCCCAGAAAGTGAGGGTATGTGGCACGAGGGTCTGCTTGCTCTGAAGAATCTGAGGTTTTGAAATCTAGAAACAAAACATTATTAGATAGTAAAACTTGTTCAGTTTTACCCACAAGTCTTTAAGAAATCCAAGAATGAAGCCATTCCGCTAAGACCCACTAAGATGGGTACTTCCATTGGTAGCTTTCCCTTTACCACACTCCACAGCTGGCATGAACATGGAGACAGGCACCGGCTTCACTAGCTCTGTCTCTAGAGGCCTGCCTGCCGCCTACACCAATCAACTGACTCCAGCTGCTTCTCCCAGCTCCCTCTCTAGGGTGCCTGCCGTGGGTGGAAGCAGCCTGGACGCCTGGCCTGCCACTGCTCTAGGCACAGCAAGACAGTAGGAACGATGGGGGCTGGCAATGGAGCAACCCAAAAGGTGTCAACTCTTCATGAGGCTCCAAGAGCCAGAGCTAGAAAGGGAATAAAGTTTTGCGCCTTCCGCTCAAGCAGCCAGGAGTGCAGATGTGCAGGGGGCACCCCACTGAGCACTCTGGAGTGATTAATGGGAAGTGCTATCTTCAGGGACTTCTGATCATGGACTATGTCTGAATTCTAAAATACAGCAAGCAGGACAGCCAGGTGCTTCAGGACACTACTGCGTTTCCCGTCATACTCACAACCAGCTTTGTCCAGCTACATCAATAGTGAGACACTGCACATAATTATTTTAAAAAGAAAACAATTTGTTTAAATTTAAATATCCAGTTATTTCAAAAGGAGGAATTAAAACTGATCTCGAAAAATCTATCATAAGCCATCATGAGGACATAAAGCAAAAATCACAAACCGAATCAATAAAATATATGTATGATTAGGGTCAAACTGGGCAACTAATTAAAATCTGCATCTTTAATAAACACCTATAAACTAGTAGCATAAAACTAGTTTGTTCCAGAAGAGTAGGTTTCTTAGAAATTGCTTAAATGTCACTTACACGCTCTAGAGCGGACCTGCATTGTGTGTGACCAACCTATCCTCAGACTGCTCACACTTTGGTGGGTCTGGCTGTGAACTATTTTCTCCCTTGCAGCTTTGTTGGAGGACAGATAGGGGCCTGGGGAAGGACAGTGACTGGCCCATGGGAGAATTCTTCACTAAGGACTTCCCAACATGGGAGGCAAAAAACTTCATGAATCTATTTTGCTGTCATCTTCAGCGTGGCGTTCAATATGTCCAGCAACATCCTAGGGAACAAGGAGAGAGGGGTCACAGGTCAGAGTTAAAGCTGAGGAGCACAGCACTGCATCGTGTACGCAGTGAGGGTGGGAGTCCCTGGCACCTCTTAACCAACCCTCCTCTTACAGGTGACGTCTCCCCTTTATATGAGAGCACGTGTGCTTTATTAAAAACAGCACAATTTAAAAAAATCGTGTTTAATTAACCCCCAAGTTCCTAGGCTTTCCCTGTTGACTGCAGTTCTGACCACCTTAGGAAGGCTGGGAAGCACGGCTCTCAGCCGTCTGCAGAGCCAGGTGGACCCCACAGAAATACCTGCTTGGATCCTTTCCTGGCTGTGAAAAAGGCATCGCAGTTCCTCCAGCGACACTTCAGCGTCTGGAAGTTGGGATTGGTGTGGTCAGTCAGCAAGTGTTGTTTCAAGTGATCCACAACGCCAAATATCAGAGTGCAGCCGTACCACTGTGAGAAAGAACAGAGGTGCATGGAGGCGAGCAGAGTACATGCACGCATGTAGATAGACAGACAGACAGACAGACAGACAGACACACACACACACACACACACACACACACACATGCAAACACAAGCATCCTTCCCTCTCACCATATTCCTCTGGCTGGCCTAAACTTGCTAGGCAGACCAGGCTGACCTTGAGCTCTCAGAATCCAGCTGCCTCTGTGAGGATTAAAGGTCCAGGCTACCATCCCCAACTAAAGCATACACTTTATTTTACATCATAAAATAAAATTTGTTGCATCTATTTTGTAATCCATTTTCTTTTCAACAGACCAGCAGCTTTCTCTTAACACTGAAAAGACTATATTTAACAATTCTAAGAACCATGAAATTAACTACAAAATGATAGAAGCTGATTAGTGGTGTACATCTGAAACCCCAGCATTTGGGAGAGAAGCACGAGTATCATCAGTTCAAGACCGGCTTTGGCTACATAGTGAATGGGAAGCCAGCCAGTCTGGGCTACATGAGATCTGTCTCAAGTCTGACTTTAAACCTCAAAACTTCTATCTCTAGAATCACAATCTTTTACTTAACTGCTTAAAACAAACGCAACTTTCTGCAAAAAAAAAAAAAAAAAAAGTGTGTGTGTGTGTCTTAATTTCACATAATTTTCATAAAGCACAAAGACTGTTTCTTGCTTTTAAACCTGCAGTCCTGTAGTGAATGTTATGATTTCTAATTCCAGAATGTTCATTTATGCTTTTAATTAGCATGTATTAAACATGCATAGTGGGTTTTTATTATGCTGTTCTCCTGATACTGGGAACTGAGCCTAGGGCTTTCCACATGCCAGGCGGATCACTTCACCAATAAGCCATGCAAGTCTCTTATTATGCAGTTCTCAACAAATGTATACAATGTATCTGGATCACATATAGCTCCTCACCCTCTCTTGTGCCCTCCACTCCTCCTAGCGATTACTAACCGCCTACAGAGCCTCACAGAAGGGTGGGACCCCAAGAGCCCTCCCCTGGGGGATGTTCATTATTAAACAGTAATGAAAATTTGAGTTTTCTAGTCAGATTACTTCAACTACCTTTGTATTGTAGGTACTTTCCCTGAGCAGCTTACAAGCAAAGGCAGTGATTATCTATATATCTGTACCTATAAATCTCAAAGCTGAAAAGTAATGCGCCTACAGGCAAGCCTAGAATCAAATTTGAAAAAATATCCAACATTCTATTAATTCTGGTAAAGGGGTCAGGGTTTGGGGAAAAGAAACCCAGACCTAAACGTCTCCTTGGTCACTCCTAGTACTAGCGGTAATTCTGCATCAGATTTAGCCCCACAGCCTGGATGCTGCCATCATAACATCCAGTGTAAATCTGGAGAAAGAGGTTTGTTTAGGGTATCAACTAAAAACAAGGCCTACAAAGATAGTACTTAAGTTTTATGGGCTAATTATTAGCTTCTATTCTTTAAAAATCACACAATTTAGCCCAGTAGACTAAGACAAAACTAGAAATTTAAAATTGGAAGTTTTTCTTTGCCTATTCGTCAGAAACCAACAAGGACATAAGTCAAGTCTTAAGTACTTGTAATACCAGAGAAGGGCTGTGCAGACAGGAAAGGCTACCAAAATAAGCCCCACCATTCACTTCCTGTACTGATTTAATGAAACAAACCACCTAGGAGGGGAGAGACTTTAGTGGCAAAGGACTTGCCTATCACCTGTGAAGTTTAACCTTTAGTGCTGCAAACAAAACAACTCCCCCAACTCCTCAAAACAAAGCAACCAGGGGACAAAGTGAGAAGACACAATTTATATATCTCATATCTAACTTGAGATTTTTCAATAAAGAAGCCAAAAAGCATCCTGTGTATTCTTCCAACATAAAGCTTGTCTGCCGTAAAGTAAAAGAAAAGGTGTAAGGACAATCATGAAATGCAAACATTACATTGATTGATGATCAAGAGGATCTACAACCCAGCCCAGACTGAGCAACCCTCAGGGCTGGTGCCAACAGTCCCGCTCTTACCCAACAGCGGTAATTCTGCATCAGATTCAGCCTCACAGCCTGGATGCTGCCATCATAACATCCAGTGTAAATCTGGAGAAAGAGGTTTGTTTAGGGTATCAGACTGAATAGATAAACAGCTATAAAACGCTCTTCACAGAAATTTAAATAACATGTAAGACCTGGTCAAAGACCCTCAGAGGGTCATCCTTGACCTGTGGCTCACAGCAAGAATGGCAGGCTTCAATGTTCCCACATATTCTGCACTGGGATAGTGCTGTTAACAAACTGGGAGTCTGTTTGCATTGCCAAAAAGGGCTTCACTACTCAAGATCTTGAAAATATCCACCCTCGTTTAACCTCACAATTAAAAACCCTAAGTTAAACAGGGAGCCAGGTGGGGTGGCACTTTAATCCCAGCACAGAGGAGGCCGAGAGGCAGGTTGATCTCTCTGAGTTTGGAGCCTGCCTGGTCTACACAATGAGTTCTAGGCCTAACAAGGCTACCAATACACAGTAAAACCTTGTCTACAAACAAAGAAGAAAGTTAAGTAGGGTTAGGTGAGTTGCCTCTAACTATGCCACACTGGCCAAATATTCTGACTATGCTTCTGGTGTCCTGTTCACAGCATGCCTGCAAAAGCAAGTGTTTTTTTGTTTTTATTTTTTTTTAAGCATCTAATTGCATCTTCCACTTAGCTGTAGTAACAGATTTTACTGCACGTATTTTAGCCATTAATGGAAATAGAATGTTCAACATTGTTGGGTTACTCCTTATGACAAGCAAAACACTCAGTAACAGGGCACATCACAATTAAGTTGGTAAGATGTCACTTGGTAGGCACATTATTATTAGCATATGGAGTTCTAAGTAAACACAAAGGCAAAGAAAGACTTGAAAACAAGCAATACCCACCACACTCTTATGGATGGTCATACACATAATCATGTCCTTGTGCCCTCCGTAAACTTGTAGTCGGTCATGGGACTTAGCAGAAGAAAAAAAAAATTAGAGAATTAAGTCAGCAGAGGACTTGATAAATTATACACTGTCATCAATGTCTTTATGCTCAAAGTCTCAAAGCTGCCATTGTAAGGGGGACTGGACAAATTTTAAGGGGCTACGGATGCTCTTCAGAAAGCCTGTAAGTTTTGTCAAAGATGACACTAAGCTCAGCACTTGGAAAGAGAAGGCAGTGGGTCAGGAGTCCAGAGATCCTTAGCTACACAGGGCTACACAACCCTGTCTCAATCTCTGTCCACCTAGCCACCCCACCACCCATAAGAGAAAGAAAGGCAATACAAAAATATTAGTTTTGACAAGTATCTCAGAGTGGGATCTGAGTGCAGTCCTTGGCCTGGCTGCTTCCTAATCATTGTAGAAGGCTTCTGCAAATGGGGATTCCAATCTCACACCAGCACAATCTCCTCAAAGAAGTCATACAAAGTATGTGGACCTAATCCTACCTGTAACTCATAGACACGAACAAACTTGTCCAGGCAAGCAGTCACCATCACTTTCCCCAGAATATTCACCACAGTCACTGCGTGGTTGTGGCCTTTATAGATGCGCACAAGCTCACCAGTCTGCATCAGAAAAGGAGGCAGCCAACAGACAGGGTTTTAGGATTCCAGCTACATGAACTGATTATAAAGTTCTAAGGGGAAATTCTGAGGTAAACAATGCAGGTGTGCTAATGCTAACAGCTCATGGTTTAATCTCAAGGTAGCATTAGCTGCAGAAACATTACACATATCCTCAGACTTTAACATTTATTGACAAGCCAGGTGGGGGAGAGGCACGCCTTTGATCCCAGCACTGGGAAGGCAGAGGCAGGTGGATGAATCTGAGTTCCAGGACAGCCTGAGCTACAGACAAGAGTTTCCAGGATAGCCAGGGCTACACAGAGAAACCCTGTCTCAAGAAAACAAAATAAAACAGAACAGAAAACATTTCCTGACTTTGTGTATCTATATAGGCACACATGCCTGAGGTCAGAGGACAACTGGAGGTCAGTTCTCTCCTTCTACCATATGGGTTAAGGGGACCGAACGGATCTCATCAGGTTTTGTGGTAAGCACCTTCACCTGCTGAGGCATTCACCTGCTCCTCTATTTTTGAAGTATGACTATCCCTGATCCAAGTTTCAGAAATGCTCCAGAGAGCTGGGCGTGGTGGCGCACGCCTTTAATCCCAGCACTCAGGAGGCATAGGCAGGTGGATTTCTGAGTTCGAGGCCAGCCTGGTCTACAGAGTGAGTTCCAGGACAGCCAGGGCTACACAGAGAAACCAAAAAAAAAAAAAAAAAAAAAAAAAAAAAAAAAAAAAAAAAAAAAAAAAAAAAAAAAAAAAAAAAAAAAGCTCCAGAATCTACAACTTTAGGGCACAGGCATCAATGGCAGGTGAAAGCACACTATGCCTCACCCATGTGCCACATCACAGTCAAAGCTTAGACACATTAAAAACAGAATTATCTTCAGGCTATGTGTATTACTCAACATATTTATTTTATATATGCAAATGCAATATACAAACAAACAATCTGAAATGAATAATAGCCAAGCTGCATTCTCACTATTACCATTTCACTGGTCCCAAGTGATATGTCATGAAGGCCCAACACTTGCCTCTGTGATCTGAGGGCCAGCTCTCAATAGTTTGTATCTGTTCTACTTTAAACACTCACTAAGAGCCCCAAGTTCAAAACAGGCATTCAAATGAAACCTTCCATAAACTCCGAGTCTTTCTCTGATTAGTTCTTTTCGATGAGGTTAGGATTTCCAGGTTTGAAATCACCCAAGAGCACATACATGCACATGGGGCTTTACTAGCTAACAAGCAGGTCAGCTGTAAGAACCAAGGGGCTGAGGAAGCCTCCACGCTTTAGACTCCCATCTAAAACCCTTCCACTGCAGCCACACAGCTTACATGAATGTTGTGAGCATGCACCGACTGGTCACTGGAGCCACTGAACACAAGGTCATTCACCACCTTAAAGAGAAATGGCGACAAAGTAACTTCTGTTTCCTCTGTAACTTGAAAAGCACACTGGTAAATGTGAATTTCCTTCCTATTTTGAGATGAACGCAAACTGCATGAAATAATGTTTCCCAGACATTTTTCTAACTGAAAACGCATGCCTTACCACCAGGCACTGATGAACTTGCCAAGGCATTGCTGGGTTCATGGCCTGCGCAGGACAACTATGAACTATCCTAGAAGGGTACAGAATGTGGCCACGATAAAATAATTTGCTTCTTGCTAGCTTTGTGCTTTGACGAAGGCACAAAAGACTGATCTTCCTGACGGTGCTCTTTACAGGATGCCGTGTTCTAAGCTTCACTGCACAGCAGCAGAAGCGCCATCAATCCCACCCATCAATCCCACCCGTTCCCTCACCTTCATGCACAGCACAGTCTTGCTGTGGCCCTCCAGGGTTCGGAGCAGCAGTCCGTTCCGTGCATCACGAACACTAATGGTGCAGTCGTAAGATCCTACAACCAGCAGTTTTCGGGCACCTTCCTGAGCTGTTGCGAGGCAGCTGACTGCCCGAGGGCTATGGCACTCAAAGATCTCCTGCTGCTTGTTGTTCTGAAAAACACCCATCATTCCATAAAAGCAACTTACAAAAAAAAAAGTGACTATAAACTCTCCCATCTACTGCCCACCCCAAATCCCAAAAGGTATGTCAGCTCCAACCTTCTTTGCTGCTCATGACTTCCCTACCCTGATCTAGTTGGGCAAACTGCACAGAAAATTCTTTTCTACCTTTGACCTGAACTGTACTGACCCTAACAACCACTTGACTCCAGCTTAGTCTCTGCCAGACTTTGGACTCTTCCACTGTTATTTTTCTTTTCTGAAACAGGGTCTTGCTATGCAACCCAGCTGAGTCTTGAACTATATAGCCAGTCCAGACTACTCTCAAACACAGGAATTCTCCTGCCTCAGTCTTCATACTGCTGGAAGTACCATGCCTATGTTCTCATTGTGTTTTATCCCCTTAAAAGAGATGCTATATATCTCATGACATTTCAAAATTTCTCTGCTGAGAGGTACCCGTTTTCTTAAACAAATTTAGATTTATTTTTATTTATTGTACATCTGTGTGTATGTGTGCATGTGGGGTACACCATTATGTATTCAGGTCCCAATGGAGGCTATATGAGGGTACTGGCTCCCCTGGCTCTGGAGTTACTAGTACTGTGAGCAGCAGGATGTGAGGGAAATCTGATCCTCTTAATCACCTAGTCCTCTTTCCAATGTAAAGAAGATTCCAAACTCTCAGGCAAAGACCCGACCAACCTCTGTGGGCACGTGGTGCACAGGCAAAACACTCTTACACATAAAACAAGATAAATTAATCTAAAACAAATAAGTAAATTAAAATTTTCCACATTTGTGTTACTTTGATCTTCTGCTATACCCTCGCCCCCAGATGTCTGTCTTAGAAGGTGTTTTAACAGAAGATAGCAGTCTTCCTATCAGAATGGAGTTTTTATACCTAAATCCTAAAACACACGTTCTACCTCATCACACTTCAGGCATGTCTCCCCGATCTCTTCTCCCCTGCTTGCCAATCTTGCTCACAAAGCTTCACATTTCCGAAAACGTTTTTAAAAAAGATACTCTGGGTACATACATGAAGTAAAATTCCTGAAACTCAGCAGAAAGTAGCAGTTGGCAGCTGAGCAATGACTTCAAGCCATCCTGACATGCTAAGAACTGTCTGGAGTTCAGTGTCTAGTGATGGACAGAGCTTGCAAGGTGAACAGTCTATCTTGAGTATTATATTCTGCATACTAGAATATGGGCCCAAAAGAGCCAGCGCTGATTTGCAAAATTCATGCATGCAAAAATTTTCAAATCTGTCTTCTACTTCTTGACTTTCAGCCATCTAAACCTTTTCTGCCTGACATCAAAGAGGTAGAGAGAGGTAGTGAGAGAGGGAGAGGTAGAGAGAGGTAGAGAGAGGTAGAGAGAGGGAGAGAGAGGTAGAGAGAGGTAGAGAGAGGGAGAGAGAGGGAGAGAGATTGTAATGTCAATCTCTGACAATACCTAAGAGAAAAATATTTTATAACTATTAAGCTTTTGTCCTTATAAATAGAATTGTAATTTGCCCTTTTGTTTTTAATTCCTATTGCCTAATTCAATCTAATCAGGAGTCTGGCACGTCAATTAAAAATCTGCACTTATCATAAGTATCAATGGATCAAATCACTTGATTATACTAGATATACTAGAGTCTTCAAATTTTATTTGAAAAGTTTCCAAAAGGCCAAAACTACCTTGCATGCTTTTCCCTACACAGTCCCAGTCAGTGCTGTGGCAGAGGAGCCCTGGCATTGATGGGGTGTGGAGCTACAGCAGCCACACTTTCCACCCCTGCCTCTATGGATGTTGCTCCTATTCCCTTCGCCTGCCACAAGGTGTCCCTGATTCTACTAGTAAGTCTTCTCCAAGCTTATCAATGTACCTTCTAAAATAGAAATGACAAGTCTCTTGAGGTGTAAGTTTGCTACCTATCCTATCAGCCATCAACAACTTAACCTTACTCTGTATAGTGGTAGTTTTATTTATCAGCTAGACACAACCTAGGGTCATCTGGGAAGAAAGTCTTAATGAGACTTGTCAGTTTGGTTTGTGGGTAATATGAGAGACTGTCCTGAATGCACTAAGTAGGGCGGAGAGGAGGATGGGAGAAGGACATGGACCGCCCGATGCAGGTACACCGTTCCCTGGATTTAGATCCTGACTGTAAGTGTGGGAAGGGGGCCAAATACAAAAAAGCTTGCATATACGTATTCACTTCTTTCTGTTCTTGCCTGTGGATATGACTGGCTGCTTCAAGTTCTTTCCTTGACTTCTACTTAATGGTGTAACCCTGAACTGTCAGCCAAATAAACTCTTTTTGAGTTGCTTTTGATTGGGTATTTTATCACAGCAACATAAGCTAGGAAACTCTGGGACCCAGCATAGGAAGATGGTGAAATTTGCTCTCCAAATAAGTTGGAAAAGAACGAGCCTGCATGGCTGTTAAAGAAAACCTCAAAATGACTTCAACTTACAGAACAGTCCCCAGCTATAGCAGTGTCACATGTCAGGGAAGTCACATTCATTCTCCATGGTGTCACTCGTAAATCAGATAGACTGGTTTAACATATGACTCATTATTTGGCCCAATTTAATAGGCTAATTAATTTTTTTAGGCTTGGTTTAATTTAGTAAGGCTGCACTTTGGTCCTAGCACATGTGAGTCTGAGCAGACAGAATAAAGGACTGATCTCACTTGTACTAGAAGAGAGTGGTTTTTGAATAAAGGCTAGTTCTGTCGCTTCCTCACAGACAAGAGAATTACTACATGCTGTTTTCTACCGGAGACACCGGTTCTACTTACAGAGGGCAGGGGAATTCAGCCTGTTCCCCCAACCACTAACCTTTATGTTGAATGTGACCACAGTGCCATTTGCTAGACCAGCATAGAGGATTCGCCATCTAGTATGAAGGCAGAGGACACGGTCTTCTAGCTGTAACTGTTCCATACATTCTCGGGTCTGAAAAGCCAAAACCAAAAAATAATCCCTTACTAACAGAGGAGAGTGGCCATGAGATGTGTGAACAACTGTTATTCAAAACTCTTTAAAATGATACTGAAAAGCACACCGATTATACTAGGTACATTTCCTCTTTAAAGTGTGAGGCCAAGACCACAGGGTGGGTACTATCAAAATGGTTAAAAAAAAAAACTCTAATGACACTGGTATTTCTAATTAAAAACATGAATTCTTTAAAGGACTTTAAAAATAAAGACAGATAAGCTTTAGATAGAGCTGTACCTGGCAGGCTGAGTACTGGCCTAGCAGGCATGGACCCCTGGGTTCAGTCCCCAGCACATCACAAACAGGGTGTGATGGCATAGGCCTGCTTCTTAGTACTTGGAAGGTAGAAGCAGGAGAATCAGAAACTCTATGTAATTAACTTGATGTCAGCCTGGAATACATGAGAACCTAGTGTGGAGCCCGGAGGACAGAAGCTGACTTCTTCCTCCCACCATGTGGATCACATGGATCTAAACTTTATCATCAAGCTTGACAGCAATAGTCTTTCTCTGCTGAGCCACCTTGTGGGCCCCATGTTCAGCTTTTTAAAAGTGGGTTCTAGGAATAAAAGGTATTCAAGGCAAGAACTTTACCAGCTGACTTATTTCCCTACCCCCCATAAAATTTAACTTTAAAGAATTTTTAACAGGGGCCAGTGAGATAGCTCAGCTGATAAAGGTGCCTGTGGCCAAGCCTGTGGTCCAAGTTCAATTCTTTGGACCATAAGGCAGAAAGAGAAAAAACAAACAAACAAACAAAACAAAACAAAACAAAACAAAACAAAAACTCCTCTGACCTCTACACACTTGTATATAGGTATGCAAACATACATACACAATGTAAATAGATAAATGTAATTTAAAACATTGTAACGAGGATTAATTCTGGCATATGACATGAAAGTAAGACCAATAGGGTATGCTGTTACAGCACAAAATCAGATAATGATGAAGAAACAGAACATGTGGTTTATGCTAAATCTCCTATCTACCCACGATTGTATCAACATGCTAAAATATTGCAAAAATGAGGACGTCAAACAAGTAGGATGATGGTAAATACACATGAAAGGTCAATACACTTGATTTCTCTGGAGCCACTTACCTTAACATTATAGCAGTGGATGGTGTGGTCACTGGAACCCGTGTAGAGGACAGAACTCTTCCCAGAGGTGTGAGTGACAAGAAGGCAGTTCACTTTGGAAGTGTGTCCCTCAAAGACACCAACACACTTTCGACTCTAAGGTCAACCACAGGTCAGATTAGTACCCCCAGGACTGAGAAAATATGGTGGTTTGCATCAGAAATGTCCACCATTTCTAAAATAACAAGGGTATTTGCATACTCTGTCACCAGCTGGTGGTACTGTCTGGGGAAGGGTAGGTGGTACAGCCTTGTGGACAAAGTATGTCAGCAGAGGCAGGCTTTGAGTGTTTAGGATTCACAGCATTTCCAGTTTACTCTCTGATACATTCCTGAGGGTCAAGATGGAAGGAGCTCCCTAATGCTGCCACCATGCCCGCTGCCAGCCACACAGTTCCCACCATTACGGACTACAACCCTCAGGAACTCTAAGCCCAAATAAACATTTCTTTCTAGAAGATGCCCTGGTCATGGCGTTTCATTATAGCAACAGAAATTAGACAATGCCTTTTATTACAATTATTAATTAAAAAAATGCTAAAACTTCCAGTCTACTGCTGTATTCACCCAAGCATGCTACCCGCCCACAATGTGTGCTTAGTGTTTGTTGTTCAGTAACTGCCAAGCAAAGTCAGATACAGTGAGATACCTATAACTATGTATTTACTAAGCCACATCCAAAAATACTAGGAGGTAAGAGAGAATGTCACTTAATGTTTAGGTCAAGTTTTTCTCTAAGATATGGGCCCAGAGGCCTAGAAAATCTAGACTGCTGCTGATTGTCCATAGTTGTTACACATTTGGTTACCAGCTGGTTACCAGCTTATGAGAACACTCACAACTTACAATGTCAGGTGCTATCACTGTCTTAAATGCTATATCCGTGTACATATCAAATCTATTTACAATGTACATCTATACATTCATACATAGGTCTCACAACTTAGAGGTTAAGACCTCATTTCCTAGATTTTTTATTTTTTTGAAACATAGTCTCATGTAGCTTAAACTCTTTTTAAGCCTTTGTACCAGATGCTGGCTTTGAACTCCTGATCCTCCTGCCATCTCCCAAGTGATAGGATTAAAGGCACATGCCGCCACACTTAGCTCATACTTCCATATATCACTGCTTTCTTCTCATGGCCCTAGATCACAAACCTGTTATCAACCCCTTAGTTCCTCATTTAACTTTCAAGTTTTCATACCTTTATGGGGTTGGTTCAGTCTTGATTATAATTGTGGAAGACAAAGTTAGTTCCCCCACACCCCAGGAGACTGGGTTTCTCTGTATAGTCCTGGCTGTCCTGGAACTCACTCTGTATGTAGACCAGGCTGGCCTCAAACTCAGAAATCCGCCTGCCTCTGCCTCCCGAGTGCTGGGATTAAAGCCGTGCATCAACTCCAATCTTGAGAGTGTTTTCTGAAGCATGATGAGCATCACTCATACTGAGGGAGGCGTGGGAAGGGCTACTTTCTCTAAGAACCTGGATTTTATAAGCACTGGAGGAAAATTCTTTCTCTGGCTGGCGAGATGACTCAGCAGAAGAGCACTGACTGCTCTTCCAAAGGTCCTAAGTTCAAATCCCAGCAACCACATGATGGCTCACAACCATTTGTAATTCTGGTGCATCTGAAGTCAGTGTATTTATACATAATAATAAATAAATCCTTGGGCTGGAACAAGCAGGGTTGACCAAGGCTCACAACCATCTGGTACAGCTATAGTGTACTCATATACAAAAAAATAATAAATATTTAAAAATAAAAAAGGGGGGGAAAAAGTGCTGGGCGTGGTGGCGCACACCTTTAATCCCAGCACTTGGGAGGCAGAGGCAGGTGGATTTCTGAGTTTGAGGCCAGCCTGGTCTACAGAGTGAGTTCTAGGACAGCCAAGGCTACACAGAGAAACCCTGTCTCAAAAAAACAAAATAAAAAAAGGAAATTCTTTCTTAAACAAGTTGCAATAGTCATGTCCTGCTTCCTTTATTATGTAGCAGCTATATGACTGACCCCATCACTAACTTCAAGGCTGGGGCCTGACTACCCCTCACCTATTGGATATTGATTCAGAGAATAAACTGCAGGACTTTTTCTATGGAGAGAGGAAGAGAGACACTACAGGTTCCTCTCAGAACCACATTTAAGGAAAATGTGATGGAGAAGGCAGAGCTGAGAAAAAGGAGCCTATTGCCCATGCTGACTGGAGGGTCCACCACATCCAGATCAGCCTGAACCTCTAGGGAAGCCAGGGCGTACCCTTTCTGTATATTAAAGACAACATTAGACCTGCCACCAAAGGTAAAATGTTATACTTACCACCAGATTATAAACCCGGACAGTTGTGTCTGCTGAACAAGTATATAGGAAGTTTCCAAATATCTGAATTGCATTCACTGCAGCCTGGTGTCCTTCAAAGCTTCCTTCTGTAGGCTCCTCATCATCTCCGGGCTCTGAAGATATTTCTGGAAAACATAAACAGGTTTCAGAGACATGTCTGCTGAGGTTAAATCAAAACCATCACAGCCATACAGAAGACCTGAATTAAATCACTCAACATTCCTCTTGAATTCTAACTTTCAAGCAGAAAGTCACACTGTTCAAAGTTCTCCACTGGAAAGATTCCACCAAAACCAAAACCAAAACTTTAGAATGAATGAGCCAGACGGAGTGTGCAATGTGCAAAGCCCAGGGTGCAAAGACGTGGTGACGACCCAGGCAGCACTCTTGGCACAACTTCTCACTTTATCTCCTGTTCCATAAAGATATTTAAGCTAATTTGACTTCTAAATTCTAAAACCCCCTTTCCTTGTGGCTGCTTTGAATACAACAATTACCTGAAGAGTTCTTAGATGCTTTGATGGAGATCACCGTCTGGGTTTCCGCCACACTGAAAAACAACACCAAAATTTTCTTGGCATCTGGGAGACTAGGACAGATGGCAAAACTAAAAATGTTCTAAATCAATTTTCTACCTGAAATGTGTTTGAAATTTACAACATGATAAAAAGAAAAAGCAAACAAGCAAACCAACCAAAACAAAACCAAAGAAAGCTGATTCCAAGAGCCAAGATCTGATTTTTTCCCTATTCATAACCTTTCACATACATTTTAATTTATATATATCTTTATACATTTAAATATATCTATTATATATTTTATAAAAATATACATTTAAAATAAATACACACACATACACACACACACACACACACACACACACACACACACACACACACACACACATATTGGTTTTTCAAGACAGGGTTTCTCTGTATATCCTTGGCTGTCCTGTAACTCACTTTGTAGACCAGGCTGGCCTCGAACTCACATTTTAATTTATAAAGAAATTCTAAAATTCTACTTAGAAGAGTAAAGGAAAAAAGAGTTGTGAAGCCGCTGTCCAGGACAGTAGGCAACCTCACCTCACAGGAACACCATCCTTGTAGCGGGTGCCAAGCTCACTGGTAGAGCTAACCTCATCACAACCAGAACGAGAGGTTTCTATTGGGTTCTGGTCTGCAGCGATCCAGGCATCTTTTTTCGATGGGCTGTCTGGTTTCTCGTCTCCTGATTCAGAAGTATCAATGGCAACTACTTCTAACTGAGGATTTGTGACTTCTAGGACTTCTAGGGAGGATTCGCTGTCTGGCTCATCTCTGGCAGTTTCCTGTTCCTGACCAGTCTGGCTGTCTCCCCGGGTGGAGGTTGTCACTTTTCCTCCTTTAGCTGCCTTTCCAGTTTTGACCTTTCTTGCAGGCTTAGCAGTGAACACATCCTGTTCAGTGTCACTGTTATCGGGAACATGGGTGGCCCGAAGTGTCTTCTTTTTCCGAAGTTTCTTCTTCTTCTTGCTACCTCTAGTTTCAGCTGATGCCAGTGTGGATTCTGCCTGCTGCTCAGGCTGGTCAGCTGGAGACTGAGTTTCCTTCTCTGCAGGAGTTTCAGGAGTGAAAGATAATCTCAGAAAAGAACTGCTGCAGGCTTCAGATCCACTGCTGCCTTTGGCTGACTCTTCACCTCTGTTGATGCCAGGAAGATCAGGAGACTGGCAAGAGGGAGAGTTTTCTCTGTTTCTGGAATTTCCTTGCTCCACAGAAAAACTCAGATCTTGGTTAACCTCCTGGCAATTCTCTGTTGACTCTGATGTTATCACTGCAGGGATGGCTGGGTAAACTGGAGAACTGTCATCGACCACTCCTGAATCAGGAAATCAAACAGAGAAATCAACTTCCGCAGGCAGCGACTTTTGATTTCTCTTCTATTTTGAATATTCACATATTTAGTGTGTGTGTGCACACAAGGAATAAGCTTGGGTGTGTCCATGTGCCTGGGAACTTGTGTGGCGATCAGAGGACAACTTTTGAAAGTCATTCTTGCTCTCTGCCTTGCATTGTGAGCTCCAAGTTAGCTGATTTGTGAACTACCTGGTGACTCTACCTCAGCTTTTCATCTTACTGTAGGGACGCTGGGTCCGCATTGCTTGTGAGAGAAAGTGACCCACTGAGCCTACTCCCCAGCTGCCACAGATGGATCACTTTAGTGATACAAAAAAATGATGTATTTAGTAGAAAATGGTCAGGTTATGGTAAACTATGTCCTTTATATAGTCTACACGGAAACGAACATATACTTATGGATTAAGACATTGAAATACAGCTCAGGATGTTTATAGTTCAGTGGTAGTACTGGGCTTGCCTAACATGCAATCTCCAGCAGCCTCCCCCCTAAAAAAGATAGGAAATATGGAACAAAATAATATATTTACACTTTTAAGTTCTATTAAATCTCTTCCAAAGCCAGTATAATCATTACATGAATTTAAAATGTTTTAAACTAGGTTTTATTTATTTTGTGTACACGGTCATTTGTGAAGGTCAGAGGACAACTTGCAGAAGTCAGTTTTCTCTACAATATGGATCCTGAGAATCAAACTCAGGCTGGGTGATGCATGTATCCACTCCATCTGCCATTCCCCAAGGCATTATAGTTTTAAAAACCTAAATACGGATCCCATAAAATTAGTAACTTAAACTTCAGCATGACAGATCATAGGCATTAGATCCAGTATCTATATAGTAATACTGCAAAAGGGTGTGAGTAGCAAAAACTGAAGGGGTTTTTAGAACTGGTTTTGCTTAAGAAATCACAATGACTTTGTGTGTGTGTGTGTGTGTGTGTATGTGTGAAGTGTGTAGGTGTATATGTACATACCATGGTGCAAGTGTGGACATCAAAGGACAACTATGGGGTGTCAGTTCTTGCCTTCTGCCATACTGAGAGGCAGACTCTCTCTTGTTGGCTTCTGCCGCTGTGCTTCATACTTCAGGCTAGCTGGCCTGCAAGCTTGCAGGCACATCCCCTGCCTTGGCCTCCCACTCCAAGGAATGCTGGTATTGCAAATCTGTGCCACTGCACCCAGCAACATGAGATGCCAGGATTACTTGGCTAACTTTTTTTCTGCTGAGCCATTTAATTTAGACTGTTTGCCTTTTTGACTGAATTTTTAATATGACATTATTTCTAGTTATGAGAAGTTATCCTCAACTGTTAAAACCCGATCCCTGGCTACTTCTCAACCCACATAAGTTCCTGTTAATACCAGCAAACACCAGAACCCTGTGACCAGCATGGCCACTTGCTTCTCAGGGTTTTATCAGTCTTGGCTTACATATGAGGTAATAGAGGCAGTAATGCTCAGAAATTCAGAGTGCACGCCTTCCTTAGTAAATGGGCTGACCAAGCTTAAACCACACACCACAACGACAAAATAAGACTTTACAAGAGTCAAATGGATGCCAACTCATTAAGCTCCAAGAAAATCAGGGAACAATGAAACTTAAATGAATTCTCTGAAGTACTTTATTAGTTTTTTAAGTCTTTACATTTATTTTCTCTGTTATGTCTTAGCACAGGTATGCATATGGGGGTCCAGGTTCTCTTCCTTCTTGTGGATTCTAGAGATTTAAACTCGGGTCATCAGACTTGCTGACAAACCTTTACCTGCCGAGCCATCTCTCTGAAATAAAATTCTTGAAAACAAACTTCCTATATGAAGTATCTGTCAATGAAAAACTAACTATAATAATTAGTTATTATATTTTTGAGCAAGGTCTCATTATAGAGCCACAGCTGGCCTGAACTTGCTATGTAGATCAAGCTGAGATCTGACCTCTAACTCAAAGATCCACCTGCCTCTGCCTCCCAAGTGTTGGATTAAAGGCCTGAGCTGACATGTTTCAATAGGCTTTACACAGTGGTGGATAACTGTCCCTCAGGGATGCCCTGAACTCACATAAAATCTTACTTACTATTAGTTTGCAGTAATTCCTTGGACACATTAGAAGCACAGCCTTGTGGCACAGCGTTCATATTCCCCTCTTGTTCAGGAGACATGGGCTCTTGTTTAATCTGAACCGATGAATCAGGGGCAGTACCATGGGCTTGGAAAGTACAAGAGGTTATTTGGAGAGGGGTTCCAGAGGATGGTAGAGATGCATGGGAAGGAGGTAGATCCAGAAACCCCTGGAAAAAGGGTGCCGGCAGCAGAGCTGTCTCAAAAGATGTCTGAGATCGGCTGTTCCTTTGTTCTCGTGCTATGAGGCTACAGGGAGCCTGGTCTGGGTGCTCAGGAGGTTCATATGTTTCTAGAACAGAAAGCATAGACACAACAAATTCAAGAATATTACTTGTAAAGTCATTTATTTCTTAGTCAATTTTTATTTATTTTGTTGTCTCACTGTTTAGACCAGGCCAGCTTTGAATTCCCAGATCTCCATCTGCTTCACATCCCAGTGCTGAGATTAAAGGTATGTGTCGCCACACCTGACTTCCAATATGTATTTTTAAAGACTAGAAAATAATTTTAAGTTGGGAATGGTGGCACACACCTTTAATCATGGCCCTCAAAAGATGGGGACTAAAGGATAAAGATTCTGAGCAGCATCGCCCGCTACCTACTAAGCTGAGACAACAGGGGCTACAGGAGTCCTTGTCTCAAAAAAAAAAAAAAAAAAAAAAAAAAAAAAAAAAAAAAAAAAAAAAAAAAAAAAAAAAAAAAAAAAAAAAAAAAAAAAAAAAAAAAAAAAAAAAAAAAAAAAAAAAAATTAGCCAGGAGGCAGAGATAGGGAGATCTCCAGGAGTTTGAGGCCGGCCTGGATGCTGAGAAAGTTCTAGAACAGCCAGGGCTACAGGGAAAGACCCTCCCTGAAAAAACTTCAAACGTACAAAAATAAACTTAATAATGTGTTAGCATCCTCCCTTTCAACTTGTCCAAACAAAAATGTATAACTGGTACAACTATCAAGGGCACAGAGAACAGACTGTAACATTTACATTTCTCAAAGTACAAGGTGGGTCACACCTGCAATCCTAACATTCAACAGTTTGAAAAAGGTAGATTGCACTGAGTTCTAGGTCATCCTAGGCCATAAGTCGTGGGACAGCCTGGGCCACTGATTAAGGCCCTGTCAAAACATAAAAATCAAAATTTGAAAAAAGAAAAAAATAATAAAATTTTAAATGGCTTATCCTAGTCCTACAGTTACTAACAGAAGCCAAGATTTGAACTCAGTCCTTCTGATTCCTCACCAAAGCAATGTCTGCTACTTTCTTCTCCTGTCACTGGAACCCACACTGGGAACCACACCCAAGGCATGCACCCAACAACCAAGCTCTAGGCTGGTTCCTTGTGCTCCATCCTTCTGAGATGCAGGTGGGCCTGCAATTCCCTCTTTAACTCAGATAAGCCTTTGTCTCACATCTCTCCCACATCAGCTTCCTGAGCAGAGGAGATAACTGGCCTGGACCACTCAGCCCAGCTCTGTTTACACATTTTTGAGACATCCACGTCTCTGGGTGTTTTACAGAATGAAACCATGGAGACATGCAGGAAAATGTACGACATTCCTACGACTTATTTGCTTTAGCCCTGACAGATAACAAAAAGTAACAGCTTATCAGACATGCTCTAAATAAATACCTTGCAATCCTTGTAGAATCTGTATTCTGTGAGTCCTCAGTGCACTCATCTCCACGGTTATCTGAAAGTAAAATACTTGGCTAAGCATTCTAAGGTCCATCCCCAACTCAGTGTCCCCAGGACTTCTCAGCTGTTACCTGTTGCTTAAGCATGAGCAGCCTCTGAACTTCAACATACGCTGTCTGCAGTGCTGCCCGTGCCTGCAGGAGCTTGCTGTCCATGCACTGCAGAGACTTGCTCAGTTCTTCCTCTCTTAAGGAAATAGTCAATAGCTGGTCAACCTGAGAACGTTCTGTCAAAACAAAACAAAACAAAAGGCCAGTTTAGTAACAGTTTCTTCAAAGATACATGTGCTTAGCACAAACCTGCCTTTCTATCTCAACATGTGAAAGAGACTCAAGGATCTTACTGACATCAAAGCTCAAAAACATTCAAAATAAGAACCAGCAGGGGGGCTGGTGAGATGGCTCAGCGGGTAAGAGCACCTGACTGCTCTTCCGAAGGTGATGAGTTCAAATCCCAGCAACCACATGGTGGCTTACAACCACCCGTAATGAGATCTGACACCCTCTTCTGGTGCGTCTGAAGTCAGCTACAGCGTACTTACGGAGCGAGCAGGGCTGAACGGGGCTGGCCGGAGCGAGCAGAGCTGGCTGGAGCGAGCAGGGTCGAGCAGAGTGAGCGGGATTGACCAGAACAAGGAAAAAGAACCAGCAGGGAACTTACAGGTCCGGTTCCCCCCCATCCCCACCCCGCCTTTAGGGACACCTCTCCATCCTAGCACACAGACCGCTTTGGTCCTGTTCCTGTCTTCAGCTGTTGATGTGCTCCTCACATAGGGCGTTGGCTGAGACTGAGCTTCAGGCTTACAGTCCTTGCACTCTTCCTCTTCCTCTAAGGCCCGAGGTTTTCTAGTCTGTTATTTAAGTTTCAAATAGTTCTCAATAGTCAGACTCTTGTTTATTCATTTTTCTGTATCTCTTGCTTGGGAGACAGGGACTATATGTACTTGGTTGACTTGGAACTTTCAGAGATCAACTTACCTCTGTCTTGAGTGCTGGGATTAAGTGCATGTGTCACCATGACTGGCCTGTTTGTTTTGTTGCTTTAACTGAATGAAACCAAATCTCACTATATAGCCCAGTTTTACCTTGAACTTTTGAGGTATCTGATAGCCTTGAACTATTTATTGATCCCTCTGCCTCCACCTTCCCAGTGTGCCACCACACTCTCCCTGACGCTTCTCTTGTCATGTGATGTATTCCCAACGCTGGGGCACCGCCCCGCTCTGCTCTGGTGTCACAGCTCTTTACCGAAGCTTCCCTGAGCAAAGTCTGGTTTCCATACTGAACAGAAATCTAATCAGATTCAAATCAGATCCCGTTCCTTCTACTACACACTCCTCAATTCACATTAGGAAAGCAAACAAGGTGCCTCAAAATAAAAAGCGAAGGTGGGTGTGGTGTCTAACAAGCCTGATTCCATAACTGCAGTACTTGGGATGCAGAGGCACAGCCATCGGAGCTCAAGGCTAGCACAGGCCACAGATGTAAAAGTGAGAGGGACACTATTTAATTAAATGACCTGTTCCTTCTCGTTTCAAATGGAAAATCCTAGTGAGATTCCCTGCCTATATTGTCTACAACATAACTTAGCCTTCAGGTCTATGTGGTAGCATGTATTTATCTTAGCTGCAACTAGATGGAGCAAGCAGTCAAACTTTTTTCTGCTTTTAAACAAGACAACAGGGGCCAGGGAGATGTCTCAGTGGTTAAGAGTGCTGACTACTGTTCCAGAGATCTTGAGTTAAATTCCCAGCAACCACAGGGGATCTGATACCCTCTTCTGTCATGCAGGCATTCAGGGAAATAAAGCATTCATATACATAAAATAAATAAATATATAAATACTAAAACAAGACAACAATGTGAGAAGAACTATGTTTTAACCAGGCATGGTGTCATAAGTTTACAATCTTGCTTTGCAGGCCAGCCTGGCTTTATAGACAGATCCTGCCTCAGCAGTGAGGACTGAACCAGGGGCCTCATGCCTTCCAGCAAGTATTTTTCCATTTAGCCACCACCCAGCTCCTTTTTCAATTAAAACAAAACAATATTTGCAAGCCTTGTGGTATGAAGCCAGAAGATTGTAAGCCCAGCACCAGGAGGCAGAGATGAGGGTTGAGGATAGTCTATATAGAAATATCCTGTCTCAAAACAAACAGTAAATACTGGGAAATAGATGACCAGTTTTTGATGATTAGAAACCATCACACCAGATTATCAAAAGGCTCAAGTGCTTTCACGGCAACGTCTTGTGATCAGAGACATTGGCAGAGTACCCGCCTAGCATGTATGAAGTCTGGGTTCGACACTCAGCATTGTAAAAACAAAAACAATAATGTTCTTCTGTAACATTATATAGCCATACCTTTCTTTCCTTTAATTTTCCTTCTTTTATTTTTTCTCTCAAGACTTGGTAGTTCAGGGGAAGATCCATCCTAAGAAGAATATTGCATACTGAATATGAATGTCATTCTCCAAGAGAGGGACAAAATGATTGTCTTATATGACCTTCTGCTATTTCAACTATCTCTACAAGGACAAAAGAGGCCTTGTGCACAACTTAACCATTAGTTGACTTACTATTTCTAATAAAGAAAGCCCAAGGCCACGTGCTTTCTGGCCCCTTACATGTACTAAAGCCCACTGTGCCAAGCAATCAGTCCATCAGGTAAAGTGACAGGTGGACAGCAGAGCCAGGAACATTCTACTGAGCTCAGCTTGGCATAGCTTGTGCTCTAACTTTCTAAAGAAAACCTTTCCAACAAAACAGTAAAGGATCCACATGACAAATCTCAAGGTAATAGCTTCTCAAATTAAATCCCAAGCTTCAAGTATATTTTAAATCACCTAACAGTATCTCCTCTGGCTGAAGGAAAACAGAATTGACCTTTAGCTTTAAAGGGAGAAGGGGTGCCAGATCATAGGTTTGACCACCGGAAAGAAAGTTTCTGAACTTTCTTTTCAGAAAGGGACCTAGGGACAGGACTATCATCATCATCATCACCAGGGAGCCAGAGGAACGAACATAAGTTAAATGAGGGATCAAGAGGGATTAACTAGGGCAATTACAGGGGCTGGGGAAGTGTAGCAGTGTTCATGTATATGCATTCTAATGCTATTAAGTCTCTCTCTGGTGGTAAGCTTTCCAGCTTAACCAAGAACCCAACATTTGCACACACCCTACAAACGCAGCAGTACCGAGTGCCTCTATGAAAATAGATTAAGTTACATCTGAAGATGTGACCTATCCTTAAGTCAGGTGAATCACTGGCTGGGAGACTAGTTTTAGAGATGACTTCACATTTTCCTGGTACTGTACATTCGTCTCACATTACATCTGGTTTAGTAGAGCCACCCAGAGAAAAACCAGAAGAAGGGAAGTAAAGAGCATTAAGTTCTGCTCTGGAGCAAAGGAAACCACACCCCAGATACCCAGTCAAAATGAGTTAAGCCTTTCTTATCAATATTCAAGTCTTCACAAGAGATACTTTGCAAAGGCATGGGGAGTCATACTCACCCCGGTGGCTCTTCGCTTCTTTCTAATACTGTGACCATCGTTTTGCTCAGCACCAGAGGTACAGCTGCTGTCAGTGGCTGCATCTGCTAAGCTGGAGACTGCATTTGATGAGAGTGAGTTTCCTTCTCCAGTGCTCTCCTGGGTGTGGCGTTCTGATAGTGGGACAGACCTCTCCTGGCTGTGCAGGTCTCTAGCTGAATGCATGAAAGGCATTATGTGATCAGATGGTAACTGTGCACTATGTCGCCGCTGGGTAGGAATGTTTCCAACCCTTTCACCTGTTCTGACAAAGGGAGTCAGAGGTGCCACTTCCTGTTCAAGATACATGGCTGTCTTCTGACTCTGGGCAGCACTCAATGCCGTACTAGGTGAAGGACTCTGCTGGGCTTCATTTTCTTTACCAGTACCCTCCCCAGTAAATAAGCTATACACAGGAGCCCTGTCCATCACCACGCTGCTCTCAGAAAGACTTCGCTTTCTTGCCAAGCCAGAGGATGAGGGAATGGAAACACCTTCCCACTGGAATCCTTCCAGACTGGACAGATCAGGCTCTTCATCCAAATCCAAGACTTCCTGCTCATTTTGAACCAAAGGTACCATTTCTATGCCAAACCTTAAAAAAGGAAAGAGGAAAAAAAGAGAAAGGAACAAATCAGATGTGGCTGGGGGTGTTAAGTGTGCTCTAGGCTCTACTGCACAGAGGGAGGGTCCTGCTGTCAAGGAGCACAACCTCTGACATGAATTCCAGAGCGAAGTAAAGAGTACTACAGCAGCATCATGGGCACTGAATCCAAACTGTGCAGCTAACAAGAGTGCAAGTAAATTATTAACAACTGCTCCCCTCCCAAATACAGATCTCTGTCTTCAGTAAACATTTTTAAAGCAAAGAAATAGCTTACCAAGTACTCACAAGCACTAAGCAAGACTCTTTACCATACTCTGGTACGGTAAAGCAAGACTTTCTGCTTTACCATACCATGAACTTTGCAAAAGGACTAAGAGAGGAAAACAAGGCAAATGAATCAACAAGAATAGTAAAGTCCCTGAGCCTGGAGGATTACACTTATATTGTTGCAAAACTATGATTTTCCAAGTTGAACCTATGCTGAGCACTTCTAGACCACTTAGAACAGCACCTCAAAATGTTATGAGTGAGCTTAAGAGAAAGCATTCTGCAGCATTCTCTGCAGTACCCAGAATGCCTATAGGGCGATTCCACAAGCTCAGAGAAAGGTAGTAACAACAGGTGGTTAAAAAATTTAATGGAGATCATGAAGGAGATCACCAGGGATCTCAGCGCAATAACAGTTTTTTAAATGTTTGTGGGTGAGCAAGCAGAAATGTGGCCCTCTGTCCTACCCAATAAAGCTCTGAAATGCGCTGCCTCCAAAAAAAAAAAAAAAAAAAAAAAAAAAAAAATTTGACCACTAGCAGGGCGGCGGTGGCACATGCCTTTAATCTCAGGCAGAAGCAGGCCTTCTCTGAGTTGGAGGGCAGTCTGTTCTATAGACCAAGTTCCAGGACAGTCAGGGCTATATAGAGAAACCCCATCTTGAAAACCAAAAAGCATAACCATGAACTAACTAGTACCCCCCGAGCTCATGTCTCTAGCTGCATATATAGAAGAGGATGGCCTAGTTGGCCATCAGTGGGAAGAGAGGCCCCTTGGTCATGCAGACTTTATATGCCCCAATACAGGGGAACGCCAGGGCCAAGAAGTGGGAGCAGATGGGTAGGGGAGCAGGGCCGGGAGGGGGGAAGGTACAGGGAACTTTCTGGATAACACTTGAAATGTAAATGAAGAAAATATCTAATAAAAGTTGAAAAAAAATAGAAAACCAAAAAGCAAACAAACAAATCAAAAATTTTTACCATTGGTTCCAAACATTAAGATTCAGAGACAGATAGCACATTCTAGTCCATCTGAACTAAAGTGACAGATTTCTGATGATGTATGTAATCCTAGGTCCAATTAGTGTCTCAGGTATGCCTCCATTTTAATGGCATCCTTTGTCAGGACAGACTATCACACATGTCATATAGGAACAGCCAGTGCTTAATACTGAATTAAAGCAGACATTTACAATGGATATTTTTGGCACAAGTTTAATTTAAGTTGAACAAGAACTTGCTTTTAATCAAGGCCCAAGGGTGGTAACCTTTAAAAGAAACCAAGGACAGGTATGAGAGAGACACACACCTGGGTAAGCCTTTGCCCAGCTCTTGCTTTTTCTTGGTTACTTGTTGAATGACCTGTTCCCAGTTGACATTTCTCCTTGATGCATTTAGAATCTGCCGTAGGGTTGGCTTAAGCCCAGATTCCTTTTCTGTTTCATTCTTTCTATGGCCACTAACATTGCGAATTCGTCGAGCACTATTGAGGTTTGGCTCTGGGAGATGTGTTCCTGTTTTGGACTTCAAACTGATGTGCCGGCTTAGATCTCTCTGGAGAGAGGCAGGAAACCCAAGTTTACTTAGCTCGGGTAGGAGCGTGCCTGGAGGCTGATTACTGAGATCAGTTTTTTGAAGCTCTGCATCCAGGCTAGTGTCCTCAAAGCTCTCAGTTTCAAAAGGTCCATCAGATTTAATAAGGTTGTTATCCTGCACATCTTCTAGAGAGGTCTTTAAGTCTAGCAGTAAGCCAGAGTGTGGACTGGTCGCTGCTGACACTTGTAATTCAGCCTCTTTCTGGTGAACTGTGGAATGATGTGGGGAGGCAGAAAGGTTCTCAGATGTTCCTAGGATCTGGCTCCCTTGTTCCTTATCCATGGTATGAGTGCTGCAGGACACCACCTCTGTGGTCAGTGAGGCCACACCTTCACTTTTTATGACATGGTTTTCTGCACCACATGTGGTGGCACTGTCTGCAGCTGAGTGCGCCTGAGACTCGATGCTCACAGAGTCTTTGGCAGACTCTTCTACACTACTTTCTTTTGCATCGTTCTCTGCCCTTTTGGGTGTGGTAGGGAGTGGATTTTGCAGTGTTTTGGGACACTGTAGCACTGTGTCTTGGGCTTTCTGTGATGTGCTATTTAACTTCTCCTCAGGTTCTTTTTGAGTGTCTGATACAGTTTTATTCTCCTTTAAAACACGAGGACATAAACCATGTGATTTGGATGTGTAGGAAGAACCACGGCTACCTTCTAAAATAGACTTGTTCAGGAGCTGTGAGTGATCTCCAGAAGGAAAGGATTTTGCTTCATTATTTTTTGAGCGGTTCTTTAAATTATGCTTACGAGGACCCAATTTAGGGGTTGGAAGTGGAAGGAGTGGGGATTTCAGTAATGGAGTCATATTTGACTTCTGATGTGGCTCAGAATGCTCAGTAATGGGGCAAGCTCTTGCCACCTCACAGAAAGCAGCGCCCTCAGAAATGGCTTTGTGACTGGGAGATCCAGGAGGTCCTTCCTTTTGTGTTTTTAGCCTTGGAGGATTACTTGTTTTATCAACTGGTTTGCGCGGTCCTGCAGTTATTAAGCTAAAATTAAAGAGAGGCTTATCTTGTGTGTCTGACTTATTGCCAGTAACTTCTTTCAGGGCTGACTGTAAATCTAGAGTCTTCTGGGAAGGGTAAGGTGTCCAGCGGTGGAACTTGTCCCTTGCTTTGGTGCCATTTTTTCCATTAATTTTTGAGGCTGCCGTGTCTGTCTGTTTAGTGGTTTGATTTTCTCGCTGTTCAAAATTGAACTCAAGTAAGCCTTCTGAAGGAAATGTATCGCTCGGGTATCCCTCAGAAGGACTCCTGTACTTGGCAGGTTTGTCCCTGTCTTGCCTCTGCCACTTGCATCTCTCCTGACTGTACTTGCTTGGCGTATTAGATTTCTTATTCCACATCTTGGTCATGTCTTCCATTTGATAGTTAGAATTTCTGTTTCTGACTTGTTCAAATTTGTCTCCAGAGCCATTGTAATTCCAGCTATTTGTACCATGTACACTGGATTTCCAGTTTCCGTTACTGTTGTTCATGTGCCAGCTGGGGAAGCCACCTGTTCCTTCAGAATGCCAACTGGAATTCCTTCCTGTACCATTATAATTCCAATCTACCATCCCATTGTTTGAATGCCAGCCTCCTCCAGAATTACTACGATTATGGAACCAAGTTGAAGAGCCTCTTGTAGCACCTTTATGCCAGCCAGAACTTCCTCTTGGTCCACCAATATTCCTCAAAGAATGTGGAAAGCTGTTTTTTCTAGTACTATTAAAGCCATCATTTTCCCATTTCCAGTCTCTCGGTGGGGGTCCACGATGATGTCTTGCTGGTTGATTATAGCTATCTCTGTCTTGGTAAGGGATTCGGTCTTCTCGTCTCCGCTGGGGCTGCCTGTCATCTGATTTTACTTCTTTTCTGTTACTGGAAGGTTTATCTTGTCTGAAAGAAAAACAGTTTGTCATTATGGACTTAATGAAATTCTTACTTGTGCTTCTTTTAAAGGCATAACCCACCAAAATGCCCCCCCCCACAAATTACAGAGTAAGGCCCATGTTTATTTCTAGTGCTTGCTTTTACATCTGAAATGTAATAGACTATCTTTCCCTTCATCCTAGACACATTTAAACTATCCTCCCGATTTGGGAGGGAAGGGGCGAAAGGGGTTACTGTTCTAGAATTTTGTTTCTATTATCTTAGCATTTTTACATTATCCAGCTCTTTTCAAAATAAGGGTGGTTATATTTTGTAGTTAGAATTATTTACTTTTTTTTTTTTTTTGAGACAGGGTTTCTCTGTATAGCCCTGGCTGTCCTGGAACTCACTTTGTAGACCAGGGTGGCCTCGAACTCAGAAATCCGCCTGCCTCTGCCTCCCAAGTGTTCAGATTAAAGGCATGAGCCACTACCGCCCAGGATTATTGTTAATGCAAGTCCATGTTCAGTCAGTGACCATACCTGATTTTTCAGATGCAGGTTCTTACTGAAAAAAATCTATTTTCTAACCCACTTCCATACAGTTTCTATTTGGAATAGGCTTAGAACTGAGCTGATGCAATAAGTTAGGTCCCAAATGCAGTAAAACAGCACAAGCCAAAGCTACAGGCTCTTTCCAGAGAAGCTACAGCTACTTAAGCTATCTATGTTACATAAGGTGTCCACAAAAGTGAATAACTTATCACAACAATGTGTGAAACCATTTTTCTTTACAAATTACTTATGGTATGTCTAATATCCCAGCAAGTAATAGGTGCTCAAGGACTGGTGAGATGGCTCAGCGGTTAAGAACACTGACTGCTCTTGCAAAGGTCCTGAGTTCAAATCCCAGCATCCACATGGTGGCTCACAGCCATACATAATGAGATCTGACACCCTCTTCTGGAGTGTCTGAAGACAGCTACAGTGTACTTATGTATAATAAATAAATCTTTAAAAAAAAAAAAAAAAAAAAGGTGCTCAAAATACCAGGTAATAAAGTGGCCTAAAATTTGCTTCATTTCTGCTAAAGATTAATTCATTAATGTTTTTAAAAAAAGATTACCTCATTCCATTTGTACAATCCAGAAAGATAAGATTATTACTTTTTAAATGGAGAGGCTCAAGTTTAGAGAAGCTAAGTAATGTGAATGGAGGTATATAAATGCAAAGGGGTCAAGCAAAGGTCCGAACCTTGCAGACTTTATACTACCCACTCAGGCCTGACACAGTCAAACTGTCCCACAACAGTTTCTGCAATTGAATTTCTTTCTCTAAACTTGACTTAGAGCTGGAGAGATGGCTCAGCATTTAAAAGCATTGGCTCTTCCAGGTGACCTGGGATTCAATTCCCAGCACCTACTCATCACCATCTGGAACTCCTGCTGTTCCAGGGGACCTGACACCTCTTCTGGCCTCCATGGACAGCAAACATGAGTGTGGTGCATAGGTACACATACACCTATACATATACAAAAGTAACATCTTAGGCTGCGTGTGGTGATAACACACCTCTTACAGCACTGAGAGGCAGAAGTAGGAGCATCTCAGAGTTTGAGATCAGCCTGGTCTATGCTGTGAGCACCAGGCCAGCCAAGGCTACATAGCAAGACCTTGCTTCAACAAACAAAACACAGCCTGGAGTGGTGGCCCACGCCTTTAATCCCAGCACTTGGGAGGCAGAGGCAGGCGGATTTCTGAGTTCGAGGCCAGCCTGGTCTACAAAGTGAATTCCAGGACAGCCAGGGCTATACAGAGAAACCCTGTCTCGAAAAACCAAAAACCAACCAAACAACAACAACAAAAAAAACCACATTGACTATCATCTTAAAAACTAGCCTTTAAAAGAAAACTGATTGTGTGTGCACATGTGCATGCCATGGTGCATGTGTGCTATCAAGAGAGCAGAGTACTTGGCTGCATTTCCTCTACCCACAGAACCATCTTGATGGCTCTTAAATGGCCTTTAATGCCTGTAGTATTCTGGACATAAATTAGCTCCTTTTTCACAATATAGAATTAAAAATTCATCTTGGCTGGCATGGTAACACTTGCCTGTAATCTCAGTACTCACAACAGAGCTAAGAAGAATGTGAGTTGACTACATAAAGAGACCCTGCTTCAGTCAATCAATCAATAAAAGTAAGTGGGTGATTTCATATAATTATGTCATTACAGGGGCATGTAAGACTCAAAGAACAGTAAGTATATCAGTGTCTAAGCATAGCCTTTGATAATGGTGGATCATTTACATAGCTTAGCTATAATAATTTTGTTGTGTAAGAAAGAAACAAAAATTAGTGTCCTACCCATTTAAGTTCCTAAACCAGTAGCGCAGACTACAGATGCACTGTAGTCATGAGAATAGCATCTGAAGGACTAAGCCCACGGGATCAACAATCATGTTGCTATGGGCATCTTAAGACTAAGTCTTTTTCAAGGACTTACTTTTAAAATGTTAATATCTAGGGTAAAACTACATATTTTCTACCTATATTTAAATCTCTAACAAAAAGCAGGTCAGAGTATGTATAAATAATATTCAAGAAGAATCATTAAAATTTAGAGTTGCAAGTTTTCTCATCACATAGGAGGACTTTAAAACTCATGAACGTCATTAATTGTTCTCTCCTATTTTCTGTCTCATTAATAAGTAAGTCATAGCACACACCTATAATCCCACCACCTAGGGAGACAGACATAGAAATTCAGAATCATCTTTGGCTATGAGCAAGCTGAAAATTCGATATGGCTACATGACTGCCTGGCTCAATTAAAAACAAACAAACAAACAAACAAACAAACAAAAACTTCAGGCCATATAATCAGATAAGTAAAACCATAAATGCCTAACACACAAATACATAAACACAGATATACAAAATTAAGAAAAACAATTAGGGAACGTATATTGTTCAAATAATCTTGATATTGTCAAACTTAAAATATTAATGTTTTAATATAATATTAATATTACATCCAGAGTGAACCAAGCACTGTATAGTTGTTAGAATGCCAAAGGTAAAATTCAGATTTAACAAAAGCACCATGCTAATTTATAAGAGGTCATCCTTTTCCCTAAGAGATATTATTTGGGCAATAAAAAATATAATAATACAAATGAATAATAGATGAAATGTCTATTCAATGATATTTATACTCTACGGCTTTCTCATAGAAAAATTGGATAATAAAAACAGTTCAAGACACAGTGACCAAGACCATAGTTTTCAGGTCTAAAGACAAGACTGAGTTTAAAGACAGATAACATAACAATTCAAAAAAGTACTTCATAGTGTTCAGACAGTAAACTCAAACAAACCTTTATATTTAAAATAAGATTAAGCTTTAAGGGTCTTAAAGTTAGGCTTACTTATCTTTCAAATTTCAAATCACGAGACTGAGTGTAGCTGAGTAGAGTGTACTCTTAGCTGCACAAAGCTCTAGAGGCTCCTCCTCAGGACAGATAAGTTGTCTACATCTAACTCTATCTCAAAAAACAAAACTAAAAACAAACCAACTTACCGACTTTGTTCTTTTCTTTCTTGTATTAACTGAACAAGTTCCTTATCAAAATAATCTTCGTCTTCCTCTTCCTTTCCATCATCTTCTTTTTCCTGGGCATCAACATTATCTTTGTGCAACTGGCCAGAAATGTGCTTTGCATATGCAGAGAGACCCACTTCTGTGACCCGGCACACTCGGCACTCATGACTAATGTCCCTAGGGAAAGAGGGAGATGAAGGACATTCAATGCTCCCCACTGGCATGGCACACTCACCAGATTGCTAGTTTCCTCTAAAAGACTCTGTATGCAGATGGCCACAGTGGAAGGTTAGAGGGAATCAAGTTGGTGCTCCTCTCACCACTTTTAGTACATTTGCTTATAAATTACTTTGGAATAAATTTTAGATTCTTTTTCAGCAATCAAGAGGTGAAACACTTCAAATTTATGGGCTTTAGGAGAAATCTTCTTGAATTGCTGTACTTAAAATCTTGCAAAAGGAAACATGGTGAAAGGGGAGGCAGGGCAGGGGGCTCAGAGCTAACACAAGCTGCTCTGGGGCACACCCATGATGCCAGCTGCACTCAGAAAGCCTGGTGACAGCACATCCATTTAATCTCCAGTTCTAAAGTGAAAGTTGGAGGGTGGAGCAAAGAGGAGGGGGAACAGCCAATCTCAGCTCGGTAACTAAAAATTGAACAGCTGGCACTCTGCCTGGAATGTGAAGACTCCGGACCCTGGCAAACGACAGTACTAGCAAATGTTAGTCTGGATGATACATGTGACACACTGCTTCAGCAGGCTTATTTTAAAGGGAATTGAAACCATGTCAATTGTAGGAAGTTAGCAGCTGTTAGGCAAATGTTTTCTCTCAAGTTTCAGAAAATGATGCAGTCCAGATACACACAAAATTGGCTTTTACCTAAACTGGTGATGACTGGCTTGCTTCTGTCTACTTTTTCTTCTACTTGACTCAATAGAAAATCTCCTGTTTGGCCAGTCTTAAATCCTCTTCAGATATGTAGCAGATCAATAATTTAACTGTTTTTAAGTTCTTTCAATCCTCTGATTATGTCATCTGTCTGTGCAACACTAATGAGAAGCGTGCAACTGTGGCTGTACAATAATTCAAACTTAGTCCAGGAGCTTGTGCTATGGGTTTATAGTAGTGATATTTCTGTGATTCCCATACCAATTTGGGTGTCTACATCTGTCTGCCTATATAAATCTCCAGACATGCCGGGCGTGGTGGTGCACGCCTTTAATCCCAGCATTCGGAAGGCAGAGGCAGGGGGATTTCTGAGTTCGAGGCCAGCCTGGTCTACAAAGTGAGTTCCAGGACAGCCAGAGATATACAGAGAAACCCTGTCTCGAAAAACCAAAAAGGAAAAACAAACCAAACCAAACCAAACAAACAAACAAAAAAACCAGACACATGCCATGAAACACACCCAGTCACCTCCCCTGATCCCCACCTGTTTTAAGAAAATCCAATCAAAATGAGCAGAATTGAGATGAATTAACAGAAGTCCTTGAAACTGAGCACTTCATTCACTAGAAGACAGTTTCTGTTACAAACACTTTATCAACAATTACTAAATGCCAAGCAAAACACTGTTACTTAGTTACAAACTATAAAAACTCAAACAATGCCTGATACATCTTAAAATAGAATCATGAGGGATAGAAAGATGTCTCATTTTCTGTTGTCTTAGAGAATTTCTGAGCTCCATGGGATCTGACACCCATTTCTGACCTCTGTGGACACTGGTTCTCACATGGCATGCATTTACTACATAAATACACATTAACACACAAATAAAAAATAAATGGCAGGGAACAAAATGCAATGCAGTTGGACAGGAAATGTAACACAGTGGTAGGCAGCATCGGGGTGCAGGGCATGAGGCAATAGGTTTGATCTGCAGCATTGCACTAAGTAGTAGAAGCAAACAGGAACAACAATGTGAACTAGCCAGTACCCCAGAGCACCCTGGAACTAACTAAACCACCAACCAAAGAAAACACATGGAGGAACTCATGTCTCTAGCTGCATATGTAGCAGAGGATAGCCTAGTCAGTCATCAATGGGAAGAGAGGAGGCCCTTGGTCCTGTGAAGGTGCTATGTCTATACTGATAGGGGACTGCCTGGGCCAGGAAGGAGTGGGTGGGTTGGGAAGCAGGGGGAAGAGGGAGGGTATTGGGGATTTTTCGGAGAGAAAATTAGGAAAGGGAATAATATTTGAAATGTAAATAAAGAACAAAAAAAAAATAAATAAATAAACAGCCGGGAATGGTGGCGCGCATCTTTAATCCCAGCACTTGGGAGGCAGAGGCAGGCGGATTTATGAGTTCGAGGCAGGCCAGCCTGGTCTACAGAGTGAGTTCCAGGAGAGCCAGGACTACACAGAGAAACCTTGTCTCAAAAAAACGAAGAAAAAAAAAAAGTAAATAAAGAAAATACCTAATAAAAAATATAATTAAAAAAAAAAAGTAGAGAGCCGGGCGTGGTGGCACACGCCTTTAATCCCAGCACTTGGGAGGCAGAGGCAGGTGGATTTCTGAGTTCGAGGCCAGCCTGGTCTACAAAGTGAGTTCCAGGACAGCCAGGGCTATACAGAGAAACCCTGTCTCGAAAAACAAAACAAAACAAAACAAAAACAAAAGCCAGAGGAGATGGCGGTGGCTGCAGCCACTAACCCTAACCCTGCTGCACCTGAGAGGCAGAGGCAGAGACCAATGGATCTCTGAGTTCAAGGCCAGCCTGGTTCAAACAGCAAGTTCCAGAGTTACACAGAGAAACCCTTTCTTTTTCTTTTCTTTTTTTAAAGATTTTATTTGTTTTATGTGTATGAGTACAACATTGCTCTCTTCAGACACACCAGAAGAGGGCATCAGGTCCCATTACAGATGGTTGTGAGCCACCATGTGGTTGCTGGGAATTGAACTCAAGACCTCTGGAAGAGCAGTCAGTGCTCTTAACTACTGAGCCATCACTCCAGCCCCGAGAAACCCTTTCTTGAAAAACAAAAATCAAAAATTAAAAACCAGCACTCCGGAGGCAGAGGCAGGTAGATTTTTGAGTTCGAGTCCAGCCTGATCTACAAAGTGAGTTCCAGGACATCCAGGGCTATACAGAGAAACCCTGTCTCGAAAAAAAACAAAAAAAAAAAAAAAGAAAAAAAAATTTTAACCCCCCCCCAATAAAGGAAACAAAAACAGCATTATTAAGGGATTGCCAGCAGATCTCTGTGAGTTCAAATCCAGCCTAGTCCATCTATATACCAAGTTGTAGACCAGCCAGGGCCACAAAGGGAGACCCTGTCTCAAAAAAGAAAGGGGAGCCGGGCAAGGTGGCGCACACCTTGAATTCCAGCACTTGGGAAGCAGAGGCAGGTGGATTTCTGAGTTCGAGGCCAGCCTGGTCTACAGAGTGAGTTCCAGGACAGCCAGGGCTACACAGAGAAACCCTGTCTCGACGAAAAACAAAACAAACAAACCAACCAACAAGAAAGGGGAGGGGGAGCTCGGAACAGCAGAAGCAGTAGCAACTTTAGGCACACACCCACACCCAATTCTTATTTTGAAAGATTCTCTGAAAATGGAAAAAAAAATGTAGAGATCTTATACTTGGTTTTTTTTTTAATTTTTTAAGCTTTGTAGCACAAATGCTTTCATTTAAAAATTTTAAAATGAAGGTTCCCTAAAAATATCAATGGGTTACCTCAAACTCAATGTTCTGATTCCAATCTATCTTATAATATTTTAATACATTATTTTCTAACCATGTCTATATATTTTTTCCAATTTTATATTAGGTATTTACTTCATTTACATTTCAAATGTTATCCCGAAAGTCCCCTATACCCTCCACCACGTCTATATATTTAAAGATATGTTTAAAGATTAAAGGAATGTGGAAGCCAGGCAGTGGTGGCACACGCCTTTGATCCCAGCACTTGGGAGGCAGAGGCAGAAGGATTTCTGAGTTCGAGGCCAGCCTGGTCTACAGAGTGAGTTCCAGGACAGCCAGAGCTATACAGAGAAACCATCTCGAAAAAAACAAAAACAAAACAAAAACAAAAACAAAACAAAACAAAAAAAAAACAAAAAAAAGAAAAGAAAAGAAAAGAAAGCAATGTGGAGGTAGAGGTAGGTGGATCTTTGTGAGTTTTTGGTCAGCCTGGTCTATTCAGTGAGTTCCAGGACAACCAGGGCTACAGAAGCGAGACCCTGTCGCAAATAAACAGCTTCTTAGGAATAAAGTTCGTTGAAACAACTAGATTGATGCTAGCTCATTCTAGGTGGGTGCTAACTTGTAATAGCAAGCAAATATCTCACAGCAACACAGAAGTTTATAATATAAACAGGAATCTGCTCACAACGGGCAGCGCCAGAAGAACCTAGAGACTGTATGACAAATACAGCACATACACTGCAACTGAGATCCAAGCTAACCTGTCGTTAGTTAGAAATCACATTGTTTTCAATGTCTTCATCTACATTTCTACTTAATGTATAAGACACAGCACTGGATGTGGCCACACTAGTTCTATTGGGACTTTTGTACAATGTCTAAGTTTTTCAATATAGATGATTATGACTTTATTTATAAAAGAAAAATATATGTTCAAGCCATCAATATACTTCTTTTGAATTTTTCATTAATAACTGGCTTACATACTTTGTATAAACATAATAATGGATAAAATGTACTGCCTTTGTGTCATAACTAATAAAGGCAGTAATTTTCCTCAGGGTGTTTGAAGGGCCCAAATTAGCTGCATCCTGTCACCACTCAATTTCCTCTCACGTACAAAAGGCAGTCTTAAGATACTCTATGCATAAGCCTTTCTTTATTAAGCCTGCTCTAACTAAAACTGCAACAGCTGCTCGATAAATAAAGGCATGAGTATCTTCAGATAGTTTCTATCTGAAGTAACTGCTCATATCACACATCTTCCCTATGGCCATATTAGAAACCACACAAAACTTAACAATATGGTCAAGTTTGCCTTTAAAACTGAATATAAAAACTTAAGTAGCCAGGCATGGTGGTACACACCTTTAATCCTAATACTCGGGAGGCAAAGGCAGGTAGGTGGATCTCTGTGATTTAAAAGCGAGCCTGGTCTACAGAGTGAGTTCCAGAACAGTCAGGGCTACACAGAGAAATCATTTCTCAAAAAACGAAAAGGCAGGGGCTGGTGAGATGGCTCAGCGGGTAAGAGCACCTACATTTCTACTTAATGTATAAGACACAGCACTGGATGTGGCCACACTAGTTCTATTGGGACTTTTGTACAATGTCTAAATTTTTCAATATAGATGATTATGACTTTATTTATAAAAGAAAAATATATGTTCAAGCCATCAATATACTTCTTTTGAATTTTTCATTAATAACTGCTCTTCCGAAGGTGATGAGTTCAAATCCCAGCGTCCACACAGTGGCTCACAACCATCCGTAACGAGATCTGGCGCCCTCTTCTGGAATGTCTGAAGACAGCTACAGTGTACTTACATATAATAAATAAAATAAATCTTAAAAAACAAAAAACAAAAAACAAAAAAAACCCCAAAAAAACCGAAAAGGCAAAACAAATAAACAAATAACACTCACAAAAAATTAATGAAATATTTATAACTATTTACAAGATCATAATTCAAAAGTAAACAATAAGCACAATAATTAAATATGATATCCAGAAGAAATGATGACCTATTGAGGCTAAGGGGAATGGGATAAGGATTGATTTGTCTCTAAGGCACAAACTAGTTATGACTAACCTTAAATTAAGGCTACACGTCAATGATGTATGTTTGAGACTTTATGGGGTTCTTCAAAAATTGCCTCATTTTTAATGCAACGTATTTGTTATGAGCTAGCAAATTATACAAAACTTGTATGGCTGGATATAACATGAAGAAACCTTTATCAATATGAGTATCTCTAAATAAAATGAGTTAGGGTGGTCAAGATGTTATTTACAGGAGAAAAGGAACCTATAGAGCAACATATAATCAACATGAGGTCCAGTTATTCAAGATGGAATAAAGCATTTGTATAGATCTAAAGATGTGAATGCATATAAAGTTTGAGTAGGCCAGATAACAGGTTGGAAAGAGATTTTATTAAAGAAAAAAAAGGTAAACAGGCTTTTTTTCTCTTTGAGACAGGGTTTCTCTATGTAGCCAAGTCTGTCCTGGAACTCCCTATGTAGACCAGACAGGTCTTAAACTCAGAGATCCTCCTGCATCTGCTTTCTGAGTGCTGGGAGTAAAGGTGTGTGTCTCCATACCTGGCCCAACAGGATACTGCAATTCTAAATTCTAAACATCTATGCATCAAACATAAAGACACCCAAATTCATAAAAGAATTGACTATTATACAATACCCAACGCTTGCCAAACAGATAGGTCATCTGGACAAAAACCACAGAAATGCTGGAGGTAAATGATATCCTAAAACAAATGACCTAACAGATATGTATAGAGCATTCTACCCCAACACCAAAGAATACATCCCTTTTTCAGCACCTCATGGAAGTGCTAAAACTGACCACATACTATAGATCCCTTTATATTTGTATATATTTTAGGAAGCTTCTACTGTATCAGGATTTTCTATGACTGCTCAAATCGCTCAAATAGGACCTTAGTTTTAGCTGTCCCTCCCTTACTTCCTCCCCTCACCCCCTTCCTTATTACTATCCCTCTCCTGTCCACCACAGCTATCTCTTCTATTTCCTCTTCTTAAGGAGATTCATCCCTCACACCTAGTCCCTTCCTCTATGCCTAACCTCTGTGGTTATGTGGATTGCAGCTTGCTCATCAAAGATTGAAGAGCTAAAAATAGATTCATAAGCACATTGGTCTTTTGAAATGAGGCCTTCTTTTTGTTGCCACGAAGCACAACCATTACACATTACAGAAACCAGGCAAGAAAGAAGTCCATTTATATGCTGAGATGTTAAAGTCTAATAATAGCACATTAATTTACAGACAATAAACTTACAATAGAGTTAACACATTAGTATCAAACAACAGGATAGTAGCTTAACAGAAACTTTGAACAATTATTCATGTAATAAAATATAATTCATATTTCTTTTTTAATTCATATTTCTTAATTTACCAATGTTACCTTTAATCTCCACATTTCAAATCCACATTAATAAAGAAGACGCCGGGCTTGGTGGTGCACGCCTTTAATCCCAGCACTTGGGAGGCAGAGGCAGGCGGATTTCTGAGTTCGAGGCCAGCCTGGTCTACAAAGTGAGTTCCAGGACAGCCAGGGCTATACAATACAGAGAAACCCTGTCTCAAAAAACAAAACAAAACAAAACAAACAAAAAAAAGAAGACACACAGAAAAAAGGACATGGAATACACACACATGCCACATTCTGTTTAAGCTTCTTTTAAACATCTTAAAACTTTAAACCATTAGCAGGACATTTTCAATTACACCTTATTTGGCTCTGCAGACACAAATAAGCTTCAGTATTCCCAGGCTATTTCAGCAAGAAATTAATTTTGCTAAAGTAAAATTATGGAAAGTCCCAGCTGCAAGACCAACACTGCAGGAACGAGTCCATTTACAAGCCAATTCACGCCAGTTTAACTTGCCTGAGTTGCGCTGAATTCTATCCATGTGTGGATTTCAGATGGACAAACCTAACACAGCTTATCCTTTTTAAATGCCCCCAATGTACTGCTATTAATTATGAACAATGATTCAATGCCATCAGACAACAGTCATCACGATGGATTATTACAAAGCAAGTTAACAGGCATCATCAGCACTTAAAGCCCCATGCCAATAAGTTTAGGGAAGAGAGCTATTGTCCTTACCTGCCCTTCAGGTTCTCAAGTTCCCTGTGATGCAACATGCTTCGCATGTGTTCATCCATCTCCTTCAAAACAGAACAAGGTAGATTAAGTCAAAAGGATTGCTGGGAGTAGAGTAGATTGCTGGTCTGGGAGGGTGGTGGGTGGAGTTTCCCTGTAGATATTCAATTAACAATTTGTGTTATGAAACTGGAGAAATGGCTCAGTGGTTAAGAGCACCTGCTACTTTTACAGAGAACTGGAGTTCAAGTCCCAGCACCCATGTCAGGTGGCCAGGTCACTACTGCCTGTATCCAGTGGGAGGCCTGTGGTGGGGATCCCATGCCCTCTTCTGGCGAACACTCCCACATATGCATTGCACAGACTCATAAGGCATGGACACATGTTTGGGGAGAAATAAAAAGTTAAAAACTTATTTTCAGCTGGGCGTGGTGGCACACGCCTTTAATCCCAGCAATCGCAAGGCAGAGGCAGGCAGATTTCTGAGTTTGAAGCCAGCCTGGTCTACAAAGTGAGTTCCAGGACAGCCAGGGCTATACAGAGAAACCCTGTCTCGAAAAAAAAAAAAAATTATTTTAAGGGCTGGAGAGATGGCTCAGAGGATAAGAGCACTGACTGCTCTTCCAGAGGTCCTGAGTTCAATTCCTAGCAAACACATGGTGGCTCACAACCATCTGTAATGAAATATAATGCCCTCTTCTGGTGTGTCTAAAGACAGCTACAGTGCACTCTTACATAAAAATACATCTTTTTTTTTTTGGTTTTTCGAGACAGGATTTCTCTGTATAGCCCTGGCTTTCCTGGAACTCACTTTGTAGACTAGGCTGGACTCAGAAATCTGCCAGCCTCTGCCTCTGCCTCCCAAGTGCTGGGATTAAAGGCATACTAAGCTGGGTGTGGTGGCGCATGCCTTTAATCCCAGCACTCGGGAGGCAGAGGCAGGCGGATTTTTGAGTTCGAGGCCAGCCTGGTCTACAAAGTGAGTTCCAGGACAGCCAGTGGCTATACAGAGATACCCTGTCTCAAAAAAAAAAAAGAGAGACAATTTGAAGTTCCTAGGTCAAAAATTTTTGTGATTACTCCTTTTCTTTCTTTTTTTTTTTTTTTTTTTTGGTTTTTCGAGACAGGGTTTCTCTGTATAGCCCTGGCTGTCCTGGAACTCACTTTGTAGACCAGGCTTGCCTCGAACTCAGAAATCCGCCTGCCTCTGCCTCCCCAGTGCTGGGATTAAAGGCGAGCGCCACCACGCCCGGCGTATTACTCCTTTTCAATTTAAAGCCAAAATTGGTCCCACATTAAATAATTCTCTGGCTATATTTCATGCTAATTTTTATTTTGTGGTGAAGGGTCTCAGACAAGGCAGGCCTTGGATTCATTATGTAGTTGAGAATGACCTTAGATGCCTAGTCCTCACAACTCTATCTCTGCTAGGATTATAGGTGAACAACACTATAGCTGGCTCTCATTTTAAAAAGAGGAACGTTTAGGTATTTTAAATAGATTAGGCTGGCCTCCACTTGCAAGCTCTGGGATTACAGCATGAGCACCACAGCATGATCTATAAAAGGAATTCTAGTTCATCCAAGACCATACAGAAAAAATCCAAGGGGCCAAGAAGACAAGGGTTTGGCAGGTAAGGGCACTTGCTGCTGAACCTGATGACCTGGGTTCAATCCTTGGAGGCCACAAGGTGAAAGAAGAGAATCTATCTTCACATGTGCACTCTGGTATATGGGACATAGTCAAAGTCTTTTAAATTACTTAGCTTTTAAAACTATTTGGCTACTTTATGAGTATGTCGCCTATGTACATGCTCATGTCGGTACACACATACATGGAGATACATGTATGTGATTGTGGAGGTCAGAGACCATCATTGGACACCTATCTTTCTCAACTGCTTTCTACCCCATTTTTAATTGTTTTAAGGGTGTGTGTGTGTGTGTGTGTGTGTGTGTGTGTGTGTGAATGAGTGTGCATGCATGTGAATGCAGGTGACTATGGAGGATCCTCTGGAGCTAGAGTTAAAGTGGTTGTGACCTGACCAACATGGGAACCTAGAGCCAAACTTGAGTCCTCTGTAAGAACAGTATGCTCTTAGCCACTAAGCCATCTCTCCAGCCCCTCCACCTTATTGAGACAGTATCTCAATAAACTGGAAGTTTACCAATTCAGCTAAGCTGGCCAGTGAGCACCAGAGATCTGCCTGTCTCTATCCTGGGACTCATGACTCTTTGGTTGGTGGTTTAGTCGCAGGGAGTTCTGGGGGTTCTGGTTAGTTCATAGTTGTTCCTCCTATGGGGCTGCAAACCCCTTCAGCTCCTTGGGTACTTTCTTTAGCTCCTTCATTGGGGACCCTGAGTTCCGTCCAATGAATGACTGTGAGCATCCACTTCTGTATTCGCCGGGTACTGGCAGAGACTCTCAAGATACAACTATATCAGGCTTCTGTCAGCAAGCACTTGTTGGCATTCACAACAGTGTCTGGGTTTGGTGGTTATTTTTGGGATGGATCCCCAGGTGGGGCAGTTGAGACTAACTATAAAACACGAATGGGGGCCGGGTGTGGTGGCACACGCCTTTAATCCCAGCGCTCGGGAGGCAGAGGCAGGTGGATTTCTGAGTTCGAGGCCAGCCTGGTCTACAGAGTGAGTTCCAGGACAGCCGGGGCTATACAGAGAAACCCTGTCTCGAAAAACCAAAAAAAAAAAAAAAAAAAAAAAAAAAACCACGCATGGATTGTGACTGACCTAGGGGGAAAAAGCACAAATAAGACGTTTTCACCCAGGGCTGGGAATGGATTACAGCTTAGTTGGTAGAATACTTGACTTACACGCAGAGACTATGAGTGTGTTCTCCAGCACTGTATAAGCAGTGAGACAACTAAAGCTGTAATTCTAGGTCTGGGAGTCAGAGGCAGGCGGATTGTCACAGTCTGAGGTCAGTGAACACGGAGAGCAAACAAAATCATTTTACAGTTTAAATTTCTAAATATCAAGCTTTAACTATCCTAGATGATTCAGGTGCTGTCTCTTTGCTGTTACCTTTTTTGAGCCATACACGATGTGGCACAATATGCATTTTCGTTCTCGTACCATAGTGACCAGATCTGAAGCACTCAATGTCAACCTGCAACAAGGACATAACATTTAGTAACTTTCCTAGATAGCTCCTTTAATTCACTTTTCACTTTGCCCCTTCCTCAATCTTTCAATCTCAATAATGTAAATTCCAGCTTTACCAAAGTTTAAAAACAAAACAAAACAACAACAAAATCTTCTGAGTGTCACCCCTGATGAACTCCCCTCTTATCCTATGCAACAAATCCTGTCATTTCTACTGAAATACATGCAGCCCTCACCTTTTCTCCCCGAGGAGGCTCTTATCACAGCACAGCCTCCTGGTGTAAACATACACTTCCATTTCACTCTCAAAACCAAAGCTGGACATTCTCAGAACAGACTGGGAGAATGGTCGTGTTGCTTTGTTTAGGTCCTTGCCAAGCCTACTGGTCTGTTTCTCCCCTTACCTAATATACCTCTAGGTAGCCTGGACTGAGTGACACTTCTGGGAGGGCCTCACATTGCAGAGTAGGTCTGGCTAAAAAGTAAAAAGGTATATGGCCTCCAGCTAAGGAAGTTTTTAGTATATAGGGTGGCCCTACAGGGAGATGAGAGGCAGAAACAGGACAGTCTCATTTGTAGGCCAGGTAGTCTGACTTATATAGCAAAGAGACTGTCTCAAACAGGGTGGAAAAACACAGAAAAGATGTCATATGATCTTCACATGAATGCATGCCCACAGCACTACTCGTTACCAAGCACTCAGACATATACTCTTTCTGCAAAAAGAACGTTAAAATCTTTAATAAGGTTTGTAGAGATAACTCAGCAGTTAAGAGCACTGACTGAGCTGGGCATGGTGGCACACGCCTTTAATCCCAGCACTCAGGAGGCAGAGGCAGGCAGATTTCTGAGTTTGAGGCCAGCCTAGTGAGTTCCAGAACAGCCAGGGCTATACGGAGAAACCCGTCTCGGAAAAACAAACAAACAAACAAACAAACAAACAAACAAACAAACAAAGCACTGACTGCTCTTCCAGGTCCTGAGTTCAATTCCCAGCAACCACATGGTGGCTCAAAACCAACCATCTGTAATGGGGATCCAATGCCCTCTTTTGTTTTGTCTGAAGACAGTGACATTGTACTCACATGAAATAAATAAATCTTAAAAAAAAAAAAAATCAGCCGGGCGTGGTGGCGCACGCCTTTAATCCCAGCACTTGGGAGGCAGAGGCAGGCGGATTTCCGAGTTCGAGGCCAGCCTGGTCTACAGAGTGAGTTCCAGGACAGCCAGGGCTACACAGAGAAACCCTGTCTCGAAAAACCAAAAAAAAAAAAAAAAAAAAAAAAAAAAAATCTTTAATGAATGTTTATTTCTTCTTTTAATTTACTTTAATGTAACTTTAATTTAAAGTAAATTAAATTTACATGTAATTTCTGCTTGAAGAACTTTGAAGCTGATAACATGAATAAATACATTTATGATTATTTGCACCAATAATTGATCTTTTGAAAGGTTTTTAATTATAGGTATTGTGTGATTGCATGGCAGTATGGGCATGTGACTGCAAATGTTGCTGGAGCCCAGAAGAGGTTGCCAGATTCTCTAAAGCTGGAGATACATACAGTCAGTGAACCATTTGATGTGGGTGCTGCAATCCAAATTTGGGTCCTCTGCAAGAGCAATAAGTGGTCTCCCAATCAACAATCTTTTGCAAACTGCTGGCCAATGTCAGTTCATCCACTCAAGATATGAAATGATAGTATCACTTTTAACTCACCATTCTCAGCCAAGGTGTGGAATCAGGGTCTGTTGTGGATCTCAGATCCAGGTTAGAACATCGGGTTAGAATATCAACAGACTTTTTTTTTTTTTTTTTAAAGAGTCTCTATATATTCACAAAGCTGTCTGAGGGCTCTATGCAGATAGTCTCCTCCTTCTGTCATCTCCCGAATGCTGGGACTACAGGAATGCACCATCTCACTGGACTTTAGAGGTTTGGGGGTTTTTTGTACTAGTTACAGTAATATATATATATATATATATATACACATACACACATATACATACATAAATATATATATGTGTATACACACAAACACACACACACACACACACACAAATGGTGACTTCTGTGCTGGCAGAGAGTACAGTGAAGACTGGATTTTGGTATTGTTATTTTTATTTGTATTTTATTTTATTTTGGTTTTCGAGACAGGGTTTCTCTGTGTAGCCCTGGCTGTCCTGGAACTCACTTTGTAGACCAGGCTGGCCTTGAACTCAAAAATCCGCCTGCCTCTGCCTCCCCAGTGCTGGGGTTAAAGGCATGCACCACCATGCCCAGCAGAGACTACAGGCAGTGGAGTTAGGCCCATCTCCTCTCTGTCTCCTCATTCAAAGTCCTTGGATACAGAGCCTTCTTTTTGTTTTGTTTTGTTTTTCAAGTCAGGGTTTCTCTGTATATAGCCCTGGCTGTCCTGGAATTCACTTTGTAGACCAGGCTGGCCTCAAACTCAGAAATCCCCCTGCCTCAGCTTCCCAAGTGCTGAGATTAAAGGCGTGTGCCACCACACCCAGCTTGAGACTGAACTATGTCTCCAGGTCATAACCCAGAGCTGGCGAGGGCACAGAAAGTCTGTACCCAGCGCCACACAAATGCCAGGCACATGTTCTGTCACTGAACTATATCTCCAAAGATGAACATATAAACAGTTTCCCAAAGATGTTCAACAATGTACAAATGTTGGTGGCTTCTGTTTATTTGTGCTTGCTTTTTGAGATTTGGAGATACTATCTCATCACTGACCAAAAGCACTCATGGTTGAAGATGGCACCTACTGCTCTTGCAAAGGACCCAAGTTCAATCCTTGTACCTATGTCAAGCACCTCACAACTACCTGCAACTCCAGTTCCACAGAGTCCAACACCTCTAGCCTCTACAAGTACCTATACATACATGCACATAACCACACTCAAACACACACATATATAATCAAATAAGCTTAAAAAAAAAAGTATCTAGGGCTAGTAGTTAAAAGAGGGTTAAAAGCACCACTGTTCTTCTAGGGGACCTGGGTTCAACTCCCAGCACTCAGACTACAGCTCACAAATGGCTGCAACTCCAATTCCAGGGATCTGATGCGCTCTTCTTGCCCCTGTAGGTGCTGGGTGTGCATGTGGTGCACAGACATGCATGAAGGCAAAATAGACTTAAAATTAAATGATTTTTAAAAAGCTTCCAACATTTATATTTTCCATGGAGACAGAGCTGCTTTGGAAGATGTACAACACAACCTAGCCTTTGGGTTGAAAAGGTGTCTTGATGTATATATATAATTGGGAACATTACCCTTTTCCTCCTTCAAGACTTTTGCATATTTTCCACAATGACCTCAGCTAATATGAATGAACAGAGATCTTTGTCTTCTTTATGAATGTTGTTATTTGGGTCATAAAAAAGTTTTGAGCTGGGAGTGGTGGCACACGCCTTTAATCCCAGCACTTGGGAGGGAGAGGCAAGCGGATTTCTGAGTTTGAGACCAGCCTGGTCTACAAAGTGAGTTCCAGGACAGCCAGAGCTATACAGAGTAATCCTGTCTAGAGTTCGAGGCCAGCCTGGTCTACAGAGTTAGTTCCAGGACAGCCAGGGCTATAAAGAGAAACCCTGTCTCAAAAACAAAAAAACAAAACAACAACAACAACAACAAAACCAAACAATCCTGTCTCAAAAAACCAAAAAAAAAAAAGTTTTGACGTTATGAATTAACTTATGTGAAATGCTTGCTTGCCTAATATGAGTCAGATTCTGGTTTTGATCCCTAACACTGCAAAAATAAAATGTGGGTTGAGGAAGCAGCTTGGCAGTGAAAGGCTTGCCTAGTTAGTAGGCCTACAGCTGTCCTAAATACTGAACAGATCTTTTACAGTTTCACAAATATCTCCCATGCAACTTCATCCTTCCTAGAAAGAAATGAAAACTATACTCTTGCCTTAGTATTCTGTAACTGCGAAGATATCAAGATATAGCAAGATATAAAGATTTATTTATGTGTATAATTCTCTATTTACATGTATGCCTTCACAGCAGAAGAGAGTATCAGATTTCCATTATAGATGGTTGAGAGCCACCATCTGGGAATCTTTGGGAATTGAACTCAGGACCTCTGGAAGAGCAGCCAGTGCTGAGACATCTTTACAGCCCCAAGACAAAGTATTTAATTGGAGGCTAGTTTACAATTTTAGAGGCTTATTATTAGTCCATTATCAAGGCAAGGAGCAAGGTGGCAGGCAGATGCGGCACTTGAGAAAAAGCTAAAAGCTAAAACAGAGGAGGGAGGAAGAAGAGGAAGGAGATGGGGGAGGGGAAGAAGGTGGGGAATGGCGGGAGGGGGAAAGAGGGAGAGGGCCTTTTGAAACCTTAAAGCCCATCCAGAGGAAGGAGATGGGGGGAGGGGAAGAAGGTGGGGAATGGCTGGAGAGGGAGAGAGGGAGAGGGCCTTTTGAAACTTTAAAGCCCATCCTTGGTGACATACTTCCTCAAACAAGGCCACACCTCCTAATCCTATCCAAAGTTCCACTCCCTGGTGACTAAGCACTCAAACAGATGAGCCTGTAGGGCACATTCAATCACAACTAATTTGCACGTTAAAACTTAAAACATAAACATAACGTGCTAATTGAAAAGAAAGCAGGGGCCAGGCCTAGTGGCGCTGGCCTTTAATCCCAGCACTTGGGAGGCAGAGGCAGGCGTATTTCTGAGTTCGAGGCCAGCCTGGTCTACAAAGTGAGTTCCAGGACAGCCAGTGCTATACAGAGAAACCCTGTCTTGAAAAAACAAAACAAAACAAAACAAAACAACAACAACAAAAAAAAAAAGAAAAGAAAGCAGATGGATGCTCACAGTCATCTATAGGATGGAACACAGGACCCCCAATGGAGGAGCTAGAGAAAGTACCCAAAGAGCTGAAGGGGTCTGCAACCCTATAGGTGGGACAACAATATGAACTAACCAGTACCCCCAGAGCTCGTGTCTCTAGCTGCACATTTAACAGAAGATGGCCTAGTCGGCCATCATTGGGAAGAGAGGCCCCTAGGTCTTGCACACTTTAAATGGCCCAGTACAGGGGAACGCCAGGGCCAAGAAGTGGGAGTGAGTGGGTAGGGGAACAGGGCAGGAGGGAATAGGGAACATTTGGGATAGCATTTGAAATGTAAATAAAGAAATATCTAATGAAATTAAGAAGGAAAGAAAGAACAAACGAACGAACGAACGAACGAACGAACCAGGAGGGTTAGCACACTCCTTTAATTCCAGCACTTGAGGTACAGAGGCAGGTGAATCTCTGAGAGTTGGAGACCAGTCTGGTCTACAAAGAGAATCCAGGACAGTCAGGGCTATTACACAGAGAAACATAGGGGGGTGGGGGACAACAAACAAACAACCCAACAAAACAAAACAACAACAAAAAGCAAAGGGGCTGGAGAGATGGTTCAGTGGTTAAGAACACTGACTGCTCTTCCAGAGTTCCTGAGTTCAATTTCCAGCAAACACATGGTGGCTCACAACCATCTGTAATGCCCTTCTTGGGTGTCTGAAGACAGTAACAGTGTACTTACATTAAACAAATAAATCTTAAAAGAAAAAAAAAAAAAAGACGAGCTGGGTGTGGTGGCGCATGCCTTCAATCCCAGCACTAGGGAGGCAGAGGCAGGCGGATTTCTGAGCTCAAGGCCAGCCTGGTCTACAAATTGAGTTCCAGGACAGCCAGGGCTACACAGAGAAATCCTGTCTCAAAATACAAAAAACAAAACAAAAGACGATAAATGTAATGTACTATAAAATATGTACTTCAATATATAAATGCTTGGGCATGACTTCATTAGAAATTATAAAATTATGAATGCAGCAACCAGAAAAACATACTGGTATTAAGACTTATCACTTGCTTGGTGTGATGGCATACACTTTTAATCCCAGCACCCGGGAAGCAGAAGCAGGCAGATCTCTGAATTTGACGCCAGCCTGGTCTCCAAGCAAGTACTAGCTTAAGGTGTCTAATCATTATAAAACAAGCATGGTAGCACACACTAGTAATTCTAGCACCAGAAAGGCTGATGTAAGAGGGTCATGCGTTTGAGCTAGCTATCTCAAGCTTTGTCGCCAGAAACAAGCAACAGCAAAAGAAAGCACAAGTGAACTAGAATAAAACTTCCCATTCATATTCTAGCACCAGGGAGGCTGGGGTAAGAGGGCCACAGGTTTTTTCAAAGCCAGATTGGTTCAGGCTAGCAAATGAAAAACAGTGACCACCACTGAGGCTAAATTGACCATTAAACCCACTAGCTAATCTCAATATCATTAAAAATGGGAAACCACAGCAGACAGCATTGCAGACAGCATCACAGACAAAGTATTTAGCAGGAATCCAATAAGCACTGTACTCTAGCATCCAGTTGGTTGTAGCAAGCTTAGTGATATGTATCACAAGCCTGAATCATCAGTTTTATCTACACAACTATCCAGGTCTCTTCAACAAATCAAGGTGAAAAAGCAAGAAATGAAACGGCTCTATGTTAAAAGAGACCTCAAGATGTATACTAGCAAATGCAACAGTAAGCTTGGAAAATTGACTCAAACACTGTTTCCTGATGGTAAGCTCCTGCAGTCCTAGTTACTCATGAGGCACGGAAAGGGAACAAGTTCAAGACCAGCCTGGGCAAGGCAGAGAGACCAATCCATGTCTCAAAAAGAGGGAGGCAAGAAATTAGCCCAGTTGAAAGTAGCTCAGTGAAACACACACACACACGCACACACACACTTTTTAAAACAAAACAAAAAAGGAACAAGCTGGGCATGATGGTGCTTGCAAGTATGCAGAGCTAAAGGTCAGCCTTAGCTTCAAGAAACCCTATCAAAGAAAACAAACAACTTAGTATCAAATAATATAGATAGGGCCGGGCAGTGGTGGCACACACCTTGGGAAGCAGAGGCAGGCAGATTTTTGAGTTGGAGGCCAGCCTGGTCTACAGAGTGAGTTCCAAGACAGCCAGGGCTACACAGAGAAACCCTGTCTTGTTAACCACCCCACCACCACCACCAAAAAGAAGAAAAATATAGAAAAGGATAAAAGCAACACAGGACTGGAAATCCAGCTCACTGGTAATGAACTTGCTTAACAAGGCGGGGCCACCATTCGGACCCCAGCACTGCAAAAAAAACCCCAAAGAACAATATAGCAAATTTTAGTAACATTAAAATCCAAGTGACTAGCCGGGCGTGGTGGCGCACGCCTTTAATCCCAGCACTTGGGAGGCAGAGGCAGGCGGATTTCTGAGTTCAAGGCCAGCCTGGTCTACAAAGTGAGTTCCAGGACAGCCAGGGCACACAGAGAATCTCTGTCTCGAAAAACAAAAACAAAAACAAAAACAAACAAACAAAAAAAATCCAAGTGACTGACTGAAGAGGTTAAGAGCTGCCCTTGCAAAGGACCTAGGACCTTGTTCCCAGCACCTACATGGAGTGCATAGCCATCTGTAACTCTAAATTCCAGAGGGATCTGAAATCCTCTTGTGGTCTCTGTTGGTTCCTGGCACATATAGCACACAGAATACATACACACCGGCAAAACACTCATACACATAAACAATCTTTAAAATCTTGAGTGAAAGGGGTCTGAAAAGATGGCTCAGTAGTTCACAGGACTAACTGCTCTTCTTCATTCTCAGCACCCATATGGTCGTTCAAAACCATCCGAAACTCCAGGCATTCCAGGCCATCTGGTGCAGTCTTTTGGTCTTTGCAGGCATGCATGTACAAATGTGGTACACAGACATACCTGTGGGCTAAACACCCATACATAGAAAATAAAATACAAAACAAAAACCAAAAGGTAATCTGAGTGACTTTATATTCTTCTGGTTGTTTATAACCTTTGCAATAAAAACTTAAAAAAGAGCATAGGGTTAAGTCGGGCACATTGGCGCACACCTTCAATCCCAGCACTTGGGAGGCAAAGGCAATTGGATCTGTGAGTTAAGGTCTGACTGGTCTGCAAAGCTGTTACACAGAAAAACCCTGCTCAAAAAAACAGACAGATTAGGATTGGAGGATGTAGATCAGTAGGAGAGTGTTTGTTTAGCTTGGGGGAAAAAAAAAGTCAGACTGTGAAACTAAAACTGTAGAACCGAGCCGGGTGTGGTGGCGCACGGCTTTAATCCCAGCACTCGGGAGGCAGAGGGCAGAGGCAGGCGGATTTCTGAGTTCGAGGCCAGCCTGGTCTACAAAGTGAGTTCCAGGACAGCCAGAGCTACACCGAGAAACCCTGTCTCGAAAAAACAAACAAACAAACAAACAAACAAACAAAAAAAAACCCAACAAAACTGTAGAACCACTTCTATCCTCCATCTCCTGACAAACACTCTCCACTTTGGGTTGATTATGATTACTTTCCATTGATTTTTCTATGCCCTTATATGCATGCAAAACATGCATATATGTACATACACATACAACTACACATACTTAAAATGGGCAATATTGCAGTATGCACACCTTCTTGACCACAATACTTCCACACTATATCATTCAATATTACTACAGAGAAGTGGCTCATTCTAACAAAAGCACAAATTTTACAAGTCCTCTAATATACACCTGGAAGTTCATATTTCTTGACAGTCCCTTTCAGATTGCAACCACAGTAACAAAGTGTAAGCTTTTCATTGGCAATTTGCATCCTAGATGAGCAGTTAAGAGTAATGTAACGCCAGGCGTGGTGGCGCACGCCTTTAATCCCAGCACTTGGGAGGCAGAGGCAGGCGGATTTCTGAGTTCGAGGCCAGCCTTGTCTACAAAGTGAGTTCCAGGACAGCCAGGGCTATACAGAGAAACCCTGTCTCAAAAAACAAAACAAACAAAAGTAATGTAACTTGTAGAGGCCACTGCTGCTACCACCACCATCGCGCAAGCGCACATAGCTCAGCACACTCCCTCTCAACTTCCCTTTCCATAATCAATTTACAAAACTCGAACTATGTAGAGATCTCATTGAGTCATCCTGGGTTTCAGAGTCAAAGGATCTGTCCCATCCCAAGCCACTCAATGTTCCTTCATTTTCTCAGAGACCAGCCTTGAATTTGTTCTAATCTGAGTGTACAGTAACTACAAGGTTTTTCTTTTTAAAAAACCTTCCTTTGTGCCAAAGCAATTGATTCTGAACTAGACAGATGAAATTCCTTCACACCTTTCCTCTCTCTTGATTGTTGAAGCTCTCTTCAAAATCTATCTTGACCCTCTTTCTAGTTAAAATCTAAGATGGGCTGTATCTAATTCCAGCACTGTGATTGAACTCAGGATCAAGTTTGAGGCCAGTCTGGGCTACACAAGCCAGATTCTCAAATTATGAATCAAAATAAACTCTACTATTTTCTGTATCTAGTAGTTCAGTCTGATTTTGAAGGAAGGAGTGCTTAGAATATCTAATTTGGTGTACCAGAAAGAGATGAGCGTAGCCATCACCTTAAAGTTCACTAGCTCCACAACGTGAAAACTTCAACAAATCACTCTCAGTATCTCAGTACCTCATGTGAAAAGTGCTACCAAAAAACATCTATTACAACAGCTTTTTAAATTCCCAAGACACACCTGAATGTACTTATCACAGGCAAAGCAGATACTCAGTAACTCCTAGATGAATCTGATCATTCATTCTTTCCTTTTTGGCTTAACACTTTAAGATTCCCCCCTGTAAACTGGGCGGTGGTGGCACACGCCTTTAATCCCAGCACTTGGGAGGCAGAGGCAGGAGGATTTCTGAGTTCGAGGCCAGCCTGGTCTACAGGGTGAGTTCCAGGACAGCCAGGGCCATACAGAGAAACCCTGTCTCAAAACAATAATAATAATAATAATAATAATAATAATAATAATAATTCCCCCCTGTAGTTTTAGAACAGGATTTGGCTCTTAATCTGTGGTTGGAATCACTTTAATATAAACAGTTATGGTGGCTAGATCTCTAATCTGCTTCCAAGTTGTTAACAACAACAACAACAAAAAACCCACACACAACACTGAAATCTGGAACTTCCCAAAAAGATAGTTTATGTTACTCTTAAAGATGACTATACCTAACAGACTTAAATGGGAGGCGGTGTAATAATCTCCTCTCCACATTACGCACCAAAATCGTACTAAATATTAAATGGACACATACCGTTCCACTAGTTGCTAGTACATTGCTAAGACGCATCCCAAAAGTAGAGTCCTCAAAAGCAGGAAAAAGAGGAGACACTGTTAGTCTCGGAAGGCTGAGGCCTGAAACCTACAGCCTTTAAACTAAGGCTGAGATTCCTCCTAGACTAGACCCCATGCCGACAGAGGTCAAGGCCTGCCCCAAAGGTCAAAAACCTGGAGCCACGCGTCCAGTCTGAGGGTCTGCGAACAGAATCGGATTGCCCTGGCCGAATCTGTGTCCAGAAGCCAGACGCACCGTTCTCCCATAAACCCTAAACCCACACAGGTCAGAAGGGGCATCGTAACGATGCCACCTGTTCAGGGGGCAGACCATCAGACCCAAGGGCTCCGATACGCCCAACCAGGCCGCACCCTCCATACTCACACTCACATCCCGACCTTCCTACGCCATCTGGCCGCCGAGAGCCCGGCGAGGGAGCTCCCAGACGCCCCCTTAGCCTCCGGTCCGGCGGCGGCCTGGGACCCGCTCCCCGCCAGGCACTGACGCCGCCCCCGCCGCCGCCGCTACCGCCACCATCGCGCAAGCGCGCAGGCGCACGCAGCTCAGCACGCTCCCTCTCCCCTCCCACTCCATCCGCCCTTTTCAACAATCTAGCTTTATTTGAACATAAGAAGTGAACAACGGACACCAGACAAGCGGCCTTACTCAAAAAGCATGAAGAGCCAAAGTAGGTCCTCTTTGCACAAACCAGTTAGCTGCACCTCTTTTTTTCTTTCTTTCTTCCCCATTTTCCAAGCTTTTTCTGGACTTCCCCTGCTTTCTAAGTCCCCCACCATAAGCTGTGGCAGCGTCTTGACTACATTTCAAAACTATTCCTTCCTTGTGAAACTTTTGAACAGATCTCACCTCTGCTTCTGGAGGTTTAGAGCAGAGGGCAACGGGAGTTCAAGGCTAGGGCAGAGCTGTTACTTAGTTCCTGGGCTACAAAGTGAAACTGTTTGAACAAAGGACAGAACTCAATTTAAATCTTAACTTCGCTGGGCAGAGGTGGCACATGCCTTTAATCCCAACACTTGAGAAGCAGAGGCAGGCAGATTTCTGAGTGCTAGGCTAGCCTGGTCCACAGCGTGAGTTCCAGGACAGCCAGAGCTATACAGAGAAACCCTGTCTCGAAAAACCAAAACCAAAAAAAAAAAAAAAAAGGTTAAAGCCTAGAATCAAAATAAATAGCTACCTTCATGTATGTGTAAATCCAGATTCCTTCTAAAGGTTTAGGGAATTTTCAATTGTGTATTTGTGACATCACAAGTCCTTAAAGCATTTAAGGTCTGCTAGGCTGCTCATTCTACTTCCCTTTTAAGGCAGATTACAGAAGTGCTTTGCTCCAAGTTCAGAGACATAGTTTAAGGAATGTCAATAAGTGAGGACCAAAATAACCGTAGACCAGGATTTCACAACATTGACAGTTTGAAGCAGATAACTGTTACCAGTTGTTGTCTAATGCATTCTAATGCTCCCCCAACTCTCCAGACCCTGCCCAGTGTCCCCCTGGAGGGCAGAACTGTCCCTAATTGAGAACTACAGTATTAAATCCATAATCATCCCAACCCTAACTGTATTCAGCCATATATTTTCTCCCTCCCTGCCCCCAAGAAATGATTTAAGATTTATCTCCGTCCGTTTATCACATTCTACAACACCCCAAAGCTTCTCTAAAGTTGCAGACACTTTTTTGTTTTTGTTTGTTTGTTTGTTTGTTTTGGTTTTTCGAGACAGGGTTTCTCTGAGTAGTCCTGGCTGTCCTGGAACTCACTCTGTAGACCAGGCTGGCCTCGAACTTAGAAATCCGCCTGCCTCTGCCTCCCAAGTGCTGGGATTACAGGCGTGTGCCACCATGCCCTGCTTGCAGACACTTTTCTAATCAGTAAAAGGTCCATTTCTGACTTCCCAGAAAAGTTAATTTCCTGTTTCTAAACATACAGGCTTACAAATAAATTTTGTCATTATCATTGAGAGTATAGAATAAAACACATCATTCTTCCTTTTTCTCTGACAAAGCCAAAGTTTCCAAAAGCATCTTATAATGTCCCTATTTCTCTCTCTTCTCCAAACTATTGCAATGTCTGACACCCAATCCCTTGGTATTAAAATCAAAAGATATTTCTCAGACTTCTATCTCTTAAGAAGCTATTTCTTTTTTGTTTGTTTGTTTGTTTGTTTGTTTGAGACAGGGTTTCTCTGTGTAGCCCTGGCTATCTTGGAACTCACTCTGTAGACCAGGCTGGCCTCAAACTCAGAAATCTGCCTGCCTCTGCCTCCCAAGTGCTGGGATTAAAGGTGTGCACCACCACGCCCGGATAAGAAGAAACTATTTCTTTGAAATAAGTTTTTATTCCCTATATTTCCAACTTTTTATTTATTATTTATTTATTAATTTTGCTTTACTCTTAGAGGTGCTTGGAAAAATTCTTGGGGCAAGTGGTTTAAAATCCTTCAGTAACTCAATGGGCATAAAACGAATTCTAGGTTTATTATTCCAAAATTTACAAGACCTTTGAAGATCTAGCTTTCTCTCTAGCTTGATCCTCAGCACTGATGGCAGTTGTCGTGGGGCTAAAAGGGCTCTTCCATTCTCCCTCAACCTAGTCTGTACTCTGAAATAGGATCTCACTAAGTTATCAGTCTGGCTTTACATTCCAGAGGTCAAGTGATCCTCCAGCCTCAGCTTCTGATAGCCTGAGGATTACATGGAGTGAGCTACCACGTCTTCACATTTTCTTTCTTTCTATCATTTATTTATTTATTTATTTATTTATTTATTTATTTATTTATTTATTTATATGTAAGTACATCGTAGCTGTCTTCAGACATTCCAGAAGAGGGTGTCAGATCTCATTACAGATGGTTGTGAGCCACCATGTGGTTGCTGGGAATTGAACTCAGGACCTTCGGAGAGCAGTAGGTGCTCTTAACCTCTGAGCCATCTCTCCAGCCCTCACATTTTCTTTTGTCTCAGAAAGCGAACCCTTAAACTTCTAACAAGAAACTTCCAGAAGGCGTCGCGTTGTTGTTTCCATTGCCTGGAAAACTCTTATCTCGTGGACTTCCGGAGGAACTCCTACTTATCCTTCGTGACTTTAAGAGTAACTTCCTGCGTCAATCCTTCAGACATTCCTCAAAATAAATGTTTTGTTCATTGTTGGCCAAAGATGCCAAGGAATTTCTGTGACCGTATTCTGTTAACTGAAAGGTATTTACGCATCTATTTCCCTGGCTTAAACTGGCCAAAACACCCTGTAGGCTTTGGCAGTCAGAGTTTTTCCTAGGCATTCAAACACTAAAGCGTCCCGCGCGAACTCCTCCCAGGGAGAATCTGTAGGGTTAACAGGTGAGTTCCCAGGATCTCCGCCTGCGTGGCAGGAGATTTAACACCCGCTCCGCGGTGATTGGCTCCAGCGGTAAAGGTGTGTCTGCCCAGCGGTGCCCTGCGACTGCGCAGGCGCACAGGTCCTCCGGGCGCATGCGCACGAGCGAGCGTGCACCCGGTCCGATCTTGTAGAGTCCGAGAACTGCGGAGGCTGGAGAGGAGTGGCCGGAGCAGCCGGGTGAGGCTCCTGGAAAGTAGCTGAGGGAGCTCGGTCAGCGGGACAGGTAGGATGATATCCCAAGGAGAAAGATGGTGGCGATGGTGGTGGTCCAACATTTTGGGGGTCGGATTTGAGGGGAGAAAGGAACTCCGGCCAGTTCTTGGATTGGGCCGAGGAGATCGCCAGGCGTTGGCGACCAGCGCGAGCCCTCGCAGGAAGGGAGGCGCTGTGGTGGTGCCCTGGACTTGGGTAGTTCGGCTCCTCATCCCTCACCTTCAGCCTGACGATGTTTCTCGTTAGTATTAACAGACTGTCTGGTGGCCCCAATGAACACACAGTTCTGAAATAGTTGTTAGAAGAATGACCCCGAGGGTCCTGGCGTTGCAGGCTCCACTGTCTAGGAAATTCCCTGCCTTATCTTGAGGTTTCCCCGCGGGAAAGCGCCAAGAGTATGGTTAGTCAAAAGATGAAAAAATTTTCCCCCTCAATTTGGTTTGTGTTGAGGAAAGTATTTTAAAGTACTGTTACACTTCTTTCCTTCGTCCGTAATCATTAGTCACGGCACTATTTAGAAAAGCAAACTGGCGGTACAGGAAGCGAAAAACGTCCGAGTTGAGGAAAAAGATCTTTCCCTTTTGCTGTTTGTAATCTGGGTAGGTTTGGGCAGGGGGCAGGAATGGGATTGCAGGAGAGTTCAGAAACTGTCAGCTTTTTGACAGTGTTCTCAGCCTTGTGGAAATAGTATAGTTTCTTACTTGAAGATATTTTATGGATCAAAATAACTTCATTTGCCCTGCTGCCTTTTAAGAGGGTTTTGAGATGTCCTGGTAAAATGCTAGTAGTTCAGTCATAGCAAAGTAAAACAGATCCTTCTCACATTCTTCTTTTTCTTGGAAAATACTATGCATAAATTCTGTGAGGCTCTGTGCAGTGGTGGTGCACACCTTTAGTCCCAGTACTTAGGAGGCAGAAGCAGAGGCAGATGGATATCTGTGAGTTTGAGGTCAGCTTGGTCCAGTGAGGCATTACTTGTTAAAGCCTTTTTTTTCTTTTTTAAAAGACATGATCTCACTGTGTAGCTCAGGCTGGCCTGGAACTCAGAGATCTGCTTGCCTCAGTCTCTCAAGTGCTGAAATTAAAGGCATGCACACACACACACACACACACACACACACACACACACACACAAAGCTTAAGTCCTTTGAAGTCCAAATTTGTGAAAGCTGTTTCATAGCAAAGTAAGAAGAGTTAGTATTTCTGTTCCTGGCAGAGTTGATGTCCAAGGGATCCACCGAGCAATTGTTACTTGTTCTTTTGGTGAGAGGTTATGCGAAAGAATACATTCAAGTAGATAATAACAAATTGAAAACACTTTTTCTTCCCATGCTTCTGGGACAGGCCATATTAAAGTAAGTTAAATGATTAAACTTAGCCTGTACCTAAAATAATTATCATTCTTAGCGGGACTTCTTGTTTCATTTTGATTTTTAGGTGGCTTCTTTTTGTGGTAGGGTTCCCTTTCTACATTGTAGCAACCCATAAAACCAAGTGAGGCTGGCCAGAATTGGGAGTGGGTGGCTGGAGTCCCAGGTGAGTGTCTAGTGACACCCTATCCTCTATCAGGGAATGTCAACAGGCCCCGATCCTGAGAGTCTTTTGTGAGTAATTCCAGTTGTTCTGATTAAGATGGTAATGCTTATTTATGCTCTAAGGACAGTGTTTCATAATCACATATTTAATACTTCTGAGACGGGCTTATATAGGCTAGCCTCAGCAACCTCATGAAACCTCATCTCAAAACAACAATTAAACAATAGATGTATATTAAATATATGTCTCCCAGTTAGTTCTCTCAGTCTGTTGGTTGTGTAAGATCTGAGCTCTCATCAGTTGCTCAAGCTCCCTCTGCCTGCTGCTGTGCTCCCTGCTGCTGTGCTCCTTGGCCGTGGTGGTTGGATAAATGGTTTCTTGTGTAAGTTGCCATGTTCATGGTCCTTTGTTCCAGGAATAGTAAAAATGAACTAAGATAGAAGCTGGTACTGTTTAGACCAGGACAAAAATGAATATATATATCTACATATAAACCATATTGAACACTGTTCTAGGCACTGTTTTGTTTTGGCATTTGGAACTTGAAGATTAAACCTAGGTTCCGGGGCTGGTGAGATGGCTCAGCTGGTAAGAGCACCCGACTGCTCTTCCGAAGGTGATAAGTTCAAATCCCAGCAACCACATGGTGGCTCACAACCATCTGTAACAAGATCTGGCTCCTTCTTCTGGAGTGTCTGAGGACAGCTACAGTGTACTTAATAAATAAAATAAAATCTTTTTTAAAGATTTATTTATTTATTATATGTAAGTACACTGTAGCTATCTTCAGACACTCCAAAAGAGGGCATCAGACTTCATTACGGATGGTTGTAAGCCACCATGTGGTTGCTGGGATTTGAACTCCGGACCTTCGGAAGAGCAGTCTGGTGCTCTTACCCATTGAGCCATCTCACCAGCCCCAAGAGGGAGTCAGATCTCATTATGGATGGTTGTGAGCCACCATGTGGTTGCTGGGATTTGAACTCAGGACCTTCGGAAGAGCAGTCAGTGCTCTTACCTGCTGAGCCATCTCTCCAGCCCCTAAAATAAATCTTTAAAACAAAACAAAACAAAACAAAAAAAAAACCTAGGTTCCCTCCTGCATGCTACGTACGCTTTCCTCTGAGAGCCGCTCTCCTAGGGATAGGTGCTGTTATATTTTGCAGGAGTAAACCATGTAATACTAACTGGATTTAAGCATGATTACTCTTAATCAATTAAGAAACTAAAATGTAGGGCCGGGCGTGGTGGCGCACGCCTTTAATCCCAGCACTCGGGAGGCAGAGGCAGGCGGATTTCTGAGTTCGAGGCCAGCCTGGTCTACAGAGTGAGTTCCAGGACAGCCAGGGCTATACAGAGACACCCTGTCTCGAAAAAACAAAAAACAAAAAACAAAAAACAAACAAAAAAAGAAACTAAAATATAAGAGTTAAGTAAGCAATAGTCCGAATATGAAAACATGTCAGCTTTGGCCTGTTATCCTAATATTTGGGAGCCGGAGGCAGGAGTATTGCTGGGTATTTGTTGTTGTTTGTTTTATATTTTAATTATCATTTTTGTTGGGGGGGGGGAGGATGTGCACACATACAGTTGTCAGGACAGCTTGCAAGAGTCCTTTCTTTCATCCCATTGTGAGGGTACCAGGGTTCAAATTCAGGTTATCAGGCTTGGCTTCAGGCACTTTTACCTGCTGAGCCATTTTTGAGGGCCCAGACTGATTTGAAACTATCATGGTCTAAATAGCACCAGCTTCTGTCTTAGCTCATTTTTACTGTTGCTGTGGCAAAAGACCTTGACCAAGGCAACTTACTGAAGAAAGCACTTATTCTGGCTTACAGTTTCACAGAGGGTTAAAGTCCATGACTATCATGTGGAGGAACATGGCAGCAGGCAGAGAGCAAGCTTAAGCAATAGCTGGGAGCTCCTATCTTGAGACACCACCACCAGGCTGAGGGAACTGACACTAGCATGGGCATTTCAAACCCCAAAGCCCAGTGACACAGTTCCTCCAACAAGGCCACACTCTCTAATCCTTCCCTCCCAAACCATTCTACCTACTGAGGATTAAGTATTCAGTAGATGTGTCTGTTGAAGCCATTTTCATTCAAACCACCACAGCAAGTATACACACATGTCCCAGGCAGGGCACAGCTTGTAAGAGTCTTCTCTTTTTCTACCTTACGAATCCCTGGAATGGAGCTCAGGTCATCAGGTATGTGAACAAGCGCTTTACCTACTAAGCAACCTCACTGGCCCCGGGGACCTCATTCTCTTTTTGTTTTTGTTTTTGTTTTTTGGTTTTTCGAGACAGGGTTTCTCTATGTAGCCCTGGCTGTCCTGGAACTCACTCTGTAGACCAGGCTGGCCTCGAACCCCGAGATCCGCCTGCCTCTCCCTCCCCAGTGCTGGTACTAAAGGTGTGTGCACCACGCCCCGCTTGTTTTGTCTTTTGGTTCCTGATTTCTAGTGCTTCCCTCTGACTTGCTTGGTTTTTTTCCCACTGAGTCATGTGTTTCCCTATATTTTGAAACATAGATGTTTATAATATATATGGTAATTTCTGTGGTAAACTTGTCTCATCATTTGCATACTTTGGGGGCAGGGGCTTCACATAAAAATGGCTAAAGTTATCCACTTAGAAGAAGGTACAAAAGAAAACTAGAAAGGAAATAAAGGGGAAAACCTATTTCTTGAGCTAGGGTTGTATGTATAGCCTGGGCTGACCCTGAGGTAGTGATCCTTCTGTCTTATCCTCCGGAACTATTAGTATGGACCATCACGCCTGGCTGTGGAAACTGTTTTTAACATAAACCATTTGATCTAAATGCCTTCAAGAATTGTTAAATTTGGAACATTTTTTATTTTTTAGCCTAAAGTTCTCTCTCTGTCTGTCTGTCTGTCTCTGTGTCTCTGCTTGCCTGTATCTGTGTTTGTATCTTTTTTATATAAAAGTAACTCAGGTTGACTTGAAAATTCCCTATATAACCCAGGCTGACCTTATACTTGTAATTATCCTGTAGAAATGAAATGTAGCTACAGTGTGATGATAGGTGCCAATGGTTCCCACACTTAGAAGGTTGGGACAAGGGGATCATGAATTCAGCACCAACTTTTGCTACATAGGATTTTGAAGTGTGTTTTTCTTACAAATATTTATTTGTAGGAAGGGGTGTGCCTTGGTGTGAACTTGGAGGTTGAGGACAACTTTTTGGTGGATTGGTTCTCCCCTTTTACCATGTGGTTCTTAGGGAATTGACCTCAGATCAGCAGTCTTGTATTGTTGGATGGTAAGCTCTTGTTTATCTGCTGAACCATCTACCAGCCCTATGCAGGGAGTTTGAGACCAGCCTGGACTACTTGAAACTCTCTCATCCCTACCCCATAAAGAAATGATATATACTAGTAAAATATAGTTCTGGAGAGGATCTAAGTTATGTTATTTTGCCTGGTGACTTATGGTCTATATCTGAAGTTCTGGCTTCTCTTTTTTTAAAAAAAAATTTTATTTTATGTATGAGTGCTCTATCTGCATACTAGAAGAGGGCAGCAGATCCCAGTATAGATGGTTGTGAGCCACCATGTGGTCGCTAGGAATTCAACTCAGAACCTCTGGAAGAGCAGACAGTGCTCTTAACCTCTGAGCCACCTCTCCAGCCCCTGATTTATTTTCTTGAATCCATTCCTTACCATTTCTCTTTGGATTCTAGAAGTTAAACAATGGATAGGTATGTTGTACATATACTTGTACATTTAGAGCAGAGGTTCTCAACCTTCTTAATGCTGTGACCCTTTCATACAGTTCCTTATGTTGTGATGACCTCCAACTATAAAATTATTTCATTGCTACTTCATAACTGTAACTTTGTTACTGTTATGAATCATAATGTAAATTTCTGATATGCAGGATATCACACATGCAACCCCCAAGAAGTCCCAACCCATAAGTTGAAAATCACAGATCTAGAGCTTATAATGAAGGCACTCATGGCATTGAATATCTCATATGATTAAAGATGACTGACAAGGCTTCATCTTACCTGAACTGTATATACCCAAACTATCCAAGGTCTTAGCTGATTCCAAGTTAGTTTCCTGATTTTCCCCTCAAATGTTCGACACTAGGAATCAGGGCCGAGGGTAAAGAGCATGGCTGAGCATGAGTGTCAGTGCTCTGGTGAGGCGTGGTAGTGTACACCTGTAATCACAGCACTCAGGAAGCCACGGCAGGAGGATTTGAAGTGCAGGGCTAGTCTGGACTACATAGCAAGACTGTCCCAAATCATCATCATCATCAAATAAATAATATTCACTTCATTGATAACTTGTACTTATGGCTGGCACTGTGCTAAGCACTTAATGTGCATTTGAGTTTAGAAACAATTCTGAGAAGAACTTTTAATAAATATAAGGAAATGTCACATAAACAGGCTAAGTACATTGTGTGGCTGCTATAGGTGGGATAAGGTTCTTGGGCCGGTAGCGTAGTTAGGCTAGCTTGGATTGCCAGTTTAGAGTAATTTTCTCTTGTTGTGAGATAGGAAACTTGAACTTTTTTCCCCATGCACTTATGTTGGTTTTTCAGACGGGTTTCACTCTAGCTTAGGCCGGAATTGAAGGCTTCTTTTACCCCACATTGGCCTCAGCCTTGAAATCTTCCTGCCTCAGGTTCACAAGTGTCAGGAAAGCAACATCAGACTGGATCTTGTTCCTCTTGCAAAAAAAAAAAAAAAAAAAAAAAACAAAAACAAAAACCTGAGTGAAGGGCACTTGTGTAGTGGCCACGCCTATAATCCTCGCCCGTGATAGGCTGAGACAGGAGGATAGTTCACAAGGCTACTGTGAGTTTCAGAAGAGCCTGTACTGCACAGTGAGGCCCTGCCTCAAAACAGAACAACTAGAGAAAAACAATGTTTTCAAATTCTGAGGAAGTTGGTGTGAACCCATGCTGCTGAGGATCTGTCTGGCTCTGCCTCCCGAGCACTGGGACTAAAAGGGGGTACATCACCACGTCTTGTTGAAATCTACCTATTTTTAAGATTTCATATAGATTTGTAAGGCATCATGACACATGTGAGTTCAAGCCTAGCCTGGTTCACATATTGAGCTCTAGGCCAGCCAGGGCTGCATAGGGAGATCCTGTCTCAAAATAAAACATTTCATATAAATGATATTATATAATATATGGCCTTTTGTGGTTTTTTTTTTTTTTTTTTTTTTGGTTTTTTTTGGTTTTTCGAGACAGGGTTTCTCTGCTTAGTCCTGGCTGTCCTGGAACTCACTCTGTAGACCAGGCTGGCCTCGAACTCAGAAATGCACCTGCCTCTGCCTCCCAAGTGCTGGGTTTAAAGGCGTGCACCACCACGCCCGGCTTGTGTTTGTTTTTATTTATTTAGTATAATGCCTTCATTGCTAACACATACTGTAGACTGTAAATACTTCACTTCCTTTCTAGAAGTGAATAATATCCCTTATATGAACATTTGTCCCCTTCCACTACTTACCTGTTGTGAATGATGTATATACGTTTTACCTACATTAATATAAATATATCTTGTGTACAGCGCCCATGGAGAAGAAAAGAGTGCACCAGATCCCTTGGAATTAGAATTAGAAAGAGATGTGAGCCATCATGTGGGTGCTGAGAACCAAACTTGGGCAAAACTCCCTCTCTTAAATGTGGTTTCACTTTCTGCAGTGCCTGCAAAAGTAGCAAGTACTCTTTTTTTTTTTTTTTTTTTGGTTTTTTGGTTTTTTTGAGACAGGGTTTCTCTGTATAGCCCTGGCTGTCCTGGCACTCACTTTGTAGACCAGGCTGGCCTTGAACTCAGAAATCCGCCTGTCTCTTAACCACTGAGCCATCTATCTCCAGCTTCAGCCTCTTAAATGTTGGGATTTTTGTTTGTTTGTTTTGTTTTTGTTTTTGTTTTTCAAAACAGGGTTTCTCTGTGTAGCCCTGGCTGTTCTGGAACTCACTCTGTAGACCAGGCTGGCCTCGAACTCAGAAATCCGCCTGCCTCTGCCTCCCAAGTGCTGGGATTAAAGGCGTGTGCCACCATGCCCAGCTTAAATGCTGGGATTTGAAGGCATAAACCACCATGGTCAGCTTCTTGGCTTCTAAATTTTCAAAGTGGTAGTCAGAGGCTAATTAAAAGCCTCCTGAGGTATGTGTTTGTCTGTCTCTCTGTCTCTGTGTTGGTGCTTGGGATCGTATTAGGGGACGTGGATAGGCTAGGCAAGCAACATCTTCAGCTCTTAGCTGCTGTCTTTGTGTGTTTTGGTTTACTTTTGTGTCTCACTATGTAGACTATCTGCCTCTAACTAATGACTGATCCTCTTGCTTTAACTTCCAGAGTGCTTTGGCTACTCTTTAAAAACAAAACAAAACAAAACCTTTTGGGGGCTGGAGAGATGGTGCAGCGGTTAAGGGCACTGACTGCTCTTCCAGAGGTTCTGAGTTCAATTCCCAGCAACCACATGGTGGCTCATAACCATCTGTAATGTGATCGATGCCCTCTTCTGGTAGGTCTGAAAGCAGCTACAGTGTACTCATATAAATAAATCTTTAAAAAAACAAAAACAAAAAATAACCTTGTTTTTCCCCCCCTGCCCCCCAAGTTTAGAAAGCTTGAATGGTGCTGTTTATTTCTTCTTCGACTTGTATCACACAGTCATGTCTTGGCCAGCTTTGTTTCTTCTGTACCTCCACCCATTTCCTCACCTCTGAGTTGTAAAGCAAAATCCTAGAAACAACCATGTAAATGCATCTTCAAGGCTAGACATGGTAACTCATATCTTGAGTGCCAGCACTGGGAAGCAGGAAGACCACTGGTTAGGAGTCCAGCCTGGGCCATATAAGACAGTTTCAGCAATACACCCCTCTTATCTGTGGTTTTACTTTCTGTAGTTCCTGTTACTTGTGGTCAGTTTTTGTCTGAAAGTATTAAATAGAATGCTTCAGAAATAAGCAATTTGTAATGTGTTTTTGTTTGAGACAGGATCATACTAGGGTAGCCAGGGTTAACCTTTCACTTGAAACCATTCCTGCTGCTGCCTCCTAAATACTGAGATTATGGACATGTGCTGCCATACTTGCCTAATTTGTAAACTTTAAATTCTGTGCTGCTGCTGGGCGTGGTGGCGCACGCCTTTAATCCCAGAGCTCCGGAGGCAGAGGCAGGCGGATTTCTGAATTCAAGGCCAGCCTGGTCTACAGAGTGAGTTCCAGGACAGCCACGGCTACACAGAGAAAACCTGTCTCGAATAAATAAATAAATAAAAATAAATAAATAGGGGCTGGTAAGATGGCTCAGCGGGTGAGAGCACCCGACTGCTCTTTCCGAAGGTGATGAGTTAAAATACCAGCATCCACATGGTGGCTCACAACCATCCATAACGAGATCTGGCACCCTCCTCTGGAGTGTCTGAAGACAGCTACAGTGTACTTACACATAATAAATAAAAAATAAATAAATAAATAAATAAATAAATTCTGTGCTGCTGTGATTGTGGTGATCTAATCTCATGCCCCTGACCCATTCTGACTGGGCTGGTTCACCCCTTGTCTAGCATCTTTACTTAGCTGTAAGTCACTTCATAGGTATCTCTCTTATCAGGCTTGGGTACCTTAGTGTTTATGTTCATTCAGATAACCCTTAATAATAATAATAATAATAATAATAATAATAATGATGTAATAATAGGCTTGATAGTTAGTGGTGTTGAAATTCACATATGTGCACAGAGGCTGTATTCATCTTTATATGGAAAGATTAATTTTTGTCATAGTTATGTACAGACTAAAAAGAGGAGGTATGGATTTGTACTCTGTAATTTGAGGCATATACTTGGGGGTGTTGAAGTGTATCCCTGGTAAAGGAAGACTGTTGCCATTTTGTGCTTTCTTCCTTACTTCTTCTTAGGTAAAGAGTTGTTACAGATTCTCTCTTCCAGTTACATTCCCTGTTTTCTTTATGGGATTCTTAAACCCACTTACTCATCTGTGTCAGAAGATGATTAAGAACGTGGGCAGGCACTGTCTGAACCTAGTATTGCTGCCTCGTGTGAAATATTTTCCATCTAAGCCTCAGTAAAGCTTTCCCTCTAAACCCCTGTTGCTTAAAACAAATCTTACTTCTGTTCTCTTATGATTCAGAGTGGTCAGTCATCTCCCAGTGGATAAGGATGTTTCTAATAATTTAGATTTGCTATATGACCAACTGCAAGATTTCCATCTAGAGAACCAGGAATTGGTATTATACCTTGGAACCTAGGTATAGAATTTATTCCTTAACTCTGTTTTATCCATTCTTTTTCTGTTTTATTTATTTATTTATTTATTTATTTATTTATTTAAGACAGGGTTTCTCTGTGTAGCCCTGCCAGTCCTGGAAATAACTGTGGAGACCAGGCTGGCCTTGAATTTACAGCCTGCTTCTGCTTCCCAAGTGCTGGGATTAAAGGTGTGACCCACTGCTTCCACCACCACTATGTAGTTTAGACCGCATCAGTTTGCCCTCTTCCCCCCTTTAAAATTATGTTCATGTGTGTGTATGTGTGTGTGTATGTACATATGATGTAGGTGCTTATATAGACCAGAAAGAAAAAGCCATTTAAGGGGAAGCTTATGTTTTTAGATTTGTAAAGAAATATGTTGTTTTGTAAAAGCCGGGTGTGGTGGCGCACACCTTTAATCCCAGCACTCGGGAGGCAGAGGCAGGTGGATTTCTGAGTTCGAGGCCAGCCTGGTCTACAAAGTGAGTTCCAGGACAGCCAGGGCTATACAGAGAAACCCTGTCTCGAAAAAAAAACAAAAAAACAAACAAACAAACAAGAAATATGTTGTTTTGTAAACGACTTCAACCTTTGCAATAGTATTAGGACCCATTCTGTTATTTAAAAATAACCAAAATTTTAACAAATTTTTAAGTGGTGCTTATTGATATAGCACATAAGAGATAGAAAATAAGGCAGTTAAAGCCTAGACTTAAAGCCTAGACTGCATGAGGTCCTGTCTCAGAAAACAATGAAACAAGTGAAGTGGGGCATAAGTAACATTTATTGAATACCAGGCACATGCCAGTGAGTATGCTAAGGACCTTCTCTTGTTTTTGTTTTTGAGACAGAGTCTCTATACAGCCCTGGCTAACCCAGAACTCACTAATCCACCTACTTCGACCTCTTGAGTGCTGGATTTAAAGACCTGTGATGTCACCACACCTGGCAGCGCTAAAGATCACCCATCTCTGTTTGTCTTGTGAATCTTTCTTTGTAAGCTAGGCTGACCTTGAATTCCTGATCTTTCTGCTTGTGTGTACAGAGAATGTAGCTTGTTTTTAAGTGTTCACCAAAATTCAACAAAGTTTGTTATTGTCCCTATTTTACAATGACTGAATCTTGTTTGCTTACTCTGTGTGTACACACGAATACACACACACACACACACACACACACACACACACACACACACACACACAGGAGGTCAAAGACCAACACCCTTTTCTGGCATCTGAGACCTCCTGCATGTATGTGGTTTACATAAATGCACATATAACAAAAGTAAACCTTTAAAAGAATCCCAAGTAGACACCTGTTTCCTGACGTCAGTGCTCTAAGTGTATGAGGTCTTTGTTCCTTCCTGATTCTTATTCTGCTTAGAGAAGGGGGAAGTTTTTAGCAGAACTTGAGTTCACGGAAAGGGTGTGTTTCCAAGTGACCTCACTGTCACCTGACTGATCTTTTCAACTATATCTCTTGGTTTTTAGAAGGCAGAATTTTTAGTCCTCAGTTTTGAAACAAGTCAACTATAGATTTAAGCCTTTCTTTGAACCCATTTGTGATTTTTGTTTTGTTTTGCTTTTACTAACAAGATAGTAAATGTTGACTTGTAGTTGGCAAGAATCACTGGTAGTAATAGAATTACAAAATTGTGTGTTTGGGAGATCTGGCTTTCTTATCCCACAATGTTACTGTGGTGTATTGTCTGAAAACCTGATCGAAGTACTGTTTGCAGGGACTAATTGGTTTGTGTGTGTTATTTTTCTTGTTACTTGTCCCTCTGTTGGGCACTAAGAAGTCACTCATTGGAGCCATAGGTGACTTTGGGGAGAGATGCCTAGGAAGAGTGGGCTTTGACGGGGCCCTAGAAAGTGACCGAGAAGCCAGAATAGACAAGAGCAGGACAAGCAAAGGCAGACACGTGTTTGCATCCCTCTTCCCCCACACTGTCTCAGGACTGACTGCTTTCTAGTCCATCTTCAAACTTCTGAGCCTCCTGAGTTCTGGGACTGAGTGTATACTAATATACTTGACCAAACATATGATAGCATGGGACATATGTAAAGCTAAAGGTTGCTAAACAATTCTTCTTTTTATTTATTTTTATATTTATTTATTTATTTATTTATTTGTTTATTTATTTACAAGACAGGGTTTCCCTGTGTAGTACTGGCTGTCCTGGAACTCACTCTGTAGACCAAGCTGGCTTCAAACTCAAAAATCCACCTGCCTCTGCCTCCCAAGTACTGGGATTAAAGGTGTGGGTCACCACTGCCCAGCCTGACATTTATATTATTTAATTATTTTATGGGTTCAGGTGTTTTGCCTGCTTGTATGTCTGTCTACCATGTGTATGCCTGGTGATAGCGGTCAGAAGAGGGCCTAACATCCCCTAGAACTGGAGTTGCAGATGGATGTGAGCTACCATTTGATGCTGGGACCTGAACCCAGATCTTCTGCAAGAGCAGCCAGTACTCTTAACCACTAAGCCATCTGTCCAACACCAGTAAATCTTGCTTATAGATCTTAATGTGTGAATATTTTGTCTGAACCACAGATATGAAAATTTTAAATTATATTTTGAACTTATGATGCTTATAAAATTATTTGTGTACATCTGTGCATGCATACATGCATATATATCTGACATAGCACACATGCAGAAGCTCAGAGGGCAACTTGGAGGGGTCACTTTCTTCTACTGTGTAGGTGTAGGGGTGGAATTTATGTCCGAAGACTTGGATGAACACCTTTACCCATTGAGACATCTCATCATCCTGAAATGTACTGTTTAATTGAACTTTTTTTTTTTTTTTTTTGATTTTTGAGACACAGTTTCTCTGTATAGCCCTGGCTGGCCTGGAACTCACTCTGCAGACCAGGCTGGCCTCCAACTCAGAAATCCACCTGCTGCTGCCTCCCAAGTGCTGGGATTAAAGGCATGCAGCAGCACACCCAGCTTGATTGAACTTTTTTAAAAAAAGATTTATTTATTATTATATGTAAGTACACTGTAGCTGACTTCAGACACACTAGAAGAGGACATCAGATCTCATTACGGGTGGTTATGAGCCACCATGTGGTTGCTGGGATTTGAACTCAGGACAGTTGGAAGAGCAGTCAATGCTCTTACCTGCTAAGTCATCTCGCCAGCTCCCTTAATTGAACTTTTCAGGCTCAAAAATCTTAATTACATATAGCACATTTAGCTACATACACACTTACACACATAACTTAAAGGGTTCCTTTGCCTAGCATGTGTGAGGCCTGGATTCAATCACCAGCACACACACAATGGGAAAATGTCTGATTATTCCATTACAGGGGATTGAGCCCAAGCCCTTGTACATGTGAAGTAAATGTTCTACCACTGAGCTACACCCTCAGTCCCAGCTGAAGAAATTTGCCCATGACCAACTGGCTGCTTTATTCCATATGACACACTTGCAGTGGTGGATAATGGGGTGAGGTCTAGTGACTTTTTGCTTTTTGCTACTACCACGTGTAGCTGTTTGAAAGAGTTACATTCCTTTGAGAGTGTTCCCTGTTTTTCTATGTACTTGTTCACTCATTAGGTACTTTCCAAGTATGTACTTTCAGAGCCTGTTAGGTGTTGACATAGATGAGAAAACCTGTCACTTTTAAGAGTGTAATCTAGTAACGTATTTCTGGTTAATTTGGTTCTCTGCTTGTCAGTGTAATTCATAGCAGAGTATCTGATCTCAACTTAACATTTGTGCCTGATCAGTCTTTGTTGATCAGCTCTCAGAATGAATGGTAGGAGTTTTAGTAGCTTCCCTGATCTTCTGCCCACTGACATCCCTATCCCCATGTTACTATAATTACAAGTTTCCAAAGGTTGACTATAGTGGCCCCCACCTCTAGTCCCAGTATTTGGGAGGTAGAGGCAGAGGGATAAGATGTTCAAAGTATCTCTCAGTTACATAGCATGTTTGAAACCAGCTTGAGCTACGTGAGACCCTTCTCAAAAACAATGAAAACATTGCAAGACAGAAATCTAAAATGTGAGCCAGCTGGGCATGGTGGCGCACGCCTTTAATCCTAGCACTCGGGAGGCAGAGTCAGGCGGATTTCTGAGTTCAAGGCCAGCCTGGTCTACAGAGAGTTCCAGGACAGCCAGGGCTACACAGAGAAACCCTGTCTCGGGGAAAAAAAAAAAAAGAAATGTGAGCCAGATATTATCTGTATTGTAGACAAAGAGCTTTGATAATTAGTTTTCAGAAATGTAATATAGGGCTGTAAGGTGGTTTAATCGATGAAGTGATAGTCACACAGTTATGAGAACATGAGTTCAAATGCCCAGAACTACTGTAAAGCCAGATGCGATAGTATAATACTAGCACCATGGCTAAGTGGGAGGTGGAGACAGGAGAATCCCAGGACCAAGAAGCTTGGTGTATGCACCAGTGAACACAAAGAGATCATCCTATCTCTTTTGTGAAAGTCGAGCACTGATACCTGAAACTATCTTCTGACGCAGGGGCAGTAGTGTGGTATCTATGCCATGATATACTTGTGCTCAGACTCATATACATATACTCAGGTATACATTATAAACATATGCACACACATATAAAGGGTAACAAAACACTAGCAAATGCAGTAAAGAAAACCTGTGTCAGTTCCATATGCTTATTGATACACTTGATTTCTCACATTAGTGACACTGAATAGCACCTGCATTAAAGGAAATTTTATTTTGGTTCATAATTTTTTGTTTGTTTGTTTGTTTGTTTGTTTTGAGACAGGGTTTCTCTGTGTAGCCCTGGCTGTCCTGGAACTCACTCTGTAGATCAGGCTGGCCTCAAACTCAGAAATCCGCCTGCCTCTGCCTCCCGAGTGCTGGGATTAAAGGCGTGTGCCACCACCACCCGGCTGTTGGTCCATGATCTTACAGGGCTCGGTCCATGATCTTACAGGGCTCAGTCCATGATTGCGTGTCTCCATGTCCTTGGAGCATCATGGCTGCAGGAGTGTGTGCATGCAGAGATGCTTTGAACAGCAGTGTAGCAGAGAACTTGGGACCAGGTCTGACCTTCAAAGGCACTCAGACCTACTTCTTCCAACTATGTTTCACCTCTTCAAAGTTTCCAGAACCTGCCAAAATAGTGCTACCAGCTAGGTACCATATATCCAACACGTGAACCTGCGAGGAATGTCACACCATGACACTTGTTTTATTTCCTTACATTTTTACAAGATCTTTTACTGTGTATTAGAAAATTATTTCCTAATTTCAGAGAGTCTTCAGTGAAACAATAGAGCATATAAATAGAGGAACAGAATCCATCAAGAATGAAAATTGATCCTTTTTTTTTTTGAGCTCTTTGTATCAGATCTTTTTTCTTTTTCTTTTATCTTTTTATGGTGTGTGTGTTTGTGTGTTTGTGTGTGTGTGTGTGTGTGTGTGTGTGTGTGTGTGTGTAAGAGAGAAATAGATGAGAGAGAGAGAGAGAGAGAGAGAAGGGGGAAGAGGGAGAGAATGAAAGGAATGAAAATGCCTGAAGCTGAAGTTACCAGAGGTTTGTAAGCTGCTGGACATGAATGCTGGGAATTGAACTCTGGTCCCCTTCAAGAGCAGTTTGTGCTCTCAACTGCTGAGCTGTCTTTCCAGCCACAGCAGTACTTAGTATTTCATATTCTGCAAGGAGTAGCTTGAAAAACTCATGTATTTTTTTTTCAAAGATTTATTTTATTTATTATTATATGTAAGTACACTGTAGCTGTCTTCAGGCATTCCAGAAGAGGGCACCAGATCTCAGTAAGGATGGTTGTGAGCCACCATGTGGTTGCTGGGATTTGAACTTATCACCTTCGGAAGAGCAGTCGGGTGCTCTTACCCGCTGAGCCATCTCACCAGCCCCCGAAAAACTCATGTATTTTTAAGAAGTAATGTCCATATGTTCTTTATTTACATGACTTTTAAGTTATGATCATTTTTGTGGTGGTTTGAAAGTAAACGGCCCCCATAGGCCCATAGGCAGTGGCACTTTTAGGAGGTGTAGCTTTGTTGGAAGAGATATGTCACTAGAGGGTCTTCGAGGTCTCCAAAGCTCAAGCCAGTCTCTCTTTCTGCTGCCTGTGGATCAAGATTTGGAACTCCCAGCTTCTTTCTGCCTGCATGCCACCATGCTTTCTGTCTGATGATCATGGACTAAACCTTTGAATTGTAAGCTAGCCCCAATTAAATGTTTTCCTTTATAAGAGTTGTTATGATCATGGTATCTCTACATAGCAATAAAACCCAAGCTAAGATAGCTTATTTACCTGAATGTCTTTTCTTTATTGCTTCGCCATATTCAGATAAGATTTAAAGAACATTGTTACAGTATTAAGGGTGTGGTGCAATTGATACAGAGCCTGCCTAGCTGTCTCAAAGCCCTGGGTTCAATCTCCAGCACTACATAAACCAGACAGAGTGACACACACCACGGAGGGAACAAGATCAGAGATTCGGTCATCATTGGCTGCGTATCTCAGAAACATGAGACCCTGTCTCAACAACAATAATAAAGAACACCACACAACCAAGAATTTGCTTTACACTTTTTTAAAAAATTTATTTATCCAGGTATGGTGATGCATTCCTCTAATGCTAGCACTAAGGATGCAGAGACAGGAGGATCTCTTGTGAGTTTGAGGCCAGCTTAGTCTACATACTGAGTTCTGACCATCTAGGGCTAGTGAGATGCTCTCTCCAAAAAAGTAAAGGAAAAAAGAAAAAGAAAAATTTCTGTATATGTGCATCTAGGATGTGTGTTCCTAGAAGTGTAGGTAAATACATGCCATAACATGCGTGTAGAGGGCAGAGGACAAGTTTTAAAAAGTTTTATTGGTGTTTGGGGGGATGGTCATGGAGATCAGAAGATAGCATTGTAGACACCTTTACCTGTTAAGCCATTTCAGTGCCCATAGGCTGTCAGATTTGCATAGCAAGTGTTTTAATTTAACTCTTTGAGCCATCTCATAGGCTCTTTGATGCCTTGCTTTTTTTTTTTTTTGGGGGGGTTTTCGAGACAGGGTTTCTCTGTATAGCCTTGGTTGTCCTGGAACTCACTCTGTAGACCAGGCTGGCCTCGAACTCAGAAATCCACCTGCCTCTGCCTCTGCCTCCCAAGTGCTGGGATTAAAGGCGTGAGCCACCACGCCCGGCAATGCCTTGCATTTTAAGGCCAAGGATCTTTCCCATTGGAAAGAGTACTTCACCTGGACCTGGGGATGTAGAATAGTTGGTAGAGTGCTTGCCCTGGATTCAGGTTCCAGCAGCACATAAACCAGTCATGTCTGTATTCGCAGCACAGGATGTGCCGGCTGAAAGCTCAGAAGCTCAAGATCACCTTTAACACAGAACACGTTTGAGACCACTTAGGGTATATGGCCCCTGGCTTAGAGTATTTCTCCTGTGTTGTAAGTTTACTTTTTGTGCTAATAGCATTAAATATCCATGTTTACTCCTAGCCTGAGTTCCTGTCTCTGTAGTATAGGTGGGCAGGTAATGGAATCAGCCCTTTTATCCAACTTGTCTGGTAAGTATCTAAATCCCATTCATCTATGCTTTTTGCTCAGACTTTTGTGTATTATCATTCTTTTAGAGAATCCATATTTCTGTGACCAGTAGTTTGATTCACCATGGATAATCTGTCACCAGAAGAAGTTCAGCTGCGGGCTCACCAGGTTACTGATGAGGTGAATGATTTGTTTTCACTTTCTTTCTTTCTTTTTTTTTTTTTTTTTTGGTTTTTCGAGACAGGGTTTCTCTATGTAGCCCTGGCTGTCCTGGAACTCACTCTGTAGACCAGGCTGGCCTCGAACTCAGAAATCCACCTGCCTCTGCCTCCCAAGTGCTGGGATTAAAGGCGTGTGCCACCACCGCCCGGCTCACTTTAATTTTTTTTATTACATTTTAATTAGTTTTTGTGGGGGTGTGGGTATGTTTGAGCNGAGCCATTTTGTAGGCCACTATTTCCATTTTCACAGTAGAAAAGTGAGAGTCACTTTAAAAAAAAAAAAAGATTTATTTATCTATTTTATGCATATGAGTACACCATGTGGTTGCTGGGAATTGAACTCAGGACCTCTGGAAGAGCAGTCAGTGCTCTTAACCACTGAGCCATCTTTCCAACCCAGAGAGACACTTTTTATAGATCACTTTGGCATCTTCTTGGTCTCTTAAGGTGGCTAGTATTTAACAGTTACCTGCAATTCTGGAATGAATTCTGAACTTTAATGATTCCTTAGTATCTGTGTAGTAGGCATATTTCTGCCTACCTTCACGAACTCCCTTGGCTCCACAATCTGGGGGTCTCTCCTAAGAAGTGCCTGGTAGGAAGAATGTGAAAGTGGACCTGTTTTATTTGCTTTCTTGTAAGGAGGGGTTGTGCTGGCAAGTTGTAGCAAAGTAGCATCATAAACATAGCTTGTGATTGATTTGTTTCTCTGTATTTCTTTGGAGTACTATAACTTTGTATTTCTTCCTAGTCTCTGGAAAGCACAAGGAGAATCCTGGGCTTAGCCATTGAGGTAAGAAATATTTAATATTTGAGTATAGAAATGTATGGGTGGGATACTAGCACTAGCTGCAGATGATGAGATTTGAAACCAGCAGTTGCTGAAGACTGCCCAGTAATGCATTAATAAGCCAGTTCTGTTTCTTATTGAAAATACTGGGATACTGACAGGAAAGGTGAATTTACCATATGCTTGTGACTTACTTTAGAGGTTAATATGTGTATTGGTGTGAGACATCTAGTTCTGTCTATAACACTGATTCCTAAGAAGTTGGTTTTCAATGTGATTCTTTCTTATCATTTGTCAGTCTTTGCAAGGTTTGCAGGTATTTTGGGTTGCTTTCTTGTACTTTCATCTCTCTTTCCCCCCTTTTAGTCTCAGGATGCAGGAATCAAGACCATCACTATGCTGGATGAACAAGGGGGTGAGTTGAAGTCATTGAAGGAAACTCTAAATTTGACTTACAGTGCCAAAAATCCCTATAAATTCCAGCCTTCTCTTTGTAAGATAAAGTAATATGTTTCCTCCATTTCTCTGATTCATATTATAGTATCATGGTCATTGCTAGACTGGGATGAGAGTCAACAGTACCCAACTGGATACAAGTTTGTTAGACAAGCACAGCTTTTTATGTGCATTTGTCACATAGACTTTAAGCATGTATTCTCAGATCATTTCCCAGATAGCAAGGTCTAAAGCAGGTCTAGATTCTGATGAGTTTAGAACATGCAGTTTTGTTGGCCTGAGTTCATCCCGTTTAAGCTTTCCTTAGTTTAGAGCCTAAATGTTAGGAGTACTAGGCATCTGGCTGGAGTGATTCTAAGCAACCCTCGCATGCCGCTGGAGAACAGATCGTTCTACAGTGAGGCTCCAGGAAACTTAGGCTCAGTATTGTTTCCCTGGTTAATACTCACTGGCAGGTGATAGGTAGCATGGAGGTTGCAGCTTGCTGCTCTGTAACATTAGCATTTCACTGGACATCTGTGAATGTAACACCAAAACTTATTCTTAGAACAACTAAATCGCATAGAAGAAGGCATGGACCAAATAAATAAAGACATGAGAGAGGCAGAGAAGNCTTAGGCTCAGTATTGTTTCCCTGGTTAATACTCACTGGCAGGTGATAGGTAGCATGGAGGTTGCAGCTTGCTGCTCTGTAACATTAGCATTTCACTGGACATCTGTGAATGTAACACCAAAACTTATTCTTAGAACAACTAAATCGCATAGAAGAAGGCATGGACCAAATAAATAAAGACATGAGAGAGGCAGAGAAGACTTTAACAGAACTCAACAAGTGTTGTGGCCTCTGCGTCTGCCCTTGTAATAGGTAAGTTGATGAATCAAAGACCTTTTAAAAATAAATCAGTACATAAGAGTATCCTTGCTTATCCCCTACCCAGAAATAAAGTCAGAAGTGTAACTGGAAACTGGACCTAACAAATTAGCAACTTTGTGAAAAACAAACTGAAGATCAAGGTTTTATATTAGTGGGAAGGTTCATAGAAAATCGTGCCTAGATTGGCCAACTCTTGTACAAACATCAATTTCAATCTGGATACAAAAAGACTGGGGACTGTGTGTCTGGATGATGTAGAACAGAATGTCCTTTGTATCTAGACAGTCAAGGAGTAAAGAATGGACTTCTTCATAAGACAATGTGTTAGAGCTAGTATTACATGGTGTAATATCTACTAAGGCTAAGGGTATGGTTAGATGATACTGTAACAGAAGACATAGGGCATGAGTTGAGCTTGTCACTCAAAGGCTTTGGGTGAATGTGAAGGAGGGTCTGGGGGTGAGGCTAAATGGGAACCATAGTACCAGAAAACAAACAACAAACATAACATATGGAAAGAATGGGAATTTAACTGAACTATATGATTAAGGTGAGAAGTAGCCAGAGATGTAAGTAGCTGATAGAGGAACTTGGATGCCAGAGTTAGAGAGGAGATAGACTGGATTGACATTCGTGACTGTATACCAGGAGGCTAATTAAGAGTAGTTCATTATCTGGATCTTTGAGGTTAGACATTATCACTAAGATTAAAGATGAAATTATAAATCAGTATGATTCACTTTAAATCATTTGGTTGCATTTGAAGCATGAAAGTGGGAGATTCAAAGAAGACTGATGGATGGTATGTCCTAGTTTTCTTTATGTGATAAAACAGCCTGAGCAAAAGAACTTAGGGAAAGAGTTTATTTGGATTATGATTGCAGGTTGTAGTCTTATCACTGAAGGGAGTTCAAGGCAGGAACTGGAAGCAGCTAGTCACATCTCATCCAAGAACAGAGAGGAATGAGAGCTGCGTGCTGTGTGTTTGCCCTCACCTTGTCTTAGCGTTTCATTGCTGAGAACAGGCATTATGACCAAGGCAAGCCTTATAAGGAAGGACAGCATTTAATTGGGGCTGGCTTACAGGTTCAGAGTTTCAGTCTATTATCATCAAGTTGGGAGCATGGTAGCATCCAGGAAGGCATGGTGCAGGCAGAGCTGAGATTTCTACATCTTTATCTGAAAGCTGCTAGCAGAATACTGGCTTCCAGGCAGCTGGGGGGGGGGGGGGCTTAAAGCCTACACCCACAGTGACACCTACTTTCACAGGGCCACACTTTCTTTCTCTCTCTCTCTCTCTCTCTCTCTCTCTTTCTCTCTCTCTCTTAAGATTTATTATATTTATATGAATACACTATAGCTGTCTTCTGATGGGCCAGGATCCCATTACAGAGCCACCATGTGGTTGCTGGGATTTGAACTCAGGACCTCTGGAAGAGCAGTCAGTGCTCTTAACCACTGAGCCATCTCTCCAGACCCAGGGCCACACTTTCAAATAGTGCCACTCTCTGGGCTGAGCATGTACACACCATCACACACACCTCGTCTTACACTGTTTAAGCTTCCCTGCCTAGGGCATGGTGCTGCCCACAGACATGGTCACAGACAAACCAGATCTAGTAGTATACTGTCTGAGATTGTGCTCAAGACAAAGGACTGCATCCATTTCTTTTTGTTTTTTGTTTCCTTGAGACAGTATCTTCTCACTATATAGTCCTGGCTGGCCTGGAACTTTCTATCTAGACTAGACTGGCCTTGAACTCAGAAATCTGCTTGCTTCTGCCTCCTGAGTGCTAGGATTAAAGATGTGTGTTAAAGTGTATCACCATGCCCAGTCACTCATTTTATTCCATTGTGGAAATTTCTATTCTCTTCTTTCTCTTGGATGAAGTAAACTCCATGGTTTTTTTTGTTTTTTTTTTTTTAACTAATAATAGATATTCAGATAAGGTATATAGTTTGGACAGAGGCAGTTAACCATTAATCTTAGGTTAGGAGCTCCTCTTTGAACTTTACTCTTAGCCAAGATGAGTGTCTTGAGATTAAGTTACAGAGTTTCATCAGCAGTTCGTCCATCTAGTTGTCCCAGGTGCATAAATCCCAGTGAGTTAAGATTTTTGCACTTATATATTTTCAGGTGAGTATACTTTTGTTATTTGCTTTGCCTTGTTTCTAATGTGAGTCCCAGGGATTTGTACAGCAAACATCATTTAACTGCTGAGCCATCTCCCCAGCTCTAAGATAAGTGTTTTTGTGTTATTATATAATAATTTTAATTAAAAACATTATGTGTATGGGTGTTTTGCCTACTTGGTGTCTGTGCACCATATGCGTGTCTGGTATCCACAGAGGCCAGAAAAAGGCATCAGATCCCCTGGAATTGGAGTTAGAGAAGATAGTGAGCGGCCACATCCATGTTGGGAGTTGCCCAGATCCTCTGGAAGAGCAGCCAGTGCTCTTAACGCGTGGGCTGTTTCTCCAGCCCCTTCTGTGCTATTTTCACTAAATAAAAGGATTATGTTGCCTTTTGCCTTATGTTGACTTGTGGTTTTGATTTGTCATGAGCAGTTAAAGATTTGACTGTTGTTCTCAGATTTAATACAAGCCCATTGACCTGTGTTTACTTTGGATGATTTTCTAAAAGTTTATAGTTTAACAGCTGTGACTGGAGCTGGGGATATAGCTCATTTGGTACAGTGTTTGCTCTGAGTTTGAATCCCAGTTTGGCATAAAGTTGGGAATGGTAGTTTAAGCCTATAATCCTAGCTCTTAAGGTCCTACTCTTCCTCAGCTACATACTGAGTTCAAACCTTCTCTCCAAAACAATAGCAACAAAAACTACAATGTGTTAACTAGGTTTAGCAGATTGAATTAAGCAGACATATTTCAAGTGCCTACATAATTTGATTCAAACTCTTAGATATGTTTTACAAACTTCTGTTTCTGTCTCTTATGTTTCATGTACCATCTTGGAAAATTGAGGAAGAGAGAATAGGTGAATTCCCTTGAACAAAAACTCCTCTTCAGTCTAGAAGATTGTTTCTAAGTTGTATGTTAATAAACAGAATAGCAATGAATTCTAAAGGGTCAATGATAAGAGAACACGGAGGGTAGAGCAATGGGTGTATTAAAGTTTTTCTCTGTGTGTCCTGCCATATGTGGGCAAGCTTTTCTTGGAACATGAGGAGACAAAGTAGAACATGGCCCTGCCATAGGCTTTCCCCTCCAGCATTGGCAGAACTCTTTCTCAGTGGGTGGAGAGAAAGCATTCCTTAACAGATGGAGTCTGGGACTGCTGTGACAGAACAGCTGTTCCATGAAAAGAGAGCAGAACCCACTTGAAAGATTCTAGGGGAGCTTTTCTTCTTCCAGCATCTTTATACCACTGAGACCTGGGCTGCTGTTAAGTCTCTTGTCCCCAGAGTCTCGTTTTCCTCCATTGTCTAGATCTTCCTGACCTTACCTGATTGAAACTTTACCTGTGTCTGTCAGGGTTAGCACTTAGCCAGCTGTAGCATGAGCTCCTCAGACACATATACAGTATCCTAGTCCTCTGAGTTCTGTGGGTGTCAAAAATCTAGCAGTACTACAAGACGAAGTTAACTGCTTGGATTCATGCATTCTTCCTTTCCTTCCTCCCCCATTATCTCCTCTCTCCTTCCCCACCCCCCTCTGATCCTCAATTGTGTTTATCTAACCATTTAGAAATCAGTAATACTCTGGAAGATGAGTTACTTTTTGTTCACTTTGTTTCATAAAATGGTGGGATTGTTTGTGCTTTAAGTTGTAGCTTTTACATTAGTATACTCTTGTGATCATACTCAGGGCCTGGCACAGGACAAGCAAGCACTCGAACACCAAGGAGGGCTGAGGGACTTCAGTGCTGCCAGCCAGTACTTCCTGCCCAGCATAAACTTTAACCTTTTAGTGAGGAGTATTAGCCCTTGGACATGCTCAGGAAAAATGAAGTATGCCATTATTTAAATTGTTTTCTTGTTTTTCTTTTTATCTAGATTCTCAGTTGGTGACTGTTTCTTTGAAACCAGGCAGGCATTTGAATGCATCGTGTGTTTAAAGCTCTAAATCTGTTCTGTTTGACTAACATGCACTGTCTGCTACTTATTCTCTCACTTAATCTCTTCCTTTCTTGCTTACTAAAAAATGAAGATCTAACATCAAAAGCCGGGCTCAGTAGCTGATCAAAGGGATCTTTAAGATGCAGTCTTGAGGTGCAGGCTGAGCTGCTAACCTGCTGCCCAAGGTGATGTTTCAAATGGCTTTTCTGTGCATGTGCATGGATTTTGTGAGTGATGGAAGCAGTCTTAAAGCTGTGTTGTGTGTAATGTCAAGTGAATTTATTTGTGATGGGTGCTAGCAGACAAAAGATGGACTGAATAAAAGGATCTTCATTTGTTATAACTCCCTTAGTAATGCTCCAAAAGCTATGGTTTTATTTACTAAGTTATTATTAGCAAAATAAAAGCACCTCTGAAATTTAACAAGCTTTAAATTGTTAATCTTAGCAGTCAGCACTTACAGTTGAATTCTTTTAAAGGTTGACTGCATCTCTCTGTTTCTCTCCTTAGATATCCTCATACCCTCTGGTTCCTGTAGAGTGCTTCTATTAAAATATAGCTTCTCTGCATTTTATTTTCCCTTGATTTAGGTCTCTATCAAGTCAAGGAATTGTCAATCTAGTCATCATAAATCCTGTCTAGAATAAAGTAGGATATCAGTTTTAAATGTGCCAGGCTTGATGTTCCACACCTTCAATCCCAGAACTGGGGAGGCAGAGGCAGGTGGATCTCTGAGTTTAAGGTCAGCATGGCCTTTCCTTTTTTTTTCTTTTCTTTTTTTTTTTTTTTTTTTTTGGTTTTTCGAGACAGGGTTTCTCTGTCTAGCCCTGGCTGTCCTGGAACTCACTTTGTAGACCAGGCTGGCCTCGAACTCAGAAATCCGCCTGCCTCTGCCTCCCAAGTGCTGGGATTAAAGGCGTGCGCCACCACATCCAGCAGCATGGCCTTTCAAGTTTCAGGACATCTAGAGCTATTTAAAAGCAATATTAAGTAAGTAAGTAAGTAAGTAAGTAAATAAATAAATAAATAAAATAACTAAAAGAAAGATAATAAAAAGAAAATTAAAGATAGCATTCTTCTTTTTTTTTTAAGATTTATTTTATTTATTATATGTAAGTACACTGTAGCTGTCTTCAGACACTCCAGAAGAGGGAGCCAGATCTTGTTACGGATGGTTGTGAGCCACCACGTGGTTGCTGGGATTTGAACTTATCACCTTCGGAAGAGCAGTCGGGTGCTCTTACCCGCTGAGCCATCTCACCAGCCCAAAGATAGCATTCTTTAAAGAGTCCTGGGTTTGCAGACATGCTACTATGCCTGGAATTTACTAATCGCTTTTTGAATTTGTCAATCTCGCCAACCTTCTCTACAACCTAGTATCCTAACAGAAGCCCTATGTTTATTACCTCAATTAGCATCTCTGGCTACTGTGCTGAGAGTTGTAGACAGTGGTTGAGTGCGAGGACTCGTGAAGCCCTGGGGTTATTCCCCACCACCACAAATGGACAAAAGCCCAGAAGTCACTCACTCTTTAAGAAATATGAGAAATATTGGTTATTTTTCATATAATAAAATCTCTGCTTTANAGAAGCCCTATGTTTATTACCTCAATTAGCATCTCTGGCTACTGTGCTGAGAGTTGTAGACAGTGGTTGAGTGCGAGGACTCGTGAAGCCCTGGGGTTATTCCCCACCACCACAAATGGACAAAAGCCCAGAAGTCACTCACTCTTTAAGAAATATGAGAAATATTGGTTATTTTTCATATAATAAAATCTCTGCTTTAGATTTTTGCCTGGAACCTATATGTTAACAAAGTATGCATGATGTATTAGCTTACTAATTTAACAGGTAATAATATGAAAATATTAATTTAAAAATTAGATATCTCACCTTGTTCCAGGAAAGATTTGACATGGCTGATTAATTGACTGAATGACAGAAATAGTAGTATACATATAAAAATAATTATGAGAACTTCAAATGGGACCAAGAGAGGTGCTTTGAGAATGAGCTTTTTGGTATTTATAAATTTCTCTTTTAAGAGCTTTTAAGGGCCTACAAGACAGTTCAGTAGGTAAAAGTGCTTGCTGCCCAAGCCCACATCCCATTTCCCATCCTGGAAGCAGGTGACAGTTGAGTGTACTGGTGTGTATCTGCAGTCTCAGCACAGATTGGGTGGGCAGAGAGCTGTGCTGCAATTTGTCAACCAGCAGGAACAGCAGAAACAAAATTCTGCTTCAATAACTTTGGAGACCATTTGTCCGCTGGCATCTACCTGCATGCTATGGTGCATGTGTACCCCAGTCAGTCCAGTCAATTTAGAATACCCCCTTTTTTTTTTTTTTTTTGGTTTTTCGAGACAGGGTTTCTCTGTATAGCCCTGGCTGTCCTGGAACTCACTTTGTAGACCAGGCTGGCCTCGAACTTAGAAATCCGCCTTCCTCTGCCTCCCAAGTGCTGGGAAGAGAGAATTAGGTCTTGTTATAGATGGTTGTGAGCCACCATGTGGTTGCTGGGATTTGAACTCAGGACCTCCAGAAGAGCAGTCAGTGCTCTTAACCACTGAGCCATCCCTCTGGCCCTGGAGTACTCTTTGTAAATAAATTAGTACACACACACCCCTTCACACTTGTGAAGTCAGAAAACAACTTGCAGGAATTGTTCACTTTTTTTTGTATTTTTGAGACAGGGTTTCTCTGTATAGCCCTGGCTGTCCTGGAACTCACTTTGTAGACCAGGCTGGCCTCGAACTCAGAAATCCACCTGCCTCTGCCTTCCGAGTGCTGGGATTAAAGGCGTGCGCCACCTCGCCTGGCTAGGAATTGCTCTTTTCATCCTTCCTCAGTGTGGATTCTGGGAATTAAACCGTGTTATTAAGCTTGGCAGCAGTACCCCTACTTACTGATCTGCCCTAACAGACCTCCTTTTTAGTTTTTGAGGCAAGTTCTCACAACATAAGCCAAGCTGGCCTCAAACAAATGATTTGCTGCCTCAGCTGCTCGAGTGCTGGAATTATAGGCATATGCCACCTGCTAAGAGTGCCTTTCTTATAAGTAACAAAAAAAGTCCAGTTCTAGTTCGGCCAGAATTTAATCTTTGTATGCTTATGAAGGAAAAAAAAAACACTTCTTTTTCATAGAACTTTTTTCTCTGTTTTTTTTTTGTTTGTTTGTTTTTTTGGGTTTTTTTTTTTTTGCAATTAAGAGACTGACTCATATCTGGGGTAAGTAAGACCTATATTATAGCAACACTGAGCTTAATCTTTGTTAGCACAAAAATAAAGCTGAAATGAAGTAAAATCTTGCTTGAAACAAAAGTAATCAGTAAAGACAGTTTTGAAATAACCATTTAAAAAGTCACATGACAAAGTGAGGTGATGTAAACCTGTAATCCCAGCCCTTAGGAAGTAGAAGCCAGCCAGGTCAGAAGTTGGCCAGCCTAGGCTATCTGGTTAGGTCCTGTCTCTAAAGTTGGCCAGCCTAGGCTATCTGGTTAGGTCCCGTCTCTAAAAGAGAAAGAAAAGCACTTTCCTTGCCCTTTTTTTTCCCTTTTCCATTTTATAGTTTTGTATGTTTGTTTGTTTTTTTTTGGTTTTTGTTTTTTTGTTTTTTTGGGTTTTTTTGGTTTTTCAAGACAGGGTTTCTCTGTGTTTGTTGGTTTTTAAGATGGAGTTTCTCTGTGCAACAGCCCTGGCTGCCCTGGAACTTGCTTTCTAGGCCAGGTTGTCTTTGAACTCACAGAGATCTGACTGCCTCTGCTTCCTGAGCGCTGGCATTAAAGGTGTTTGTTACTATGCTCGGATCTGGGCTTCTTTTTCTTGCCTGTTCTATCAGTTGAGAACTATATTCTATGTTAAAATTCTGACTCTATTAGCTACACCTAAACCTTTTAGGTAAGTTTTATTTTGTTGTAAGACCTCACTGTGTAGACTATGCTGGCATCAGACTCACAGAGGTCCACCTGTCCAGCACATCCCATGTCTACCTATCTTAGAGAAGCACTGGCATTGCAGATGCATATCGCCATGCCAGGCTCTCCCTGGGTTCCAAGATTGAAATCAGCCTTGGGGCTTGTGCAGCAAGCTCATCTTTAGTTTTAAAAGACCTAGACTTGGGATTTGTCAGGGGATGGGGGTGGGTGGGTTGTTTGAGACACGGTTTCTCTGTCTAGCTCTGGCTATTCTCGAACTCACTCTGCAGACCAGCTGGCCTCAAACTTGGAAATCCACCTGCCTCTGCCTCCTGAGTGCCAGGATTATATCAGTTGGTTGTCTAATTTAGAAATAATCCATGGTTTTCTTTCATGATATTTTTTTGTTTCTTAAAAGAAATTTAAAAAATAAATGTTATGCAAACTTTAAAACAGGGGTCTGAGGTCTTTTTGTTCAGTTGGTAGAATGCTTACCTAGCATTTGAAAAGCTCTATGTTGGATCCCCAGAACCACATAAACCAGGAGTTCACACTTACAATCTTTGTTGTTGTTTTCTTTTCTTGTAAAAGTTATAAGCTGAAAGACTTGACATATCTAGTTTCAGTTTACCACTTGCTAATGATTCAGCAAAGATTTGATAATAGTATTTGGACCTTTTAAAAATGCTTAAAGCCGGGCGTGGTGGCGCAGCCTTTAATCCCAGCACTCGGGAGGCAGAGGCAGGCGGATTTCTGAGTTCGAGGCCAGCCTGGTCTACAAAGTGAGTTCCAGGACAGCCAGGGCTAGACAGAGAAACCCTGTCTCGAAAAACCAAAAAAAAAAAAAAAAAAAAACAAATAAATAAATAAATATGCTTAAATAGTAGTTGTGCATGCCTGTAATCCCAACACTCAGGAGGCAGAGGCAGGCTTCTATGAGTTCCAGGACAGCCTGGTCTACAAAAGCAAGTTCCAGGATATCCAGAGCTACATAGTGAGATCTTGTCTCCAAAACAGACAAACTGATTCAATGTTGGTAGAGGTTTATCTGATTCATCCCTTCCCTCTTTTGACATTGGCCATAGTGCAGGTGACCTAGTTTTAGCAAGAAAGGGTACAGTCATACCCAAGGTAATAAGTACTAAGTAATTTTAACCCCTCCTTCCTGCTTTTCAATTTGTCTGTATCCCCAACATTAATATAGGACAAAGAACTTTGAGTCTGGAAAGAACTATAAGGCAACATGGGGAGATGGTGACGACCACTCACCTAGCAATGTAGTATCTAAGCAACCGAGCCGGATGACAAATGGTCAGCCTCAGCAAACTACAGGAGCAGCCAGTGGTGGATACATTAAACGGTACGTCAGCTCCTCCTCATAGTTCTACATTTCCTAACTCATGGCTCATTTTAGAAATTGGGTGTAGCCAGCCATGAGCTCTAACTCAACAAGTAACCTGTCAATCTCCCTCTCTTCCTTCTTCTCTCCTTTGAAAGAGACTGTTTATTTTGGCTTTCCATTCCAAGGGGTTCAGTTTATGGTTTCTTGGAAAGAAAATCCTGGCAGCAGGCTTATAGTGACGGTTATTTTCCACTTGTGACAGGCAGTAAGCAGTGAAAAGGAAGGACAGGAAAGGCAGACCAGAGCATGCCCTCCATAGGGCTGCTGTCAAACCCACACCCTGCCTCCTGGAACTGCCTTCTGGCCATAGTTCTCTAATTGACTTTAAAGTAGTAGTCCTGAGATTTGAGTGTGCATAGATCCATTTGAAAGTTTATTAAACCCAGATTTGGGGCTGATCAGATGTCTCAACGGTAAAGAAGCTTGCTGCCAAGCCTGCTGTCCTGAGTTAAATGCCCAGTTCTTACATGGTAAAGGAGAGAACTAACTCATATAAATAATCCTCTGATCTCCAACACATGTGTTGTGACATGTGCAGGCAGTGGTGGTTTACATCTTTAATCCCAGTGCTTAGGAGGCAGAGGCAGGCAGATCTCTGAGTTTGAGGCCAGCTTGGTCTACAGAGTGAGTTCCAGGACAGCCAGGGCTATACAGAGAAACCCTATCTTGGAAGAAAACAAAACATAAAGATTTATCTTGGCTTGAAGGCTGAAAATGGAGGATGCTTTAACCCAGGAGCTATAGGTCGGTCAAGGGGAAGAAAAACAACAACAAAACAAGCTGCTTTCCAGGTAATCCTAGGACTTCAGAAGGAGGACTTAGAAGGACTGGCAAATTCAAGAGCAGTATGAGAAACATAATGAATTCTAGGCCATCCAGGACTACATACTTCCCTGATTGGGACGATTTGGAGTGAAGTGTTAGAATTAATGTATTACCGTAAACAAGTACCTCAGTGGTGCTGGAAAATACAGTGTCTTAGGGTTGTATGTTAGTTGTCTTCTCTGAGGCTCTCCTAGTCTCCTTGATTGGTCTTTGCTGCTGTTGTTTTGAGACAAGGTCTATGTAACCGAAGCTTTTCTCTAATTTATGTTTCTCTTCCTGCCTGAGCCTTCTGAGTGCTATGATACAGGTAAGTGCCACCATGCTTGGCTTTTAAGAATTTATTTTATTATATGTGTGTATATGTGAACACGAGTACACATGAATTCCATAACATGTATGAGGAGGTCAGAGGGCAGTTCTCTCATGCTACTTTGACATGGGTTCTGTGAAATGAACTCATGTCATCGGGTGTGTGCAGCAAGCACTTTGACCTGCTGAGCCATCTTGCTAGTCTGCACACTACCTACTTGATTGCCTACCTTTTCTTTGCTTTGCTCTTTTCTTTTTTCGTTTTTCTTTTCTCTTTTCTTTCCCTTTTTCTCTAGTCTTCTCCTTCTTTCTTTCCTCTTTTCTTTTGTTCTGTTCTTTCAGTGTAGACTGTTTCTACATTTCATTTACATGTTAAGCATCATTTTGATTGCTTACTTTTATAATAATTCTAGATTTAGTTCATTTGTAACTTAACAAAAAGTACTGATTTAACTTTCTCTTTTCTCTGATAGCATAACTAATGATGCCAGAGAAGATGAGATGGAAGAGAACCTGACTCAAGTGGGCAGCATCCTGGGCAACCTAAAGAACATGGCTCTGGATATGGGCAATGAAATCGATGCTCAAAACCAGCAGATACAGAAGATCACAGAAAAGGTAAAAAAACACCGGAAAATGGAGGTCAATCCAATGATATTTAGTAATGACATCTGCGAGGGATACTTTTGAGAGAGAAAAAATGCAGTCTACTCAGGACAGTGTTGATAAGGTGGCAGCTCCAACAGTTTTTTTTTTTTTTTTTTTTTTGGTTTTTTTGAGACAGGGTTTCTCTGTATAGCCCTGGCTGTCCTGGAACTCACTTTGTAGACCAGGCTGGCCTTGAACTCAGAAATCTGCCTGCCTTTGCCTCCTGAGTGCTGGTATTAAAGGCGTGCGCTACCAAGCCCTGCAGCAGCTCCAACATTTTAAAAGTGATTTTGCTATTTTGCTCATAGCAGTGGTTCATTGTAAAGCTTGGAATGAAGTTTTGTTTTTTTTTTAATTAGATATTTTCTTTATTTACATTTCAAATGCTATCCCGAAAGTCCCCTATACCCTCCCCCCCCCCCTGCTCCCCTACCTGCCCACTACCACTTCTTGGCCTGGGTATTCCCCTGTACTGGGGCATATAAAGTTTGTAAGACCAAGGGGCCTCTCTTCCCAATGATGGCCGAGTAGGCCATCTTCTGCTACATATGCATCTAGAGACACGATCTTTGGGGGTACTGGTTAGTTCATATTGTTGTTCCACCTAAAGGGTTGTAGACCCCTTTAGCTCCTTGGGTAATTTCTCTAGCCCCTCCATTGGGGATCCTGTGTTCCATCCTATAGAGGACTATGAGCATCCCCTTCTGTATTTTCCAGGCACTGGCATAGCCTCACTCGAGATAGTTATATCAAGGTCCTTTCATCAAAATCTTGCTGGCATATGCAATAGTGTCTGGATTTGGTGGCTGATTATGGGATGGATCCCCCGGAAGAATTTATTATGTAGAGCTTGAAAGGTGGCTCAAGGTGTAAAGATGCTTGCCACCAGTCCTGACAACCTGATTTTGATCCCTGGGATCTACATCTTAGGACATAACCAATTCTTATAAATTATCCTTTGACCTCTACACATATGCACACAATAAATAAATGTAATTTTTAAAGAGACTTATACTGAGTAAGCTGCACGTGGTGGCGCATACCTTTAATCCCAGCACTCTGGAGGCAGAAGCAGGCTGATTTCTGAGTTCGAGGCCAGCCTGGTCTACAGAGTGAGTTCCAGGACAGCCAGGACTATACAGAGAAACCCTGTCTGGAAAAAAAAAAAAAAAAAAGAATGTACTGAGTAACCTGGGTTATGGCACACACTAATAGTCCCAGCAATGGGGAGGTAGAGGCAGATGGATCTCAGTTCAAGGCCAGCCTGGTCTACATAGAGAATCCCAGGACTTCCAGGGCTTCATAAAATCTCCCTATCGCAAAACCAACCAACCAACCAACAAATCGTGTGCCGAGTAGATTCCTCCTAATGTTTGTGTGTGTTGGCTTTTACTTTTGTTTTATTCACAGATAGCCTAGTAGTAAGATCCATTTCAGGAATCAGCAGCAAAATTCAATTCTGTAGACTTGTTTTGTATGGTATAGATTAAAAATAGGGTCGGTCATTTGTGGCTGGAAGGATGGTTCAGTGATTAAGAGCACTTACTACTTTTACAGAGGATCTGGTTAATTCCCAGCAACTGGCATGGTTCACAATTGTCTATAACTCCAGCTTTAAGGAGTCTGAAACCCTCTGACCTCTTTTTTTTTTTTTCCCCCTTGTTCCGGTCAACCCTGCTCGCTCTGGTTTGGCTCCGGTCTGCCCCGCTCGCTCCGGTCGGTCCCACTTGCTTAGTCCCTGCTTTCTCCGGTCCAAGGATTCATTTATTATTATTCATAAGTACACTATAGCTGACCAGAGAAGGGCGTCAGATCTCATTACGGGTGGTTGTAAGCCACCATGTGGTTGCTGGGATTTGAACTCATCACCTTTGGAAGAGCAGTCGGGTGCTCTTACCCGCTGAGCCATCTCACCAGTCCCACCCTCTGACCTCTTTTGGCACTTGGACTAGAGCCATTTGGTTCCTAAGATGCTTGTAATGCTGAACCCTAGGTTTAGGTATAGATTACACATCGTTTTAATTTAGATGCTTCTGTGGGTGGCAGTACATCTGTTCCAAAGATCTTTGGCAAAGTTATTTCAGTCTCTTTGGTCAGAGCTACAGTAGTTCCAAATGAGACTCCTGCTCAGAGAGCATTCTTGCCATACTTTTTTGCATCAAAAATGGGCTGGACATGGTGTTGATGCCACTCCAGAGGAGTGGGAAGATCACTTGAACTCATAAGCCTAAGGCCAGCCCAGGTAATAAGATCTAGTCTCAAAAAATAACCAAGTAGAAAAGCTTGGGAGATGTCAGTTGGAAAGTACTTGCCATGCAAGCATGAGGACTTGCATTTGACCCTAAGTACTCACATACAAGCCCAGACATGGTGCTGTGTGTCTGCAACCCTGGGGTGTCAGGGGGCAGGGCAGCACTTGTTTTTCAAGAGTACTGGGAAACAATTCTCAGCACCCACATGGTGGCTTACTCTAGTTCCAGGGGATCCATCATCTTCTTTGTGGCTTCCATAGGCACATGGTACACAGACATATATGCAGGCAAAACACCTATACACATTAATTAAATTTTGCTGATGTCTGGTGGCATGTACCTTTAATCTCAGCACTCTGAGAAGCAGAGGCAGACAGATCACTGTGAGTTCGAGTTCAACCAGGGTTACACAGAGAAACCATGTCTCAAAAAATAGAACCAAATTTTACTATGTTTTTTGTTGTACTGATGACTGAATATAGGACCTCATGTGTGGTAGCCAAGTAATCTACCACTGAACTATATCCTCATCCTTTCTGTTATTTTGAGACTATAACCCTTGCCATATCCTTTTGAGTGCTGAGATTACAGGCATATGCCCATATCTAGGTCCCAAATATATAAAACTTTGTGTATATGTGTGTGTGTTTGTGTATGTACATGTTTGGGAGTGAATATATGTCCATAGAATTGTAAATCATATATTCTGCCCCTGAGCTATATCCTCATTCTTGCCATATCCTTTTGAGTGCTGAGATTACAGGCATATGCCCATATCTAGGTCCCAAATATATAAAACTTTGTGTATATGTGTGTGTGTTTGTGTATGTACATGTTTGGGAGTGAATATATATCCATAGAATTGTAAATCATATATTCTGCCCCTGAGCTATATCCTCAGTTAAAATTAAACTTGTTGATTTCTTTTTTTTCCTTCTCTCCCCAGCCCCTGTAAACTTGATTTTTGAAACAGAATTTCATGTAGCCTAGGCTAGCCTCAGATTCACTGTGTAGTTGAGGTAGACCCTGCTTTTATGGTCTTCTTGCCTCTGCTCTCTAAGTGCTAGGATTATAGGCACAGGCTGTGATGCCACTTTTCATGCAGTGCTGTGAAATTGAACCCAGCATCCAGTGCATGCTAGGTAGACACTCTACCAACTGAGCTACGCCTGAATTCCCCCAGTTTAACTTGTGTTTAAGATGGGTTATTTTGTGAACAGATGCTGATTTTTATTTCTCTCTATTTTTTTTTCCAGGCTGACACCAACAAGAATCGTATTGACATTGCCAATACAAGAGCAAAGAAACTCATTGATAGCTAAAACCCTGCTGTACTTCTTTACCTGTTAACTCAGTTCTCTAGCTCCATTGAGTCATTTCTTATTCAGAGTTTAAAAGGCTGTGAGAAGGAGCAGAGGAGGAATGCCTCCCTACTTTCTTACTATCTGTCTTTTGGGGGTAGGTTCTTGCTCAGGCTTCCTTACAGTCTTTCTCAGATACTCTCACAGGCTTCTTTCCATACATCACCGTCTCTTCATCTCTTCATTTAGCTTCTTTTTGCTTTCAAGATTTGGAAGCATTGCCAAAGAGCCATGAAAGAGGCAGCTGTATAAGTAGCTTTTGTCATTATTGGTTGGTTGGTTTGGTTTTGGTTTGTTTGGTTTTGGTTTTGTGGTAAAGAGCAAGAGGAAGGTATAGGAAATGAAGCTGACTCATTAAAGAAACTACAGGTCACAAAAACGTAGGCTAGTGCTTGGGGTGGGAGCTTTCACACGGGTTTTGTTCTACATCACTGTTTTTAAGCTTCTGCTCCAAAGGGGAATACAATGAGTTTTCTAGAAGTGAGCTTCACTTCTGAACCCATAGTGATTTGTGTGTATATACATAGGTTCTTGGATCCCATTTCATATTGCACATGCAAGAACGTTATATAAATGAGTGCCTTTTATTTTCACACAATGAGTCATAGCATGGTCCCATTGTAGGCCTATTAACTTCATGAAGTGTCAGTAGCCTTTAAAAGATACTCACACACACTAGGAGATTTCCTCAAAGTTTTTGGGAAACTTTTACAGTGTATCATGTGAATTCAGATTTACCTCAATACTAAGAATTATGTTTAGATATGAAAAAAACTTGTTTTGAGCTCAGGTAGAAAAATAGATTGCTTTGAGTTTTGTGTAGTTTTAAACATTTAAAAAGGCATAATTTGTTACTAAAAGTTGTTTGGAAAATTATGCATTTGGATTAATTATTGATGACCGCACTATGATTCTCTCTGCCTTACGCACAGAATTAAGTTTATGTGGTTCCTGAAGTGTTAGGAAAGCTGAAATGGTATTTGTCCCATTTGTTTAAAAATTAGCATCTGTACACTTTAGAGCTACTAAAGTAGATTGGTTTGACCAATAACCATTGCTTAATTCTTACAATGAAATTTTATAATTAATGATATTGTTCTTTCAAATAGGTAATGTTTCTATGACTTATTTGTGGGGGCAATCATTTTATCAGCTTTTGTTGACATTAAATAAAGCAAATGTCCATATATTAAGCACTCCAATGGAAAGCTGCATTAGCTCTCTTCTAATTTTTACCAGAAGTGTTTACAGGAGTTTCTATGGTTTGCTATGAGTCCATTCTAGACATTATTTATCTTAGTCATTTGAACTTAAATATTGAACTGAGTATTTCTGAGTGAGAATTACAAGTCACTTATTGAAGAAGATAAATCTAGCCTACCAACATTCAGAGGGTGAAGAAGACAGTATTTAAAACAACAAAGAAGCGCTCCATGTCAGAGCAGTTTGTCAGGTAAAGATACTGAATTGTAAGAGGTGTGGTTAAGTCCAAAACACTGGATTACACTGTACCTAAAAATGCTTTCCTTAAAAGCATTTAAAAACATGCTGATTTTTCTAAAGGAACTGTACTAAAAGGTGGCATCCAAGGTATATTTGGATAGAATATGCACCAAAACAACCCTTTGCTCTTGCTGGCTGGTATAAATTATGCTATTTCTTTGCCTTGGTTTCCATATCTATAAATGGGAATTAATAAATCCTATTTTATAAACTAATTCACAGACTAGTAATGCCCAGAAATTTCTTAGAATATGCCAGGCCCAGAGGCCACAGTGGTAATCCCAAAATTTGGGAACCTGAGACACAATCAACCTACCCAATGAGTTGTGGACCAGCCTAAACTAAATTGTCAAAAAACAGCCCCCCACCAAAAAAAATCAATCAACAAAACTCTTAGAACAGTGCCTATAGATGTAACTGTCATAAATGATAGCTATCTTCTCTAGACTGGAAGGAACTCTTTGGTCAAAGATCTTAGATTTCTCCTTCTCCAGAGAAAAAGCAAAGAAGCCGATACCAAGTGCCTTTGCTTGCTGAACCATCATGTGTACCACTTCCATTATTTTTGAGATACGATAGCAAGTAAATACAAGCTAGAGTCACCTGGAATTTATTTTTGGTAGTATACTTTCTAGTATAGTTATCTTGAATACAATACCTATGACTACAGATAAGAGCTAGTATCTTGAACCAAACTTTTTGTTGTTTCGTTGGTTTTTCTTGACACAGGGTTTCCTCTGTGTAGCCTTGGCTGTCCTAGAACTCACTCTGTAGACCAGGCTGGCCTCAAATTCACAGAGATCTGCCTGCCTCTGCCTCCCATGTGCTGGGATTAAAGGTATGTGCCACCACCACCTGGCAACTTTTTATTGTTTTAAACTGGGTCTCACCATGTAAAACTGGCTGGCCTCAAACCCAGAGATCTACCAGTGGCTACTCCACAGATACTGAAATTAAGTATGCCACTATACCCAACTTCAAACTTTTACGTTTTTAAAAATTTTAAAGCCCAAATTTCATCTTAATCTTAACTTATATGGCTGTACCTATTTTATCCCTTCAGTTTTAATGTATTCTTCAGTCAATTCTTTTCTTTTCTTTTTCTTTTTTTATTATATATAAGTACACTGAAACTGTCTTCAGACACACCAGAAGAGGGCGTCAGATCTCATTAGGGATGGTTGTGAGCCACCATGTGGTTGCTGGGATTTGAACTCAGGACCTCTGGAAGAGCAGGCAGTTTTCTTAACCTGAGCCATCTCTCCAGCCCTCTTCAGTCAATTCTTAATCTTTCCTTATCACATATGGATTCTGATTCTTCTATTAACTTAAACATCTAAACTCTAGACATCTTATAATGAGCATATAAAATTAAGTTTTTAGGATTGGGGTTGTAGAACTGCTTGCCTAGTATTCAAAAATTCCTAGATTCAGTTCTGTACTACCGTGTAAGCCAGGTGTGGTGGTATGTCCTTCAAATTCAGCACTAGGTAGGAGGATCAGGAGCTCAAGGTCATCTTCAGGTTCAGTTCCAGGACAACCTGGAATATGTGAAATACCACTCAAAAAAACACAAAACAGCCAATAATATGGCTTAGCAGGTAAGGCTGACAACCCAAGTTTGAATTCCTCCGGGACCTAAATGGTAGAAGCAAGCCAACTTCTAAAAGTTTTCCTCTAACTTCCACATGTGCTGCAGTGGATGCAAGCTTGTGTACACATGTACATAAAAATGTAATGAAAATAAAAAGCAAAGCTATTTGAATGCCGTTTTTCTGGATGCTCTTATTAAAATTCCAAGTTATCCTAATTAGGTTCCTAATTTATTTCTCATATTGATATTCAGGTTCCTTATCCTGAAGTCATTGATTGGTCTGGTTTTTTTTTTTTCATCTATAGATAAATGGCTTGTTTGCTTCATTGAGTTCCTGCTGTGTCACTTTTATGTATCTTCTGTCTATAATACATACTTGAGAAGTGAGAGGTATTCCCTCTATTTACAGATGAGAGTAAGTTACCCAGAAAGCTATTAAGCAGCAAAGGATCTATATGTTGATTCCTCCAAGTACAATGACTGTGACCTAACTCCATGTACTAGCTGACTCCAAACCACACAAAAATTTAAGGCATATTGGGTAGGTTTGTTTTTTAAAAAGATCTTATGAGTGTTAAGGTTGCATATATGTATGTATGTGTGGCACATGTATGCCTAGTGTCCAGAGGCCAGAAGAGGGTGTTGGGACCTCCATGGAGGTGGAGGAACTGAATCTGGGTCCTCTGCCAGGATGAGTACTTTTTATCTCTGAGCTCTCTCTCCAGTCCCTTTATATGGTTTTTTTAACCTCAAGCACTTCAGTTTAGCAAGAGAGATAAATATAGGATGTGAAAAGTATTCTCTCAGCAGATGGGGAGCAGCTAATTCAGATTAGATTAAGGGAAGGAGCTTAGATACGGGTCAGCACCAGGTAAGAGATGACATGTTTTAATAACACGAAGGCATTCTGGAGCGGTATAATTTGGTGTGGTTGGACATAAAAATGAGACTGAAAAAAAGGTGGTACTTCACTGATTCTTACAGGAGTGGGGAGCACAAATGAACACATGTAAGTTATAGTTTCAGATTTGTTAGTGAAAGGCACTGTTTAGACAGAAGACTTCAGAAAACAATCCCTATGATCGCTTCACGATGTTCTTACCGGTAACAATCTGAAATCCTTTCTCTGTACCTTCATGTTCTCTTAAGCACAATTCCCAGTTCCTCAGAAATGTCTGCATGGCAGCAAAGGTGTTCATTGCCATAAAACCAAACAAGAGCGTGAAACATATCCTCCCAGTTTTCTCTTCCCTGTCTTACTTTTTGGCTTTTTTGAGACAGGCTTTTTTTTTTTTTTTTTTTTTAATGGTACCCAGTTTACTTTCAGAGAGCAAAGGACTACTTAGGTTAAAAGTTCTTTAATTGATTAACATTACTTCCAGACAAAGTTCACTAAAAATATTTTATTTAGAATATTCTCTCATTCAGAGAATAACCATGATAAACATAGGTTATTTTAAAATATTGTAGCAATGGTTTTCTTGAAGGTAATCTGATTAGTACAGTTATAAATACAAAAAGGTGAGGAGTTACCAGAAATAGCACATGATTTTTTTTTTTTTTTTTTTTTTTTTTTTTGGTTTTTCGAGACAGGGTTTCTCTGTGTAGCCCTGGCTGTCCTGGAACTCACTTTGTAGACCAGGCTGGCCTCGAACTCAGAAATCCGCCTGCCTCTGCCTCCCGAGTGCTGGGACTAAAGGCGTGCGCCACCACACCCGGCAAGCACATGATTTTTAACAAAGCTTCAGGAAAATCTTGATTATTTAAATTAATTTAAAATCCTACAAGTAGGCTGAGTGTGGCGCATGCCTATAATCCCAGCATGTGGGGAAGGGGAGAGGTTTGAGATTGGGAGATTTTGAGTCTGAGGCCAGCCTGGGCTACATAGCAAAAACCTGTCTTAAAAACAAAAATTTTGTATAATTTTTGCATATAGTTTTAGCTCTTTCAGAGCCTTCTACCAATAAGGCACCTGCAATAGTAAAAAAAAAAAAAAATTTGCTACTGCAGCCTTGGGGAACATTCTCGGTGGCTGTTGTGTTGGTGCTCCTCTTAACAAAGCTCTCTTCAAGACAGCTACATATTTAGGTACATCCTAAGTTCCAAGTGTAAACACTGCTATGGAGTTAGTGTACTGGAACAAACGCATTCATCCTTGGTCATACGTTTCCCATAAATTAGAATTTCATAAAAAATATGAAGTATTAACACAGAGGTGATGGGGACCGACTTTAAGAAAGCTGACAGTTTGCAAACTCAACAGTCTCAAGCTATGGCATGGGTCCCTCTATTAAGCAGCATTTCCACCCTGCATGAACAGCAGGTTCCTTAGAGCCCAACTAATGATGGTTTTGAAGATCAACACTGGCCATGGCCTACACGGCTCAAGATGAAAGGTTCTTCCTGTCTTCTACTCCTAAATCCCTTTTCTTCAGCTTATCTGACATAGTCCTAAAAAGGAAAAAGTCATTAAAATGTTCTCTGCAGTGTATCCAACATCAGGAGCCTTTGACTCAGTCAGATTCCAACAGAGGTTCCAAGTCTGTCCCATGATCCTGGAGAATATCATGCAAATTTCTTCTTGGTGGCTGTGAACCTCTCCATGTACTAAAAACATGAAAGAAAAATATACATGTGGCATTTTGGGGCAGACAAATGAAAGAATTCTTTTTTCTCTGTGATTTATTTTTATTTTATGTAATTTGGTGTTTTGACTGCATGCATATCTGTGTGAGGGTGTTGAATCCCCTGCAACAGGAGTTATGGACAGTTGGGAGCTGCCATGTGGGTGCTAGGAATTGAATCCTGGTTCTCTGAGAGCACAGTCAGTGCTCTTAACTCCTGAGCCATCTCTCCAGTCCCCACAAGGATACTTTTTGACTTAGGTTTTTATGTTTTTTGTTTTTTTTTTAATTTGACTTGTTTAATTTCATACAAAACTTTTCTCTCTTTTTTTTTTTTTTTTTTGAGACAGGGTTTCTCTGTATAGCCCTGGCTGTCCTGGAACTCACTTTGTATACCAGGCTGGCCTTGAACTCTGCCTACCTCTGCCTCCCGAGTCCTGGGATTAAAGCCCTGCTGCCAAACCTGAAAAAATCTACTTAAAGTGCATTAATTTTTGCCTCTTTATTTTTTAAAAAAATGTTTTGGCTAGGAAACAAAGATGCCGTGCAATAAGCAGTATGTGGAGAAAGTCACTTGGCACAACACAGTCTGGCCGAGTCTTAGAGAGCTGCCTCCAAAACAAACGTGTCAGATGCTAACTGTACACATCACTGGAGTTTATCTCATGGAGCAGGCACTAGAAATGTAAAACATGTTAATACACACCTTATCATAACCCTCTAGTTCTCGAAGTTTCTTTATTTCAAAGAGATTGCCTTCCACGGCAAGCAGGCAGATTTGGGAGTCACTGAGGATGCTCTGTGGAAGCATGCTGAGCTCAAGGCAGTTCTCTTCCAGCCGGAGGACCTTGAGACGAGGACAGCAGGCTATCTTCACGGAGAGCTGAGAGATCTGTTGACAACCAGAGGACAGAGAGCATAATGACCATGTTACTACACTCAAACAGATCTTGACTGTGTCCTAGTTTTTCTTTTACCTCCTCCGTTTTCTCACTACCTACTCGCACAGAAGCCTGTAACATACCTTCTGTTACTCCTCCACTTCCAAATTATTTGAAGGTTACCAGTAGCTTTTCAGAAATAAAAACCAATAATAAAAGCACTGTGTATTTATTGTAGGAAATAATGCAAGTTTAAGGAAAAAGTTTACCAGCAAGCTGCCACTTAGAAACAACCACACGAACATCTTGATAGCTACCACTCTGCTCTGGCTGAAGCCAGTTTCATGCTTCCCACACTGCTGCATCCGAGTGGACTACCCATTTCTTCAGGCTCCCTCTTGGGCATGACTTCTGAATTTTTCCTGAAATTTTTTTGGGGGGGTGGCATTTTTTGTTGGTTTTTTTTTTTTTTTTTTTTTTTTTTTAGTTTTTTGAGTCACAGTTTCTCTGCAGCACTGGCTGTCCTTGAACTTGCTCTGTAAACCAAGTTTGCCTCTAACTCATAGAGATCTCCCTGCCTCTGCCTCCTGAGTGTTGGGATGAAAGACATGCACTATCACCATCCTTTTTATTTCTTTAGAATTATATTCAAGCAGAAATAAATTCCTAATGCTTCCCATTTAACATTTACAAACTTCCAGAAAACAGTCATTCTTAAAACCATTTCACTTGTGTCTTCAAAATCTATTAACAGTCCTATGTACTAATCTTGAATACAGCTTTGTATCTACAGTTTTCACTAAAACATTTGGATAATTCATTTGATGAACTCAGCATGTCCATTTAGTAGCTTTGTGCAGGTCCTCCAGATAAATTCCAAAACCCTGTCTTTGACCCATCCACTTTGCCCTTTAAAAGCTCCAAGTCTCCCAGCACTTGTGAGGCAGAGGCAGGCAGATTTCTGAGTTCGAGGCCAGTCTGGTCTACAAAGTGAGTTCCAGGACAGCCAGAGCTACACAGAGAAACCCTGTCTGGAAAAAAACAAACAAAAAAAAAGCTCCAAGTCTTTTCCTTCCCATGCCAAAGGATGAACCAGGGTCTGGTACATGCTACACAATTACTGTACCACTCAACTCTTCTTCAGTGCCAGGTCATTAAATTCTGTTGACTACCTGGCATCTCAAACCATCACCTAGGAACGTACAGAAAATGCAGATTATGCAGATTCTTAGACTTCTCATGTACTGAATCAAGCACTTAGGTGACCTTAAGCTCCCCAGGTTATCCAAGTAAGGTCTGAGAAACTGGTCTTGTAGTAGGGAATGTGGAATAATTCAACTAATAACAATGACAGTTCTTTCCTAGAAATCTCAGGAAAAAGACAAAACCAACCTCAAAGGCTAGATATTATGCTAACTACAATTTAGCACAGTAATAACATGAGCATAGTAGCTAATATACATATATAATGTATATATATGGAAACATAAATGCTAAAAACTTAAGGCTACCTGATCTAAAATGTTTCTTTCATCACTGTGCCTCATTATCAGCCACTATCAACCCACTCCATGATACTGGGCATATAAGTTCACCTTATATATCTTTTAGCTTCTAATATCCAACTCCATGATTATCGTTTAGGGAACAGAAAATTATCAAGACCATAAATGCAAAATACACTGGGAGAGGGGCAAAACAACACACACAAAGTATAGACCTGGTTCTGGTTGAGATTGAGTTCGATGGCCTGCAGCTCCCCAACTGTGTCAGGTATACACCGAATCTGGTTTTTAGAGAGATCTACTACATCTAGATGTCTCAGGCAACAAAGCTGGGGTGGTAATGCTCCCAGCTGATTCCCAGAGAGGCTCAGCGTCTTCAGGGCTGACAACTGCCCAAAGGTAGATGGTAGCTCTCTCAGGTGATTGTTGTTGAGACTTAGTGTCTCTAGTTTTTTCAGACTGCATAATTCATCAGGTAGAACAGCTGGTGAAGAAGAAATTTTTTTAAAAAAACAAATCTGATAGAACTATGACATTTATAAAAAGACAGTATGGTAGCCTGCTTCATCTTGTTTTTGAGACAGGGTCTCATTAAGTTGTGTAGGATAGCCAACTTAAGAAAAATTAAGATCTTTCTGCCTCAGCCTCTGAATAGCTGGGGCTACAGGTCTAAGTCACCAGGTCTGAGTTCTTACATAGAATTCTCACGGGTCATGTTTAGGTTTCACAAACTATTTGGGAGATTAAGAAGCCATCAAAATGCAGAAAATTGTGTATGTGTATAATGGGTTCCTTTTGTGAAGGGGCTTAGGTGTATTCTAAAAACGATCTGAGGAAGTTTAAAAGATCCTCCCATTCCACCCTGCCCCCAAATTCGATAACTGTTTACATCAATTCTCAAAGGTCTTCCAAGTCTCAATTAACCTAGTAATAATCATTAATCTTTTAGATTTAATTACAAGAGATAACAGCTTCAATACTCTAACATTCTGCATCTCCTAAACTGATTTCATAACAAAAATCATCTAACAGGAAAAACACCCTTATAGTAAAAGCTGCCCAGACACAAAATCCATACTCAGTTTGTTGTTGTTGAGGGAGAGGCTCTTTAGCAGAGTGAACTTTCCTATTATCAGAGGTGGTAGGCTGTCGATCTTGTTGTTGGACAAATCGATGGTCCTAAGATTGCTTGTCAGCTTCTGCAACTCTGAGGGGAACTGGAGAAAGGAGCTCAGTGTGGAAAAATCCTGCACCAATAGACTTCGCCACCCCGCCAACCCTAGCCAAGAAACCCTAGTTTCTTGGTCCGGTCCCCTCAGGTCTCACCTCGGTCAGACCACGGTCTTTAAGCTGAAAGACACCAGTTTTCTGCGCTGTTTCCACATGAGCACGGAGAGCACTGTTACCCATCCTAGCACCACGGCTCAGTTCCCTGCAGGAAAAGAAGCATAGCTGTCACCGCCTAGTCTAGACATACAGCCATCGCTAAATCTCCCGTTTGGGTCTCCTGTCCCAGTTGTCACCTTCTGCCTATCCCTACTTCCCTGGGGCCAACCCAAGAGTGGCAAGGAGAAAGCAGGCGAGCAGGCAGCGGTACCACAGGGTCCTGATGCTTTGGCAGCTGAGCTACGGGCCAGGGAGCCTCGGATAGCTGCTGCCGGAACAGGGAGCTGGATACTCGCCTCCTACCGCTCAGTGCAAAGACTCTGCCAGGGAACACCCGGGACCCGCGCTCGCCTGAGTCGCGCTCCCAGGGCTTCCGCCCGGGTAGGAACGCCCCGTGACATCATCACACCGCGCGCCTGTTCGTCGTGTGCCCCTCACTCCTCGCACCAGTTCCTGAGGTGTGCGGAAGCCATGGCTGCCGCCAACCCGTGGGACCCGGCGTCCTCGCAGAGTGCAGCTGGGTTACTGCTGAACCACTTGGTAACTTCGGGGATAGTCACTAAGGTACGTGGGGGCGGCGATGGCGTCATCAAGGTGGCGACAGATTTCTGCTGTGAGGTGGTGGTCCTGGTTATGCGGGCGTCAGTGAGCCAGCTGAGGACTGTGACCCTTGGAGACTGCGGCTGTGACCATACTCCCGTGGGTTCTTCGAGTGTGAGGGACTGAGTGGCTGGTGTTCTGAGCACTCTGTTTTGAGTGCCTGCGGGTTATCCCAGGATGGTTTGTGGGAGATGAAACAGCGCTCCACTTTTTTTCTTCCAGTGATACTACCTCTAGAACAAGTGTTTCTCAACCTTCCTAAGGCTGCGACCCTTTAATAAAGTTCTTCAAGTTGTGCTGACCCCCAACCATAAGATCATTTCCGTTGTTATTTCATAACTGTGATCTTGCAACTGTTCCGAGTCCTAATGTAAACATCTGTTTTCCGATGGTCTTTAGACGACCCATGTCTGGTCCGTTAAAGGGAAGTTTGACCCCACCAACGGGGTTGCGAGACACTCAGTTGAGAACTACTGCTCTAAACTGTAGTGTGGGGGACAGTGAGAAAGAAATAATGGCAGGTACTTTAAAAAGCATTTTCGACAACTCCTGTTAATGGGAATTATTGAAACATATCTGGGACCCGAGTACAGAACTCTAGTGGAGACACTTTAGGGCAGCATCTATTAAAGGTGTGTGTCTGTTTGTCTCTGTGTGTCTGTGTATGCTGTTGCACTGTGAAGATTTTGAGGCAAGAATAAAGATTAGTCCAAGAAGTGACTGTTTTAGACATGTATATACAACAAGTAGGTAGACCGAAGGGAGAAATTGAATATGTGAGGGAATAACAGAAAATGGCTGAAGGGAATGGGGGAGTGAGAAGTCAAGCACATTATGCTTGAAGGACGAAAACTGATACCAAAAGGAAATGGAGAAAAGTTAGTTAATTCATCTGTAGAAATTAGCAGGGCAGATATGGTGGAAGAATTTTTTTAATAATTTATTTTTATTTTATGTACATTGGTGTTTTGCCTGCTTGTGTGTCTGTGTGAAGGTGTCAGGTCCACTGGAATGTAAGTTACAGAAAGCTGCTTTGTGGGTGCTGGGGATTAAACCCAGGTACTCTGGAAGAGCAGTCAGTGCTTTCAACCACTGAGCCATCTCTCTGGCCCCTTGGTTTTATTGTTTGTTTGTTTGTTTTTTGGTTATGATGTATGAAGAGTTAATAGAGACTTCAGATACATCCTAAAGTGTTTAAGCAGTCAGATATGGTGACACAAGAGACTTGGGAGCCTTGGGAGCTGGAAGCAGGAAGATGGCTCAGTGCTCAAGGCTAGCCTAGGATAGAGTGAGGAGACCTTCTCTCCATTAAACAAAAAAGAAATGCCTAAAAAGACTAAGAAATCTTCCAGTATCCCTCAGCAAGCTGGAAGAATTCGATCCCATAACCCTCTCCTTCTTGCTATATCATCTTTTAAAGTACTTGAGTTAACAGCCGGGCATGGTGGTGCACACCTGTAATGCCAGGGAGAGTGAGTTATAGACCATCTAGGGCTACACAGCAAGACTTGGTCTATAATAAATAGTGCTAAAATAATAAGGGTGAACTGTGATGGCATTACGCTGTGAAAAGTTTTGGCCTTTTCTTTGAGACCCAGCATTGCTTCGAGTGTGTGAGCGGCCCTGGCTAACTGGTTTCCCAGGAGCTGGCACAGTTCTCTTCAGGTAGCCCTTCCTCACTCCTCCCATTTTTCTTTCTACCACATTGCACAGTATTCTCACCTTGCATTGTGCCGTTCTCTTGTCATAAAACTATTGGAGTATTTCATAGTTAACACATTTGAGACTGGGTGTCCTTGAAAGTGTTGATAGAGAATACAAGTTCCTACGTCATAGAAAGGTGCCCATAGATGATCTCAGGCTCTGTACAGTGGTGGATTATGGTTATCTTCCTACTGCCAGGTAACACACATTAGCCAGCTTTATGGTTTTTTGGTTTTTTTGGTTTTTGGTTTGTTTGTTTGTTTGTTTGTTTGTTTGAAACAAGGTTTCATTGTGTAGCCCTGGCTATTCTGGAACTCTCTCTGTAGACCAAGCCTCAAATTCAGAAATACACGCCTGTGCCTTCTGAGTGCTGGAATGTACAGTACATATACTGTCATGCCCTGCTAAACCCTTAAAAGAAAAAAGTAAATGGGCTGAAGATTTAGCTTGTTGATAGAGTACTTGCTTAGGACACACACAAAGCCCTTGGTTTGATCCAACACACTGTATAAAACAGGTACTGGACTCAGGAGGTAGTTTAATCAATAAACCGCCTATCAAAAAGTCAGAGGGCTGAATTTATATCCCTAGCACCTAAGTAAAAGCAGGATGTAACGGTGTGTGTCCTAGAGCTAGGGGCCAGATACAGGTGGGGCTTGCTGGCTAGCCAGTCTAACTCAATCTAGTCAATATGTTACTATTGGGGTCTGGGCTAGAAATATTTAGGTTCCTGGCCTCTTATCTAAAGAATTGAAAACAGCTTTATTCTGAGGGAAGAAATAACACAGAATATAGAGAGATACAGTGTCAAGATTGAAAGCAGACCACTACAAAGGTCCCAGGTTATAGCCTGAGCTCTAAAAGAAGGGATTGTTTACATACAGGCATAGTTTGAGTGGTTCTCTACTCTTTTTTTTTTTAAAGATATATTTATTTTGTAAATGAATATTTATTTTATATATGAATGTATGTGTATCATGTGCATGCCTGATGCCCATAGAGGTCAGAAGAAAGCATTGGATCCCCTGGAACTGGAGTGAGCCACCATGTGGTTGCTGGGAATTGAACCTAGGTCCTCTGCAAGAACAACAAATGCTCTTAAATGCTGAGCCAGCTTTCTTTCCAGTCCTGTTTCTCTACTTTGGTTGATAGATTAGGTCAAACATTCTTTTCTTCTAGTGTCCGTATTCCTTCCTATAGCATCTGATTTTAATCATATGTATACTGTAGTGATTTGAGTGAAAATGGCCTCTATAGAGTCATATATTTGCATACCTAGTACCCATTTAGTGGAAGGATTTCACCTGTTTGGGAAATATTAGGATATGTGGTTTTGGTGGAGGGTATTTGTCATTGAGCATGGGGTTGGAGGTTTCAAAACCCATACCATTTCCATTTAGCTCTTTCGGCCTCATGCTTGTCTCTCAACATGTAAGCTCTCAGCTTCTGCTCCCATGCTATTTCTGCCTGCAACCATGCTGTCTGTCAAGATAGTCATAGACTCATAGACTCTTAACTCTATGGTAGCATGAGCCCAAAAATTAAATGCTTATGGAGGTCAGGTGATTAATGGAGTTTTGGCTGAAGTCCAACTCACTGTTAGGTCCAGTGAGTTCCCAAACTTATCCTGTAGTTATTTCCCCAGTTCCAGAATGTATATTTGGGATAAATATACTTAGAAGTCAGCAGAATTCCCATATTGGTTTCCTGACCTGTGGAGTGAGGGCTATTATGTTTTGAAAGGCCAAATGGAAGACATCAGAGTTGCCTCTACCAGAAAAAAATAGTGAATCAAAGACAGTATTACATCCTAGGAGGAATTGCAGAAATTAGCACCACAATCAAGGACCTAAAAGATGCAGGGGTGGTTGTTTACAACACATTTCCTTTTAACTCTCCTATCTGGCTAGTACAGAGGACAGATGGATGGATCATGGAGAGTGACACTATGACTATCAAAAATCTAATCCAGCTGGGCAGTGGTGGGACATCCCTTTAATATCAGCACACAAATATGTAAAACATTCTCTCTCTCTCTCTCTCTCTCTCTCTCTCTCTCTCTGCATATGTGTGTCTGTCTTCTTTTTTTGTTTGTTTGTTTTTTTCGAGACAGGGTTTCTCTGTATAGCCCTGGCTGTTCCTGGAACTCACTCTGTAGACCAGGCTGGCCTCTAACTCAGAAATCCACCTGCCTCTGCCTCCCGAGTGCTGGGATTAAAGGCGTGCGCCACCACACCTGGCTTCTGTCTGTCTTTCTTGTGAACACACACATACACACAAACATGGTGTTATGCTGTACACTTAGGAAATAGAGGTATGAAGGTTAGAAGTTGAAAGACATCCTTGGCAGTACAGCAAGCTCAAGGCTAGTTTGGGTTGCATGAGTCCTTATCAAAATCAAATATAAACAGAAGATATTCATTCTGCTGTTTTAATATGTTCGTTGTGTTAGATGCAGCTGTGGACATAATATGGTTTTTAGTCCCTGTGTATATTATCTCGGTGTGCTAACTTTGTAACTTATATACTTTCCCTGATTATTTACCAATAGGAGATGTTAGATGTATCTAAGAAAATGGCTCCTTGCTTTGTGAACTTTTCCAGATTACAACAGATCTCAGATATTCAAGCTGAAATCTACCAGGTAAATTATGAACTTTTCATTTCTACCTCTCCATTTAAAAAGTGTGGAGTATGCTGGATTGTATTTTAGAGAAAATGTGGGTGCTTAGCTACAAGAAGCCTTGGGTTTGATGCCCGACTTTAAACTAAACCGAACAAAACACTTCTTAATTGGTTTGAATAGTATTCTTTTGCAATTAAAACAATGCTTAGTGCATGACTGATAGGGGCTTGTTAGTTAATTGTAGAACAGCAAATCAAGATACCAAAATGAAAGCTCCAGTGATTTTTCCTGGCTTTCATATAAAGCACCCTTCCATCCCATTTAAGGAATATATTTATGTCTTGTACCATGTTTCTGTAGCTTGTCCATTTTTATTAGTGTTTTAAGCTTCTAACTTGGGGACTTTTTCTGAGTGAGCTAAAGTTTATTTTTGTTCCTCATGTAGAACAATCTGGAACTTGAACTTTTGAAGCTAGAAAAGGATACAGCAGATGTTATTCATCCTTCCTATTTGAGTAAGTTTGCTTAAGAGAACAATCACTAGGATTTCAGCTTGCTCTTGAATTATACCAGCATATAAACACCACGCAGCAGAATTCAAATGTCATAATCTTTCCCAGGTATTGCCCCATAGACATGCCCTAACATGTTTTCAGGGTTTTTGTTTTATTTTTTAGGCAGGGTCTTACTATGTAGCTTTAGCTAGCCATGAACCAGTCCAGTTGATTGACTAGTGGAAACAGTATACAGACATGGCCTGACTGGCTTCGCTGCTAATCTAGAGCTTAATGACCTACAAGGAAAAAAAGATTTACTTCACTCATGGGTTTGGAGGTTTGGAGGGACACGTTAGTGATGCCGTCCTAGCACTGGAGGTCTTGACAAGAAGGAACACAGAATTCAGAGAATCCAGAGATCAGTTTCATTCTTCTATAACATAGGTTCCAAGAGAACTAACCAGTAATCAGAAACTGGGCAGAACTAAGTTTTTGTTTATGTTTTTGTTTTGTTTTAAAGCTCAAACAAGCAGAGTTTAAGAAGAATAATGACATGGCTCATTTGTTGAGATCACTGGCTCATACACATACTCATACACATAAAAGCAACATATTTCATTTTTTAAAAAAAAGTAGTAAAATAATAGCATTTTGCAGCAGGAAGGGTTTTGTTTATTTGTTTTGTTGTGAGACAAGGTCTCACTATGAAGGCTAGCACTATGTAGGCAAGACTAGTCTTAAACCCCTGAGATCCACCTGCCTCTGCCTCCTTAATATTTTGACTAAAGTCATGTGCTACCCATGCCTAGCAGGAAGGGATCTTGAAAATTAGTTGCACTAAGTTCTTTACAAGGGTGTTGCCCTCACTGATATCATTGCTCCCTATTCCTATTGAAAGTTCAACCCTCTTCCCAAACCCAACACACGGAAGACTACGCTGTCAATACCTAAATGCTGTGGGACACACTCAAATGTTTCCAAACTATAGTAACTTCTCAAAGACAAAAGATCAGTGTTAAATTTTCTGAAAGTGCTGTATATATAGCTGAAATTGGTAGAGAACTTGTTTGGCATGTGTGAGGCTCTGGATTTAATTCCTCACACTTTATATACAGTCTGGTGGCACATACCTTTAACCCCAGCACTAGGGAGGTGGAGGCAGGCAGTGAGAAATTTAGGGTCATCCTTGACTACATAATGAGTTTGATGCCAAACTGGAACACAGGAAACTCTCTCTAAAAACAAAGCAAACAGGGCTGAAAGGGTATCTTAAAAAGCAGAGGCCCAGCCGGGCAGTGGTGGTGCATGCTTTAATCCCAGCACTTGGGAGGCAGAGGCAGGCAGATTTCTGAGTTTGAGGCCAGCCTAGTCTACAGAGTGAGTTCTAAGTCAGCCAGGGCTACACAGAGAAACTCTGTCTTGACCCCCCTCCCTCCCCCCAAAAAAGGAAGAAGCAGAGGTCCTTGTCACCAACCCTGAGGATCTAAGATTAGTCCCCAGGATCTACATGTAGCATGTGTGCATGTACCCACACACAAATAGTAAATGGAGCAAAACAAGTTGGGCCAGTTAGATGGGGCAGTGGTAAAAACCCTGTGGGTAAAAGCATTTTCAACTAACCTGATAACCTGAGTTCAAATACTGGCACCCACAGAGTAAAAGGTAAAAGACAGCAGATGAAAATGTGTTCTCTGACTTCCATATGAGCACTGTGACACTTGCACACACATATACACAGAATTAAATAAATTAACATCCTAAAGCTTTTTAAACATATTGAGGGGAAAGGCTGGGGATGTACTTTAATAATTGAGTGTTTGGCATGTATTAGGTGCTAGGTTCAGTTTCCAGAGATTTCAAAAGAAGGGAGGGAGGCGGGGAGGGAGGGAGGGAGAAAGAGAGAGAGAGAGAGAGAGAGAGAGAGAGAGAGAGAAAGATAGAAAGAAAAAAATTCCTGAGGAAAAAATTCTGAATTTGGGAACATTCTGTAATTATGTAAGAGAATGTTCTCGGAATAAAGTTTTAAGACTCAAAGATGTGTGCTGTATAGCTAGCTAAGCAGGTAAAGGCATGTGCCATCACGCCCAGTGCCTTAGTTAATCCCTAAGACCTACATGGATGTAGAAAACCAACTCCTGAAAACTCTTCTTTGACCTTCACATTGGAGCCTTAACATGTGGGCACTCCTGCAAGCACACACCATACACATAGGCTATAAATTTTTTTCTAAGGAATAGAGGCCATGCTGTCTACAATCTACTCTCAAATAGATCCTTTTGAAAACAAAAGGGGTGTGTGGATGGAGAGGAAGGAAACTAAATGTTAAAATTGATGATTTTCATATGGTTAATTATGCCACCATATAATAGGCCCTGGACTTAAAAAGTAGATTTGAAAAACACAGGGCCAGGCATGGTGGCGCACGCCTTTAATCCCAGCGCTCGGGAGGCAGAGGCAGGTGGATTTCCGAGTTCAAAAAAAAAAAAAAAAAAAAAAAAAACCCACAGGAAGTGGGGCTGGAGAGATGGCTCAGCCGTTAAGACGCTGACTGCTCTTCCAGAGGTCCTGAGTTCAATTCCCAGCAACCACTTGGTGACCCACAACCATCTGAAATGAGGTCGGATACCCTCTTCTGGAGTGTCTGAAGACAGCTACAGTGTACTTACATATAATAAAAAAATCTTTAAAAAAAAAGAAGAAGAAAAAAAGAAAACACAAGAAGTAATTTAGTACAATAGTTTGGTTGTTGGTAGAAAACAAAAGAAAATAGTCGAAAATGAGGATAAAACTTGTGTTACTAAAGAAAGCAATAGTAAGAAGGATGTCTACAGAGATTCTGGGGTTAATTTGTTTGTTATCTGCTTTTGAGATAAAGATCTCTGTTGCCTAGTGTAGGTCTGATTCTTAGTTAGGGTTTTACTGCTGTGAACAGACACCAGGACCAAGGCAAGTTTTTTTTTTTTGTTGGGGTTTTTTGGGTTTTTTTTTTTGTTGTTGTTGGTGGTGGTGTTTTTTTTTTTCGAGACAGGGTTTCTCTGTATAGCCCTGGCTGTCCTGGAACTCACTTTGTAGACCAGGCTGGTCTTGAACTCAGAAATGTGCCTGCCTCTGCCTCCCGAGTGCTGGGATTAAAGGCGTATGCCACCACCACCACCACCAGGCCCAAGGCAAGTCTTATAAAGAACTACATTTAATTGGGGTTGGCTTACAGGTTCAGAGGTTCAGTCCATTATCATCAAGGTATGAACATGGCAGCATCTAGGCAGGTATGGTGCAGGAGGAGCTGAGAGTTCAACATCTTCATCTGAAGGCTGCTAGCAGAATACTGGCAGCTAGGATGAGAGTCTCAAAGCCCATACCCACAGTGACACACCTACTCTAACAGGGCCACACCTTCTAATAGAGCCATCTCCTGGGTGGTGGTCCTCTGGAAAGGCATTGAGTGGACTTAACCTCTAAGCCATCTCTGCAATCTCCAAGAGGACATTTTTATCAGTTCTAAAACATACTTTTCCTGTTGCTCACTGTGATTGCTGTCTCTGGTTTATGTAGTTGAGAAATGTGAAGTTCTACAAAGCATGAATAATCATCTGGAAGCAGTACTAAAAGAAAAGCACACCATCAGGCAAAGATTGCTGAGACCCATGTGCCAGGAGAACTTGCCATTGGAAGCTGTTTATCACAGGTTAGACCAAGAAGTGGAAATGGAAAACTATGCATGTCTTTTTTTTTTTTTTTTTTTTTAAGATTTATTTTATTTATTATATGTAAGTACACTGTAGCTGTCTTCAGACACTCCAGAAGAGGGCGCCAGATCTCGTTACGGATGGTTGTGAGCCACCATGTGGATGCCGGGATTTGAACTTATCACCTTCGGAAGAGCAGTCGGGTGCTCTTACCTGCTGAGCCATCTCACCAGCCCTATGCATGTCTTTTTAAGGTAGCTTTTGTTTAGCTTGGCAGTTATGTTGTAGCATAATTCACAAAACAATGTCTTATTGGTTGTATTTATTAACATTACTAGTGTTGCTTTGTTAAACTGGAAAGTGTCCTTTCTTTTTTAAATATAACTGGTAAAAAGAATGGGCCAAGCCTGGTTTACAGAGTGAGTTCCAGAACAGCCAGGACTACACAGAGAAACCCTATCTCGAGAAAACCCAAGCCATAAGAGAATTAAAAACTAAAGCTAGCCATGGTGACACACACTTTAATCCCAGCACTGGAGTGGCAGAATTCTGGACCTCTGTGAGTTTGAAGCAAGCCTGGTCTACAGAGCTAGTTGCTAGTTTTAGTACAGCCAGCCAGGGCTACATATCAAGACCCTCTCTTAAAAAGATAGAGAGGATGGGGATCAGAGGGCTGCAAAACCTTAAAACAATTGTTTTTGGTTTTTGAAACGAGGTCTTATATAGGCTGGCTTCAAATTTGCTGTATAGTTGAGGATGAGAAAAAAATGGACATTGGACTTTGCACTTACCTCTATAGTAATATATCTCAGTCTCTGGCAAGTTATTTAAAAATAGAACAAAGAGCCGGGCGTGGTGGCCCACGCCTTTAATCCCAGCATTTGGGAGGCAGAGGCAGGCGGATTTCTGAGTTTGAAGCCAACCTGGTCTACAAAGTGAGTTCCAGGACAGCCAGAGCTATGTACAGAGAAACCCTGTCTCGAAAAAAAAAAATAGAACAAAGGACAAAAATAAAAAGGTGAGCTGAGTAATGACTTTGAAGATTTTTACCAATGCAGATTCAGAAAAATTATGTGATATGATACTTTTCAATGTAATATTTATCCCTGGTGTCTTCTCAGTTATCCAAACCAATATAAGGTTTTGTTTAGGGAAGTCACTTTATGTGAGATGGTTATTACCAACCATTGAAGGGCGTCATCCTCCTCCTTTTCCTCTCCTCCCTCCTTCTCCTTTTTCTTTCTTTTTTGAGATAGAGCTCAATATGTAGTGCTAGCTGGCCTAAAACTAGACCAGGCTGATCTCAAAGTCACAGAGATCCTCCTGCCTCTGCCTCCCAAATGTTGGGAATAAAGATGTGCCACACACCCAGTTCCATTGAATTAGATTTTAGTTATCATAAGTGTCTTTCCATTTTTTTAAAAAAAGATTGATTGATTGATTGATTGACTGTAAGTACGCTGTAGCTGTCATTAGACACACCAGAAGAGGGTGCCAGATCTCATTACAGATGGTTGTGAGCCACCATGTGGTTGCTGGTATTTCAACTCTGGACCTCTGGAAAAGCAGTCAGTGCTCTCAACCGTTGAGCCATTTCTCCAGGCCCCCCCCCCACACCTTTTAAAAAAAAAATCTTTTGGGTCTTTTGAGGCAGTGTTTTTCTGTGTAGCCCTGGCTGGAGACTAGTCTGGAGACTAGGCTGGCCTTGGACTCACAGAAATCCACCTGTCTCTGCCTCCTGATTGCTGGGATTAAAGATGAATACCATGATGCCTAGCTTATTCCATTTTTCTGTTTGTGTGACAACCTAAGTTTTGCCCTAAGTAAAAGAGAAGAACCTTTTTTACTACTGGTAATTCCATTAAAAGGTTAATTATATTCATTAGATTTGCTTATTTCAAATTAACAGTCCTAATTAAAGGAAAAGAAACAAAACTACTAGAGAAGAAAAGTTACTGTTTTTCTCCCTGTATTACTTTTCTGTCCCAGAGTTCCTCACAGAAGCAACTTAGTTAGACAGAGGTTTGAAATACATCCAACATGGTAGGGAAAGCCCTGTGGCTGGGGCAACGGGGCAACTCTATCTGTGGTAGCAACAGCTTGCAGCATGGCTTCTTCACATCGTAATGGATTAGGAATCGGAGAACACCTTCAAGGTCTGTCCCTAGTGATCCACATCTACCAGCGCCCCAAACTCCAATAAGTCCTCAAACCGCGTCACCCAATAGGGACCAAGTGTTCAAACACAGGAGCCTGTGGGATAAAATTACATTCAAATTATAACACTCTCTTTCAGATATATGGTACATATGTTAGATCTGGCTGTGACTTTCATTGAGAAATTTGAAACCCATCTTGAAACAGTTAAAAATAGCCCTCATTTAGAGGCAAACCTAAAGAAAATGGTGAGTATCATTAATATAGCTGCTCTCTGTTTTTGGTCTTGGTTTTATCTTTTATATAGTCTCAGGCTAGCCTCAGGCTCCTAAGGAGAAATGTATTTCATCACAACGCTCTCATGGATTTGTGATTAACTTTTGCTCTAGTGGATTCTCATCTGCGCCTGTCCTCTCTCATCCCCTCCATCCAGCTTTCCTGGCCCTCTCACCTCCTCTAGATAAAGCAGCTTTTTGTTTGCATGTCACGTGGACTGTTACTCTTTCACTCTCACCCTCAGCCCTCCATGTCTTTTCCTCTTCCCACAGTCTCCCGCAGAAACACAGACCATTCAAATATAGAATATACATACAAGACAAGACTTAACCATGTTTGCCTTTTTTCACTTGGCTTATTTCACTTTGAGTTAGTTATTATTAAAATCATGAAACATAAAAGAAAGACAAACATTTTCTTAGCCAGGCATGGTGCCCTGCACCTATAATTGTTATTAATTGTAACAGCCAGGGCATTAATTACTATATGGTTCAGGCAGGCCTTGAGTTCAAAGTGCTCCTGATTCAACCTCCCAGTAGACTAAGAATTTCAGACTTTACCCTCTGAATACTGGGGAGGCATTGCATTTTTTGTTGGTAGTGAAGGTTGTGGTTTTTACTTTTGTTTTTTATTTTAAAATGTGTGTATGTTTGTACACTCACATTGTAGGAAAGGAGGGAGGGAGAGAGAGAGAGAGGGAGGGAGGGAGGGAGGGAGGGAGGGAGGGAAGAGAAGAAGAGAGAGAATCAAACCTAGGTCTTCCAGAATAGCAGCAAGTGTACTCTTACAGTTAAGCTGTCGCTCCAGTAGTAAAGGTCTAGAAAAAGAGCAGATGCTAATTTTTGAAGTATTTATTTCTGTAATCAATGACAGTTTTTTTTTCCATTTTTCTATATTTCAAATGTTACAGAGCAAAGCTTTAGCCAAGATGGATATTTTGGTAAACAAGACAGAAGAACTGGCAGAGAATATACTCAAGTGGCGAGACCTACAAGCAGAAATTTCCTTGTATATCCCCAAACTGCTAACTGAAGAAAGTCATCTTCATGAACTTGATATAGTGCATCCTTTACCTTTTTTTCCTAAGGCTCACACCGAAACCTCCAATGCCAAGTGATGTCATCTTTACTTTCGATTAATTACATGTAGTCAAGTTCGTTTTTAGATTGTTATGACAGGGATATTGATAGTTTTTCTTGCTAGCAATATTAATGGAATAGCAGAGCCAGAAAGATGTCTCAGTGGGAAAAAGCTCCTACTTAAAGCCTTCCAGCCTGAGTTCAATCCCTGGGATCCACATTATCAGAAGGGGATCACTGATTCCCCCAGATACTCGATCCTATGGTGTCCACACATGTGTCATCATATGTATGTGCCTATACACACACACAAAAAATGGAGAAATGAAAGTATGTGTGTATGCCCTTAATCCCAGCACTTGGGAGGCAGAGGCAGGCAGATTTCTGAGTTCGAGGCCAGCCTGGTCTACTAAGTGAGTTCCAGGACAGCCAGGGCTATACAGAGAAACCTTGTCTTGAACCCCCCCCCGCCCCCCAAAAAAGAAAGTGTGCACGCATGCGCGCACGTGCGTGAGTGAAAGAGCAAGCACATTGTAGTATATGGTTTCACTTCTTTACATGTTTTCACTCTCTTCAGTGAAGCTTAAAAATGATAACTATGGGGCTAGTGAGTTGGCTCAGGGGATAAGAGCACTGGCCACTCTTCCACAGGTCCTGAGTTCAATTCCCAGCAACCACAAGGTGGCTCACCACCATCTATAAGGGGGTCTGATGCCCTCTTCTGGCCTGCACATGTATGTGCAGCAGAGCACTCACATTGAATTTTAAAAAGTCAAACAAAAATGATCAGCTATATGTATGATAGTTTATTATAAGTGAGTTGAACATTCTTCAGACAGAAGATTTTGTGTTATGACTCTCCATTACATCTTTTAAAAACATTTCTGAGGGCTGGTGAGATGGCTCAGCGGGTAAGAGCACTCCAAAGGTGATAAGTTCAAATCCCAGCATCCACATGGTGGCTCACAGCCATCCGTAGCGAGATCTGGCGCCCTCTTCTGGAGTGTCTGAAGACAGCTACAGTGTACTTACATATAATAAATAAAATAAATCTTTAAAAAAAAAAATTTCTGAATTGAAATGTTCCTGAATCTGAAACTGTGTGATTATTCCTGTGAGATTGAAGAGTAGCTACATACCAGGACTGTTTCCCTTTGAAGACTTCTTAAAGTGGTGGTTCCTTGGCTGACCCATCTAGAAACTGAGGTAATAAGAGGATGAGAAGGACTCAGTGTGATCAGACTGCACACTGTAGTTTGTGTGGGATACTTTCCTTCTGAGAGCCTAGGATGTTGGTCCATACCAAGTTTAAAGTACCTTTGGTACTGGTCCCTGGCAGCATTGCAGAGCACCTCATCCCTAACAGTTTTGATGGTAGACAGCATTTAACAAATGTAACAGCTCAGTTGCTGTACTGAGTCACAGCTCTGAGTGTGATGACACTAAGTCTCATAACTCTTCTTGACAGATCACTCACTGAATCTAGTTGTATTCTTAGGGCTGCCTAGGAAATAAACGCTGAGGACATGTGCTGGCAGACTTAGGACTAACAGAGAAGAAACGGAGTCTTCGTGTAAAAGTTTAGAATTTTTTGTTTTGGTACTTCCTATATGTAGCCAAGGCAGAACTTGAACTCATTATGTTTCCCAGGCTGGTCTCAAACACGATTTTCCTTGCCTTGGTCTCCCTAGTGCTGGAATCACAGACATGTGGCATCTTATCTGGCTAAAGTTTAAAGGTTTGTAATGGAAAATACTAATATATTTTATCTACTTAGGGTTATTCATTTTATTTTATTTTTTAGGGTTATTTTTAAGATGGAGGCAAGTATACTTAAAAGTAGAGATTGTAACAATTGTCTCAAGATTTTCTCACTTATATCAGTACTGTAAGTACTTCTGCCTTATGTTTAAACTAGGATCTGTCTTCCTTTAAAATATGTGCATTAGGATTTCCTTACTGTTTTATTTGGCACTGTGGAAGTTTTACAAATCTGCTCATCATACTCTTAATACAAGACTTGACTTGGTGCATAGTAAAGTAGATGTTCACAAGGAAGCAGGGTCTTTACCTCCCCCCAAAAAGGGCCCTGCTAAAACAATAGATTATTGTCTTTAAAGTCTCCTCTGCTTTTACAAATGTGTCATATAAGAGTGGTGTTGAGATTTTGAACATCACCTAGACAAGTCAGTAAAATCTTTATTTGTATTTCATCTCAATTTTTTTTTCCTTGTTCCGGTCAACCCCGCTCGCTCTGCTCGACCCCGCTCGCTCCGGCCAGCCCCACTTGCTCCCTGCCGCCCCCGTACGGCCCCTGCTTGTTCCAGCCAGCCCCTCTAGCTCCGATCAGCTCTGCTTGCTCTGGTTTGGCCCCACTCATTCCAGCCATCCCCGTTCGGCCCCACTCGCTCCAGCCCTGCTAGCTCCGGCATCCCCGCTTGCTCCGGCCGTCCCCGTTCGGCTCCGCTCGCTCTGGACAGCCTGGCTTGCTCCGGTTGGTCTCTCCAGTCCAAGGATTCATTTCTTATTATTCTTCATAAGTACGCTGTAGCTGACTTCAGACGCACCAGAGGAGGGCATCAGATCTCATTACAGGTGGTTGTAAGCCACCATGTGGTTGCTGGGATTTGAACTCATCACCTTCGGAAGAGCAGTCGGGTGCTCTAACCCGCTGAGCCATCTCACCAGCCCTCATCTCAAATTTTTTAACTATTCATTTTCCTTGTATGAATTCTTGTGTATTTTATGTGTAAAAATATTCATTATTTTGACACTATCAATATTTTTTGTGGTTTTGTAATTTTTACTTCTATTAATGACTCAAGCAGTAAAAATAAACTAATTTCAACTAAATGTGGCTCCAGTATGAATCCCAAGCAACAGAAAAAAAAATACTCTTAGCTTAACACATACAACATAGAAGCACTCAAGTTAACTGACTCATAAAAGCTTAAGGTTATTTAAGCTTAAATTCCAACATAGAGAGAAAAGCTAATTTTATATTAGTGTAGTCAATAAGTAGTGAGTGCGTTTATAGAAGACAGTTACTCGGAATGGGGAGAGAATTGGATTCAACAATCCTCTGGCCTCTGCTTGCCAAATATTGGGAGTACAGGCATATGTCACTGTGTCTGGCTTGAACAAGTGTTTTTATTTTTGTGAAACTTGAGGGCAGTTCTAAGGCCCGGCAAGCTGTAGATCTCTACTGTTTCATGGAAGAAGAAGATGGATAAGAAGAGAAAGCTGGGACTGGTGAGATGACTCAGCGAGTAAGAGCATTGACTGTTCTTCCAAAGGTCCTGAGTTCAAATCCCAGCAACGACTTGGTGGCTCACAACCATTCGTAATGATATCTGAACACCCTCTTCTAGTGTGTCTGAAGTCAGCTACAGTGTACTTATGTATAATAATAAATAAGTCTTTGGGCCGGAGCAAGCAGAGACTGACCAGAACAAGCAGAGATCCTAAAAATTCAGTTCCCAACAACCACATGAAGGCTCACAACCATCTGTATAGCTACAGTGTACTCACAAACATAAATAAATCTAAAAAAAAATAAAAAAAAGCTATAAGTTAGCAAGAACACGGGCAGGTGCTGAGGAGATGGCTCAGTGGGCAAAAGTTCACATGCAAGGGGAAGGACTTGAGTTCAAATCCTCAGAACCCACAGAACTGGATACTCTACAGTTAAATGCGAGGCAAAAGAAAGGCCAGCTAGTTCCTATACAAAGCTGCAAACAAGAGATCCTGTTAGAGGTGAGAACACTCAAGTTTGTCCTCTGACTTCCATACTTGACCACAGTCCTACACATACAGAAATAAAAATAATTTAAGAAGCAAGCAGATCCAGCAGGGGAAGTCTTTTGAGTGGCTTCAGGTGGTGGAGGTGGTGATGTTAGGCAAGCAGGCTTAGCCATGAGGGTTTGATCAAACTTTTTTTTTTTTTCTTTCTGAGACAATTTCTCTGTATAACAGCCCTGCCTGTCCTAGAACTTGCTTTGTAGACCAGACTGGCTTCAAACTCAGAGATCCACCACCTGCTTCTGCCTCCCAAGTACTGGAATTAAAGGCATGTGCCACCACTACTAGGCCTTGATCAAATTATAAAATTTTATTACTACATATAGATAATGAAAAAAAATCAGGAATGTATTTTCTATTTCTATTAGAAGAGGTATGTGAGATGTGTAAATGTGATTCCAGAATAACTATGTCAATTTGTAGACTATTTGGGATCACTCTTGTCTTTTGTAGCTCTTTACTTATTTTTCTGGCCTGTGACTTCAACCCTCAGCTCTCATTTGTCCTTTTGGAGTTTCAGTGAAATCATGAGGCTTGAGGAACAAGAGAATCTAAGAAAATTTTTGATTTGAAATCATATGGGGAGATGGTGGGGAAGAAGCCATAATATAGTTGATTTTGTAATGACTCATACAAGTCATTACATACGAGATTTTTCTCAGATGTTTGTAAAACAAATGAATTTATATAAAAGATGCTACAGAGATGGCTGAGCAGTTAAGAGCACTGGCTGCTCTTCCAGAAGATCCAAGTTTGAATCCCCCCTGCACGGCAACTGTTGTAACTTCAGTCCCAGGGAAACCCATCGGCCTACTGTCAAGGTGTACAGCAGACCTTCCTTACATTAAGGCAAAAACATTTGTCCACATAAAGAGAAGAAAAGGAAAAAGTTTAAGAGGCCCAGGATGGTGGCACACACCTTTAATTGTAGCAGAGGCTACAATTAATGAAGCAGGCAGGTGGATGTCTTGTGAGTTTGAGGCTAGTTAGTCCACATACCAAGTTTCAGTCTCAGCACAGTCAGGGTTATATAGAGGATTCTGTCTCAAAAACAAAGTTTTAAATGGGATTTGGGGAGATGATTCTTGTCAGTAAAGTGCTTGCCACAAAAGCATGAGGGCTTGAATTCAGATTTTTCAGCCAGGCACACATCTGTAATTCTAGTGTTAGGGAAGCAGACCTAGGAGGAGCTCTGAGACTTGCTGGCCAGCCTGCCTAGCCAACTGGTGAGCTTCAAATATAGTGAGAGGGTTTGTCTCAAAAAACACAGTGATGAGCGACTAAGGAAAATACCCCGTGTCTAATGCCTACCTCTGCTCGCCATGTCCTGAGCACACATGCACAAACATGAATATGTGCATGTACACAAATTAAAAAAAAAAAGGTTCACTCTTAAACTCTTGCCTCTCTTATTCTCATCTCTAGCTCTTCTTCTCACCCTCCCTTCTCCCCTCTCTCCACATGGCCATGGACAGCCTACTTCTCTGCCTTTTTGTTTTCTATAATAAAGCTTTAAAAACAACAAAAAAACCCCAAAAAACAAAAAACAAAAAAACCCAAAAATCAAAAAACAAAGGTTCAGTCTCAGGTATGATTTGCTCTGTATGTACTATAAATACTGCTTAGGGCGGCAGTGAAGTTACAGGGCAACCGAGAGAAATTTGTCAGTAAGTTAGGAAAAACAAAAGAGAAAGAAAGAAAGAGCAAGCCTCTTCCTTAAACGCACCTTAGAATTTAAAAATCATTTGTTTTGTCCATTTCATTGCTGTTGTTTTGAGACGGGACTTCACGCTGAACTCCAGGCTGACCTCAAATCACCATGTAGGTTAAACCTTGAATTCAAAATATTCTTGCCTCAGCCTCCACGATAGGCTCCACTTTATTTTTTACCTTAAAATTTAGCCGCAGTTTTGACATAGCAGACCAATAGGGTTAAAAAAAAATTTACTAATTTTCTTCATGAACTTTCTAGTATTAACCAGAAATTCAGTCACCAGATTTTAGTCACAAAAGAGAAACTACACCTCGCATAGAGCAGTCTGAGGTGCGAGGGGTGGAACGAGACCAGGTTGCTCAGCCCACCTGCCTCAGGATTGGCCAAGGCCCCGCGGGCCCCGCCCCTATCGGGCGTTTCCTCGCACCCGGGCGGGAGCGTCCGGAGAAGTGAGAGGGTGGAGCGAGGCGAGGAGGCCCACCCCCACCTGTCTCAGGATTGGTTGATGTCTACTAGACTCCGCCCCCTAGGACGAGGCTTGGGCTGCGGTCCTGAGGCGCGTGGAACGGGCGGGGCAGTCTGTGGCTCTTGTAGTGCCTGTGGCTGGGTCTGTTCGCTGGACGCCGGCCAGGGATGCTTCCGCCGGACCGCTGTGTGGGTCTTGGGTTGTGGCGGAGGGATGGCGAATGTGCAGGTGGCCGTGAGGGTCAGGCCTCTCAGCAAGCGGTGAGTTTGTTAGGAGGGGGCGCCTGAGGGGTCAAGTGAGCTGAGAGGAGTGCGAGATCCCTGCCTTCCTCAGGGTGGATTGGCGTGGAGGGAAAAAAAAAATCAGACACAGATTGTTACGGAGGCTCCGGGTTCAGAAGGCCTGGAGGGACTGGGCTTCGCGTCCTAGGAGATAGCGGTTCCAGTGTGGCTCCAGGGGTCGCTGCCCTGTGTGCATGTCCGTGGTGACCTGCCAACTAGAGTTTCCAGGGACCCTGGCTTGGGTCTTGGTGCACGTAGTAGGGCCTTTCTCACGGAGCAGGACGTGAGGAGGTACAAAAGGGTGGGCAGCCGCCACTCCTTTTGGTGTTCTGGGAGTACCCAAGTGAGGACTGGAGTGTGTTCGTATATACACATGGGATTGCTCCATGAGGACATAGGAAAAAGAATTCTCAGGCTATGGAAGGAAAATAGAGGCCCAGAGAAACTACGGTCTCAACCTGTGCTCAGTAGTTGGTGTGATTTAAAGACTGAACTGTGACATAGGGGAAATTTCTCCAAACATCTCTTCTCGGTGTCCTCTGTGCTAGTTCCTTGTGCAGGAGCCTGATTCGGCACCCCTCAGCCCTTGAGGCATCCAGTGTGAAAATGCACACTCCATCCTCTTTTCCTCTCACTTGGGAAGTCAGGGAACGCTTTGCGCAAGAGTTGGTGTCAAAGAGCTGTTCTGAATGATCTTTGAGTTTTCTGACAAGTAAAGAGAAGTGCAGAGTTCTCTAAGAACAGGAAGAGAAAGCAAATCTCTGCTCTTAGGGTGTAGATGGAAGCCTTGGACACCTGCTTGGGTTGAAGGGGAAGAGTGATGGGTAATAAAACTGGCAGTGTGTGTAGACCATGGATTAGATTAAGAAAATGATGTTGAAACCCCTTTGTTACTTGCAGCCACTGCTAAGAATAACGTATCTCATTCAACAAAAATGAAAAACAACCAGGAAACTTACTTTTAGCACCAGTGTAGGGCCTTGAGAGTAAGTGGTAGACTGTGAAGCCTCCTGATCTCCAGGAGTGAGCAGATTTTTTTAGCAGGTTCCCGGTTCACAACGACCATAGATTCAGAGGTAGTTATATAAACACTCAGTGTGATCTCAGCCAAGAAGTTCAGACCAGGGTATTCTTCAATTCCCACAGAATTCTGCAGAGATAGTGGTAGTACCCACTGTTCATTGAGGCTGTTTTGCATGTGTAGAATCTGCTGATTATGTAGTCTGTGCTAACATTCAAATAAGTCATTAGCACTGATAATTGTACTTGTGAAGGAACCATTAAAGTCACCTAGCCAAAGCTAACATTATTTTTTCCAAATGAGAACATTGTCTTGTTTAAGTTCTAAAAAGCAGGGTTTGACTTGCTACACCCTGCTGCTCCTTTCTGAGATGCTCAAAATTACTCCTTTGTTCTATAGGGCTAGAGATGACCTTGACTAACAGCACAGAAGTGGTTTTGAAGCCCTAGCCTTGACCTCAGCTGTTTGTCACTGTGAGATGCTGTCCTTGTCTATCCAGACTCATTCACTGTTGAGGAGCATCTGCCTGGTCTGTGCGCTGCCCCCACTCTCCTGTGTCTTTCACACCATGCATTCATTTCCCCCACTTTTTTTTTTTTTTTAGGGTTCTTAGGATACGTGAGAATCAGTCTCAGAAAACAAAACAAAAAGGTTTTTTTTTTTTTTCTCATTTAAATTCTGTTCTTATTTCTTAGGGAGACCAAAGAAGGGGGAAGAATTATTGTGGAAGTTGATGACAAAGTAGCAAAAATCAGGAATGTAAAGGTAAGCCTGAAATTCTTTTTTTTTCCTAATTAAGAACTATTGCCGGGCGTGGTGGCGCATGCCTTTAATCCCAGCACTCGGGAGGCAGAGGCAGGCGGATTTCTGAGTTTGAGGCCAACCTGGTCTACAAAGTGAGTTCCAGGACAGCCAGGGCTATACAGAGAAACCCTGTCTCGAAAAACCAAAAAAAAAAAAAAAAAAAAAAAAAGAACTATTATAATTAGGTAGCCTCTTGGGGTGAATATATTTAATATATGAAAGAGCAGGAGATGGAAGAGGATTGTAGAGGAAGCGTGGACCAATCATAAAGCAAATAAACAAGGAGAGAATTGTGCTTAGACTCCAAAAGATGTGGTGTTTTGGTCAATGGTCTGGTAACTGGAATAGTGCAGCTGTTTTGGAAACTGATTAGTAGCTGCTTTGAAACTAACCCCAGGCCGGGTGGTGGTGGCACATGCCTTTAATCCCAGCACTCGGGAGGCAGAGGCAGGTAGATTTCTGAGTTCAAGGCCAGCCTGGTCTACAAAGTGAGTTCTAGGACAGCCAGGGCTACACAGAGAAACCCTGTCTCGAAAAACCAAAATAAATAAATAAATAAATAAATAAATAAATAAATAAATAAAAATAAAAAAAATAAAAAACAATAAAAAATTAAAAAATTAAAAAATAAACTAACCCCAGGGATGTGATAAGGGCCGTGATCAACTTAACTCGTGCCAGGGGCAATTTGTATGTCTATGTAACTCACCTGGTCACCAGTTAAACTTTATCTTGAGCCCCTCAACTGATAATACTTTATCCATGGCATCCTTAGGAATTTTAGCTTTTACCTGATAGTGTAGGGTTTGTGTTGGCCATAGTGTGGTCCAGACATCAGACACCAGCCTCAGGCCACTAGCCTGAGTCTTGTTGCAGATTTTCTTCCACCACCCTATTTAACTTTGGAGCACAATTGGATAGGCACAGGGAACTTCCTTCCCTCCTCCTCACCCTCTCCTAGAGTCAACTTCCTCCACCCTTCCTGATGTGGAAGATGAATGCGTTCTCCTTTTGTGGAGCTCAAACAGTGGAAAGAAGCCAGGGAGGTGACCACATGACAGCTGCTGTAGTTAGCTTGTGGTGTAAGCCGGCATTGCCAAGAAATGAGGAAGCTGAGGCAGAGTGGAGGTTATAGACCCCAGCCTCAGAGCTATGCCCTCTCTTGTGTAACTGCTGTGATGTGATTTGTTTCCTCTTGACATTAGCTCTTGTTAAAAGAGAATGGGCCCTGCCAAAGTTTCAACAGGAGCTCCAGGGAGGCAGAGGCAGGCGGATTTCTGAGTTCGAGGCCAGCCTGGTCTACAGAGTGAGTTCCAGGACAGCCAGGGCTATACAGAGAAACCCTGTCTCGAAAAACCAAACCAAACCAAAACAAAACAAAACAGGAGCTCCAGGAAGACAAGGGACCGTTCATTCCCTGCCTCCTCTTACTTATCTCTCTTGCAAATCACTTCAGTGTACTTTTGGGTCTAGAGAATAAGCTTGGCTAAGAACAAACTTTTAAAAAAAATATTTATTTATTATTTTATGTGTATGGGTATTGTGCCTACATGTATGGCTGCACACCACGTGTGTACCTTGTGCTCTAGGAGGCCAGAAGAGGGCATCAGATATTTTCTCTGGGCCTGGAGTTACAGATGGTTATGAGCCACCACATGGGTGCAGGAATCAAACCTAGGTCCTCTGGAAGAGCAGCCAGACTCTGAGCCATCTCTCCAGCCCTGAAGAACAAAGTTAGGTTTTCCGTCTACACACCTTGGCTATTGACCTTCCTAAAGTCGGTTATCTATGAACAGGCTCTTACTCATGACAGCCAGGGTCTTCTGTAGTTTCTGAATGGCTAATGTCTGAGTTGCCTTTCCCTTTTCAAACTTTACTCTTCTATCAAATGTGTATTTGGAGTATCTGTCTCCTTAATCTTTCCCCGGGCACTCTTAGTGTTGCATTCTCAAGGAGCATCTCTGTAAGTCTTGCTTTCCCTCCTGGAGGCTGGCCGAGGACAATGGAGCAGCCAGCACACAAAGCATGCCTACAGGCTATGGTGATTTTGTAGTATCTGCCCATTTTACATGCATGAAGTAGGAATTATGGGGTGTCCATTCTTGAGTTTTTTCTACTCTCTGGAGAGGATAAAAGAGATCTTTGCAAGAGGCATGTTCTCGTAGGGAGACCATTGTCACCTGAAAGCCAGAGTTTACATTTAAATATTAAGACTAGGCATTTCTGTGAGGAGGGCCATTCTCCCCAGTACAGAGGACTCAGTGCAGTTCCAAGTTTTGGCCCTACCCGCCTCTGCCTTTGGCCACTGGATTATTCCTGGTTGTTCTGTCTAATACTATTTCCAAGACACTGAGGGTAGATTCCTACAGGAGCTGCCAATGAAAGCTCCAGATTGATGAAACCTCTTGGACCCAGGGACTGTACTACTCAGAGGATGCTGTCAGTATCCTCTGCAGAAATCGTTAGGGGAGAAGTGAGTGAGGAAGATATATATCCCTTACAGGCTTTCTCTCCTGCGCTGTCCTATACCGCTGTCATATACCTCATGTGTTTGTAAGCAGGAGATATGTTAGTGTCGTAGGCATATTTAGTTCTCTGGGTCTCTATTTGTTTCTAGTGAGGTGGAAACAAGTATTCTCTCCTTTTTTAAAATTTAATTAATTAATTAATTTATATTTCTATAATTACACTGTAGTTGTCTTTAGACACATACCAAAAGAGTGCACCAGAAGATCCCATTACAGATGGTTGTGAGCCACCATGTGGCTGCTGGGAATTGAACCCAGGACCTCTGGAAGAGCAGTCAGTGCTCTTAACCGCTGAGCCATCTCTCCAGCCCATCTCCCCTTCTATCTTCTTTTGTGGCTGTTGTAAACATTCCAGTAGTTAGTCCAGGTCTCTGTAATTACAGGAGAACATCAAGAGCTCCTGTCCAGATTCCAGAGTTACAACAAGGAAAACACTGAATTCTGTGCTTAATTTTAGGTAGACAGTCGACCAGAGAGCTTTGGAGACACCCGGGAGAAGGTTGTGGCATTTGGCTTTGATTACTGCTATTGGTCAGTCAACCCAGAGGACCCTCACTATGCATCTCAGGAAGTGGTAATGTCATTTTCCTTCCATTCTCCTTTTTATAAATGTTTGCTGTAAATTTACTTTTCAAGTTTATTATTGCAGTTGCAGGCTGGAAGTACTCTAATTAGTACTTTAACATTTGGAAAATCTCAATGCAAACTGCTTTTCCAGAGGAAAACTTAATACATTGTGGACTGTTTAAGGTTATTTCCATGATAGTATTGTCTTCTCAGTTTTTATAACTGTATACTTAGGTAAATTAGTATAGAATCTGAGTGATAGCTGTTATTTATTTATTTATTTATTTATTTTTAGAAGTATTCATTTTATTTTAATTATTTATTTGATATATATGATGAGAAGACTGTAGCTGTCTTCAGACATACCAAAAGAGGCCATCAGATCCCATTACAGATGGTTGTGAACCACAATGTGGTTGCTGGGAATTGAAGTCAGGACTTCTAAAAGAGCAGTCACTGCTCTTAACCACTGAGCCACCTCTCCAGCCCAATGGCTGTTATTTATGATCCATTGGTTAGAGATTGTAGTGAGTGGCATAATTTTTTTTGAAAAGTGTTCTAAAAAGGTGGGAAAAGACTGCTTGGTTGAGGAGTAGGAGCTTCGATAATATCCATTTCCAATTTGGGCCTCAGCGTGATTCATGTGGGGTGCAATGCAGTTACTCTTCTGCTACACAGCCTTGAATTGTGTGCATCAGGACTGAGGAATCCTAGAAGCTGATCTCTCCTTAGGATCTTAAACATGTACTTGTGCCCCTACACAGAATCTGAAAGGGATAGACAGATAATCTGTGAGACTGCAAGAGTGTATAGGAGGTCAGTTCCAAAGTTCTGATGGCTGAGGATTGAGAGGAAAAGGCTTTGCTGGATGAGTTGAAGGCATTGCTGGTCATCTTCTCAATGCCTTGTAGTTTTTGTCTATCTCTTTCTCCAGCTGCTAAGGCATATAGAGGTCTGGCCAGTCATCTTTAGGGCATCTTTGTTTCTGGGAAGCAGTAGCAATGTATTGTATTGCATTGGTTGAGTACTGTAGAAAGTTTTGATTTCAGTCCTCATAATGGCAGCAAGCCTTGCTAGCCCACAGAAAATCATCCTCATACTGGCAGTCATTAGGGTACTTTGTGACAGTCTAACCCTAAAATTGAGGGGGAAAAAAAATATATATATATATAGCAGGCATGGTGGCACATGCCTATGCAAAGTTGTATGGTGAATCTGTGAATATAAATTATCCATTTCAGAGTTATGGAATGCTACATTAGACCTTATTTTTATTTTTAATTATGTGTGTGTGTGTGTGTGTGTGTGTGTGTGTGTGTGTGTGTGTCTGTTTGTGCACATGAGTGCAGTGCCCTGGGCTTGTGAGCAGCTGGATATAGATGCTGGAAATCAAACTCAAGTCCTCTGTAAGAGCAGTATGCGTTCTTAACCTCTGAGCATATTCCCAACCCCATGGGTCTTTGTTTATTCATTCTAACATGTAATATATGTAAGGCATCTGCCTACTGGTATTGGTAACACTTCCACTGAGATCTGAAAAGATTCAGGAAAGGCACTGCTGGAGAGAAGTCATTGGTCTTTTCATTAACAGAACAACATATGAGCATTCTAAGCTTTTCAGACTATATAAGAAGGTGGTACATGTGTCTGTAATGTGTGTGTGTGTGTGTGTGTGTGTATTACTACCATTTTTGTGGTAGCATATATCTCAGAGTTATCATATGATGAAGGACTTGTTAAAGTAATTATGTTAAATGCCCACCTAGTAGGTAGATATGTGAGTTTGTATGTGCAGTGGCTCAAATCCCCAAACAACTGTTCTCTTACAGCACAGGGAAGTAAGTGCATACTTTTTTCTACCCCTTCTTTCTCCTGGGACCAGCATGCTCCACTTGGGAACCTAATCTTACTTCCTCCTGGTGGGGTGGGAGTTCTCTGTTCACACACAGTGCATTTGCCCTATTGTATATTTGTAAAGCTTCCCACAAGGAATTTTAACTCAGCTCTACACACCAAGAACAGCAATGGCTGTTCACAACAAACCAGACTGAGTTTAAAAAAAAACCACACACACACACATAGACACACACACACACACACACACACACACACACACACCCTGCCCTTTGTAAAGCAATCGCCTCCACTCTCTTGGGAATCTTCATCTTAAAATAGTTTGTTGTTTGGCTACAACACATTTTCCAAACCTTTGTAACTTTCAAGATTAAAAATTGTGTGGGTGAGGAGCTTTTTCTCTCTACAACCACTGAATCTAAAACTAAAATTACAGTAGTGAAATGATGTGGTTGCTGGTGTTTTTATAGTTTTTTTTGGTCTTCATAGTACACTGAATCCCAAACACCACACAATACTCTAAGCCTTTCAAGAGGAGAGAGAGTGGAAAGAAAACAAGGAAGGGAGAAGTAGGAAGGGGAGAAGAAAGGGAGGGAGAGAAAAAAAAAGAGATAATAGATTCCTTCTGCTTTGGGACTTTATTCTGAGGAATGTCAGAAAGCTGGAGAAGCCTGGGAAAGGAACCATACTTCCGCAGAACATGATTGTATTCGAAGGATGCAGTAGGGAAACCACCAGAATGGCTGCTCCATGATTAAGGAGTATTTTTTTTTTAATTGTGGATAAGAAAGAGACCTTCCAGCAGCATCTGGAAGGGCCCAGAAAAGAGAGAATGTGATAACATTGCACAGGAGGTGAGAAGGGCCAGGACGCCATCATGTGGGCTTTGAAATGGGTTTGTGACTAGGGACTGAAGGAGCCTAGAAGCCAGCATGGGTTCTAATAAGCAACTGTAGGTATATGTCAATGGAGAGCCATGTGTCTTTTCTGCCAGAGGCAGGGGAAATAACTCCTGTTGGTGGAAAGAACTGTTGCACAAGATCCTGAGGAATTCAAGCTTTTATCTAACCATCACTAATGCTTCTATCACCCAGGTCGTGCTGAGCCAAGACTCATTTCTGGACATACATACTGTCTAAGACCTAACAATGGTTAAAGGACTGTACTGCATTAACCAAGAGGAAAGCTGCTGTTAGTACAGCACAAGCACACCTCATGTGCATTTGTATGTGATTGTGTAATGATAGAATATTGACCCAAGCATGCAAAGATGGGCCATAATGCTAAGTACAGAAAATGATAAGCAAACAGTTTACAGAGCATAGGAACTTGCTGGTCTTCATGTCCATTAGAATAGAACAGATTTCAATTAATTTGCAGAGAATTATGTGTTGTTAAGATGTAAAGAATAAAACACATGAAACTCAAGGAGAATGAAGCCCAAAATGGGGACACTTTGCCCCTTCTTAGAATTAGGAACAAAACACACATGGAAGGAGTTTCAGAGATCAAGTATGGAGCTGAGACAAAAGGATGGACCAACCAGTGACTGCTGCAGCCAGGGATCCATCCCAAAATCAGCCACCAAATACAGACACTATTGCATATGCCAGCAAGATTTTGCTGAAAGGGCCTTGATATAGCTGTCTTGTGTGAGGCTATACCAGTGCCTGGTAAACACAGAAGTGGACGCTCACAGTCAGCTATTGGATGGAACATAGGGTTCCCAATGGAGGAGCTAGAGAAAGTTCCCAAGGAGCTGAAGGGTTCTCTAACCCTATAGGTTGAACAACAATATGAACTAACCAGTACCCCCAGAGCTTGTGTCTCTAGCTGCATATGTAGCAGAAGATGGCCTAGTCGGCCATCATTGGAAAGAGAGGCCCCTTGGTCTTGCAAACTTTATATGCCCCAGTACAGGGGAATGCCAGGGCCAAGAAGTGGGAGTGGGTGGGTAGGGGAGCAGGGCGGGGGTGGGGATATAGGGGACTTTTGGGATAGCATTTGAAATGTAAATGAAGAAAATATCTAATAAAAAGTGGAAAAAAAGATGTAAAGAATAATTTATGGAGATGTTTTGAATCCTGATATGTGTGGTTGCTAAGTGGATTTCCAGAGTATTGAGTTGGGTGCTCACTTATGTATACCAGTAATGCCAGGAGCCCGGGAATCTCACACCAGCATGGGCAACACAGAGACCTAGCTTAAAAAAAAAAAAGTAAATAGAAGGCCAGTGTATTAATACTAGAAAAAGTACTAGACACCATTCAAGGTATTTTCCGTGTGTGTGCTCTAGTGCATGTGCCCAAGGTTGACTTCAGATCTTTCTTCCATTATTATATTTCACCTTTATTTTTATTTATTTATTTATTTCAAGACAGGGTTTCTCTGTATAGCCCTTGGCTGTCCTGGAACTCATTTTGTAGACCAGGATGGCCTCGAACTCAGATAGTCACCTGTGTCTGCCTCCCCCACCCCTCCCCAGGGCTGGGACTAAAGGCATGCGCCACCACGCCCAGCTTATTATTATTATTTTTTTTTTACTGTTTTAAAAATGTTTTATTTTCTTTATTATCACGTGTAGGTGGGTATAATTAAAGAGGTGAGAGGACAGCTTTGTCAAGTCTAGTCTCTCCCTCCATCTTAACTTGGGTTCCAGGTCATCAGTCTTGCAAGGCAAGCACTTTCCCACAGTGAGCCATTTCACCAGCCCTCCACCTTTATCTTTTGAGATACTCTTTTCCAGAACCTGAAGCTCATTGATTTGGCTAGGCTGGCTAGCCAGTGAGCTTTAGCTTGTCTCTGCAGGGGCTGGAAAGGGGGCCTGGGGGCTGGTTACAGGCATGTCTGCTGGACTTTTTACATGGATCTGAACTCAGGTCCATCTGCTTGTCTGGCAGACACTTTGCAGCCTGAGCATCTCCCCAGCCCCAGAATTTTTTTTTTTTTTTTGAGACAGGATCTCAAGCATTTCAGGTTGACCCTTGGCTTCAATCTGCATGCCTTTGGGGTTGACCTGACTGGAAGAAAGGACAGACACAGTATGCAGGAAAGCTAGGATTGCAGGATCATGTGTTCTAATGGAATTGCACCAGCAGCAGCCTGAAGTCTTACCAAGTTTATTTTATCCATCTGAACCAAGGAAGTGGGTTATTATACACAACTGAACGAGGAAGCAGGTTTAGCCAAACTTAGTAAGAGGTTTCAATGGGGAAGCAATTTCAAGCTATAGTCATCCAGAAGGGGGAAGCTTTGATGGAGTTTCTGCATACACTGTTTTTAGCTGAAGACAGTCATTTTTAACATCCATACTTGGACCAGATGAAGGCTTTGCCATTCCCATGGGTCTGACATTGGTCTTGACATGGCTGTGTTCCTGTCAAAATACACATTCACTCCGGACTTAACCCACTCCCCAGAGGTCCTGAATCTGCTTTGTCACTGAGGTGACCTTGAATTTCTGGTCTTCTTGCTTTCCGTAGGATTACAGGCAGGCACCACCAAGCCTGCTTTTAAACAGAGTTGGGGATCAAACCCAGAGCTTCATGCATGCTAGGCAAATTAATGTATAATATGTATTTCTAGAAACTTATTTCAAAAATGAAGGCTAGACACAAATCATTAAGTCAGTCTCTCTCACACATGCATGCCCATTGAGCACCTGCTGCTGGTTCTCTCCTGGGACCAGGGTTTGATTAGATGCTTCTGTCACAGAAGCAACCCTTACTTCTGTCTGGGAGCCCTATTCTATTACAAAATGAAGACAAGGTCTGTTATCTGCTGCTTCAAAAAAGTAAGCAGCATATGGAAAGCAGTCTGGCCTTCTCTTCTTTTACAACTTTGGAATCTACTGAACTTGGAGAGTGAATGAAAGCTTTGGGAAAAGAATAAAGAAGGTGGGAACGTGGCAGAAACCAAAAAGGGATTTTGGAGATACATCAGGAGCAGGACAAAAAGAAAGAAAGAAAGAAAGAAAGAAAGAAAGAAAGAAAGAAAGAAAGAACAAAAATGGAGTAGAAAGGGAGCAGCAGGCACTGTTAGAATTATATTCCTTTGCAGAGTGGTTATATCTCCATTTAAGGGTAGTTGTGGGCTCTGAGAGAGTGAGCAGCTTCTTAAGGTCTCACAACCGAGCGATAGCACCAACAATCAAATCCTTGACTAGTGAAAGCAGAGTCTGGACCTGTGCACACAGCATCCTTCACAGTTTGTTCCTGTCTTTCTAGTGCCACACGTCCTAAATGACCTTGTAATGACTATAAATTAATTGTTCAATTAACAATTCAATGGGTGACAGGTAAGATAAAACTGCCATTTCTCAGAGATGGTTTTGTTTTTAATTTTAATGATGGGTTTGTGTGTGAGCATATATGAAGAGGGTGCTGGACCCCCTAGAGTTGAGGTTCCACATGGAGAGGGTGCTAGAACCCCTAGAGTTGAGGTTCTACATGGTTTTGAGCAGCATGATGTGGATGCCGGCAACTGAACTTGTGTCTAAGGCTGGAGGAATGGGTCATTCGTTAAGAGCACTTGTTGCTCCAGCCAGAGGACCTAGGTTTGATTCCTAGTACCCACATGGTAGCTTATAACCATATGTAACTCTAGTTCCAGGAGATCCAAAGACCTCTTCTTTCTGGCATCTGAGAGTACTGTGCACAGACATGCATGCAAAGCAAAACACTCATACACATAAAAATAATAAAATGTAAAAACAAACAAAAGCAGACCCTAATCTTTTTTTTTTTTTTTTTTTGGTAGCATTCAGAATTGATCCTAGTACTTTTTTAATGTGCAGGCACACAATTCTGCACAGAGCTACATTCCCAGGCTCACCTTCTTGAACAAGGTTCAAGAAGGCATCATCCCAGCCAGGTGTGGTGGCACATGCCTTTAATCCCAGCACTCAGGAGGAGGCAGAGGCAGGTGGATTTCTGAGTTCGAGGCCAGCCTGGTCTACAAAGTGAGTTCCAGGACAGCCAGGGCTATACAGAGAAACCCTGTCTCGAAAAACCAAAAAGAAGAAGGAGGAGGAGGAGGAGGAGGAAGAGGAGGAGGCGGCAGCATCATCCTATCCCAGTTGCTTTGGTTATAACACAGATGTCAGAGTTTCTCTGCCTTGCCTTTTCCTAAGCTCATGCATGGGCTGGGGGAGCTCAGCCACATGTGGGTGTCAGAGCATTTTCTCATGAATATTTGCAGAGCTATGTACATTCCATCCTTAGTGTTGTTTCTTTCCATTCAAAATGGCGTCAGAAGGAAAAGGGAGAGACGTTTATAAGAAAAAGCCCTTTTGTGCAGCAACTGGATGAGGCTTGGCAGGCCTGCGAGGGGCAGGGGGAGAGGCGTGAGCCGTTCACTGCAGTTTGCTGCCTCTGCCAGCAACACAGCTGCTCAGCTCAGTAAGCATGGCCCTGTGCTGGATTTGGAAGGAATAAGATCATTCTTTTGGCATTGTCTAACTTGTTTTTCCCCTTTTCCCTAAACTTAATTGTGACTCTTAGAAGATTAGTTTCTAGATTCATAGAAACATCTGAGGAACAGAGTTCCCTGACACTGGAGGTTGCCACTGGGGCCAAATTCCTATATAAAAATAGGCAGGAAAACTGGAGAATTGTTTTAAAATGCAAAACGTAGTTTGAAATGGTTTTTTTTTGTTGTTTGTTTATTTGTTTTGTTTTCCCCTGAGTGAGTCAAGGGTAACAGGAATTCATGGGCTATCTGGAGCCTTGGGGGTCTAGACTGAGAAGAGATTGTCTGTGAGGGAGGAATACTTGATAGACAGTTTCTGAGACAGTTGTCCTTGATGTTACCCAGTGTCTGTGAGGGAGGAACACTTGATAGTTTCTGAGACGGATGTCCTTGATGTTACCCAGGTGGTCTCGCTTTCCTCTACAATGCTGAGAACTAGTCTTAGGCTCTTATCCGGTTCTTCACATATGGGCTTGTTCGGATGTCCAATGGGGTCGTCAACTGATTAAAGAAGAAGCACCTGTCAATGGTGATGACTGCTTTGAAGAGTCTGTGGGAAAGTGATTTAGAAAATCATCTAAGCAAGAGTAGAAAGTAGCCCTTTAAAAGACCCAAACTCTCTTTTATTTATGCCACTGAGTTCGTGTGGAGGTCAGAGGACAGCTTCAAAGTAGAGTCAGTTTTTTCCTTCTACCCTTATATGGGTCCTGTGCATTGAACTCAAGTGGCGAGGCTGGTGTGAAAAGAGCTTCTTCATCTTGCTGGCTCCAAAGGTAGCCTTTTAAACAAAGTATCTATATATCTGTCACAGTAGATAGTTGTGTCCAGCCTGGCTGACAGCAGCTGGTTTCCCCTGAGGAAGCCTCTTTCTTGCTCAGCCTTCCCAAGTGCTAACTCTTCTCCCTTTACTCTGTGGAGCAAGTCTAGTCCAAGTCAGCACTGTTTCAGTAGTCTTTGGTTTAGAGAGCCAGCAAGGCTGATCAACAAAAGGACGCTTCTTTGGGGGAATGGAGTTGGGAGAGATGGTGTCATTATGTAGCATAGGCTGGCCTTGAACTTTCAGTCTTCCTGCCTTGATGCTGGGATTATAGGCACATGCCAGCACACCTAGCACACAATGCTCCTGAGTGCACTGTTCAGAGATGCAGGAAAAAGTACGGGGCTGATTTTTCTCTCTTTTGTGACGAGCAAAATTAAAAACAGCATGAAGAAGAACAGGAAGGTGGGAAAAGCACATGCTCAAGGGTCTTGAGCATGATAGGGTGTTGTGTGTGGTGGATATTATCAAGATACATTGTCAAACAGTAAGTAAAAAGTATTATAAATCAAAACAAAAAGAAAACAAAATTATTTTGAAGAGGAGGAGGAGAAAGAGGAAGAGGAGATGATTCTGCCACAGTCTAGCTGTGTTTGTAGGCTTTCCTCAATTGTTCTCCACTTTTTTTTTTCTTTTGAGTTAGGGTATGTTCTGAACCCAGGCTTACCAAATCTAGCTGCTCTACCTACCTAGTGGTAGGGACTCCCCCATTTCTGATTCCCAAATGCTGGGAGTACGGGTGGTTATTATACCAACCTAGCTTTTTAATTAAAAAAATATTTTTTTTAAAAGACAGAGATGTTGGGGCTATGAGTGCTCACTCTATCCATTGAGCTAACCTACCTCCTCAGTCACATAATGTGGAAAATAACACACATTTTAAGCAAGTATTTGATGATATTTCAAGGGAGGCATATACCAGGTGTGGTAGCATCTCCCTTTAATTCCAGTGTTTGGGAGGCAGAGGTGAGTGGATCTCTGTGAGGTTAGCCTGGTCTATGTAGACATAGTTATTTTCAGGACACCCAGAGCCTGTCTCAAAAAATCAAAGGGCAGGGGAGTGGCCAGGTAATTTTTATTCTTAGTGATGGGAAGAAAGAGTGTTATGATGGTTTGAATATGCTTGGTCCAGGGAATGGTATATTAGGAGGTGTGGCCTTGTTGGAGGAAGTGTGTCACTGTGCGGATGCGCTTTGAGATCCTTCTCCTAGCCATGTGGGAGTCAGTCTTCTGTTTGCCTTCGGAACAAGATGTAGAACTCTCAGCTCATCTAGTGCCATGCCTGTCTAGATGCTGTCATGCTTCCTGCCTTGATGATAATGAACTGAACCTCTGAAACTGTGAGCCAGCCCCAATTAAATATTCTTTATAAGAGTTTCCTTGGTCATGGTGTCTCTTCACAACAATGGAAACCCTAACTAAGACAAGTCTCAAAAAACCTAGTTTGTTCATATTAGAGAAGATGGGGAGGAAAGAGTAAGATCTGGAGAAAGATAAAGGGTGTGAAATGCTGACTTCCAGCCGTGTTGCCTGCTGCACTCTAACTCAAAGCAGCTGTGATGACTCCCATACAAGCTGGATCACACTGAGCTGCCAGAACTGCTTAGTGGGAAGGGCTGTGGGCCTCCACCCTTACTTGAGGATTTTTAAGCAGTTAACAGTGGTAGGAGAGAGAGGCATTGTCTTCAGTGGAGTGGCCACAGATAAAGTGCACATTTCTGTAATTCCTTGAAAAATAAAAGAGCAGAGGAAGAGACTCAGAAAGTAAAAAGGGAGGAGTTAGGAAGAGGAAGTGGGAGGGACTTAGTATGAGGGAAGAAGAAAGGGAGATTAACAGGGTGAATATAATAGAAATATAGTATGTAAGTTTCATAATGGAATCCATTATGTATAGTTAATATATGCTAATAAAATATTTTAAACATCTGATTCACAATATGATTGCTCTCTTTGTAATGAGATAGATCCTAAATCTATTGATTCTCTTCCAAAAGTGAGAAAGACATTCTTGCCTAAGACTTGAAAGTAAGTAAAACACACATACACACACACACACACACACACACACACACACACGTATGTGCATGCATGCACACATATTTAATCTCAGCTCCTTGGATTTCCAAAAGGATCAGTGACTTTTCAGAGTATCATGTGACTCACTAATTTAACTTGGAGTTTACTTTTTAGTTTCATTCTGTCGTTTTTTTAGCCAGGAACCTGTAGGCCACATAGGGCCTATGATAGCTATGAATGCAGCTCAACACAAACTTGTCACCTTAATTACTGTGAGGTAGTTTGTGTGTGTGTGTGTGTGTGTATGTGACTAGTTTTTGTAACTCAGTTGTGTAAGTTTTTGTATGTGTGCTTTGTAGATGATAGCATCATGTCAATAATGTCAAGAAGTATTCATTGTTTATCTTGCAGTACTATAACACAATAGGTATATGGATCATCTGCCTGAGACTGGCCTCAGTATATTATGTATGGGCTTTATGGAGGGCCCTGGTCCAGTTGTTTAAATGTCTATAGAAATCTCTCCTCTTTCTGCAAGAGAGGCACAGTAGACAGTATTTTTCAACTCTGAAGCAGGGGAATATGGGCTATTTGTATCCCCCTTCCCTCAAGTCTGAACACAATAAAAGCCTGAACTCCAATAATGACTGTGAGTTCAGGCATCAGTCCGTCTGGATTTTTTTTCTGGAGGGTTGAGAAGGGGGATAGGGTGGGCAATGACAGGGTCTCACTATGTTGCCCTTGTTGGCCTGGAACTCAATATGTATACTAGCCTGGCCTTGAACTCTTAAAGATCCACCTGCCTCTGCTTCCCCAGAGCTGGGATTAAAGGCCTGGGCCACCACACCCAGCATGGATTTTGAAGCTGCAAAAGGCAGAGCCCTGTGAGTTGATCTAGGCAGATGTAGTTGCTCAGAGGTGGAGAAGCAAGCAGAAGAGTGTGCTCAGAAGCTTTTGTCCTGGGCATTTCCTAGAAGTAGTCAATTATTCCTCTGTCACTCATTTCATCCTGTGACTGTTTCTGAAGTCAGGTATTTAGGCACAAGACAGGTGCTTTCTAGGGATACTCTCCAAGTTGATGTAGGAGGAAGATTAATACAGCTTCCGTGGAGCTGGGAGAGTCAGCGGTTCTATTGAGATGGAATTTGACAAGAATAGAAACCCTTAATTACTCTCTCTGTTTTTCCTGTTAAACGGATCCCATCTTATTTGTGGTGGTGTTGTGGTAATGTTAAATACAGACACGTCATGGTCTCAGGCTAGTATGGTTTTTCCTTCTGTCCCACATAAGAGATTTTAAGAAAGTTAACAACTTCTTCCTTCTCTTCAAGCACCTGGAAACGTTCCATGGAGTTTAGTGATTCAGTTTGAGGGTTTGGAAAGGTCAGAGTTGAGTTTGGAAATGTTTTTGTGACCAACTTGCTGCCACGGGGAGAAAATGTCACTTTTTTGTTTGTTTGTTTTATTTGTTTGAAACAGAGTCTTATGTAGTTACACTGACCTCCAAGTTGTTGATCCTCCTACCTTCCAAGTGCACAAGGATTACAAGCTTGTGCCACCATGCGTGGCTTCTTTTTATTTTTTTAAACTTACTTATTTTATTTATGTGAGTACACTGTCACTGTCTTCAGACGCACCAGAAGAGGGCGTCAGATCTTATTACAGATGGTTGTGAGCCACCATGTGGTTGCTGGGAATTGAACTCAGGACCTCTGGAGGAGCAGTCAGTGCTCTTAACTGCTGAGCCATCTCTCCAGCCCCAAGATACCTTATTCTAAATTACCTGACTACTTTTGTGGACTTGCGTATTCTGTGAGATACAAGCAGTAGCTTATAGTTTGGGATCAGATGTTGAAGTATAGATAGCTGGAGGTGCTCCCTTGGGGCTAGGATTTGCATACCAGCCCTGTAGTTAGTGTGCTGTGGAACTCATTACGTAACTATGATAAGTCTTCAATTTGCTGTCCTCCTGCCTCATCCTCCAGAGTGCTGAGATTACAGAGCTACAATAGCTGATGGTGCTCTTTTTCTTCCCAGGATATCTCATTATTCCTGGCACCCCTTTTTCTAAGTAGGTTCTCTTTTTTCTGTGCTATTCCTTGGGGTGTCAGTTTCAAATTAGAGGGGAATGAATCCGAGTCCGCCAGAATGAATCCAGAAAACTTAATATATGATGCTTTGTTTTTGTTTGTTTGGAGACAGAGTTCCCTGTGTAGGCCAGGCTGGCCTGGAATTAAGATCTTCCTGCTTCTTTGTTGCAGGAATATTTGTAAAGCTGGAGTCAGCCTTGTGTAGTTTGAAATTGACTTCACGTCTGAGTGCTGAAGCAGAAGTGGCTTGAAGTCAGTGTGTTTTGAGGTCTTGTGACTAACATGCAGCCTGTCCCTTCTGCAAAGGCTTTGGGACTAGAGGAGGGGAACATGGCCTTAGACAGGAAGGTGTACTGCCAGTAGGGTTGTCTGAGGCAAATGCATCACAAAATCTGTTAAACCAAACCTTAAAGTGAGATGGGCTTCAACTGGCCTTGCTAGAGTATGAAACCAGTTCACTTTCATCTCTAGCACCAACACTGACCTGGAGAGACCCTTCAGACTCAACAAGATTAAAAACAGGAAATAAGCTTCTAGCAGCATAATTGTCGGAAACATTTTCCCACATAGGCACAATCATTTGGGCTTGTTTTCCTTCCCCCATATTTGTGTATGTGTGGTGTGGAGGCATGTATGGAGGTTCGTGTGCATGTGCACATACATGCGTGTGTAGGCCCAAGGTTGATGCCCCGTGTCTTTCTCAGTCACTCTGAGTTATGTGCTGAGGCAGCTGTCACTGGATTCAACTTTGTGCTTAATCTAGCTGGGGATTCTCTGTCTTCCTTTCCTGCATGCTAGGATGATGGGTGAGGTGCCACACCCACCCAGCTCTTCTGTTCTCAGACCCCAAACACTAGTTTTCACATCTGCCTTGTCTGGTGAGCTCCCTGCGTACTGAGCCATATCTCCAACCCCCTGCTTCCTTCTATATAAGTATTTGCAGCTCAAGCAATTCAAAGCAGGTTGGTCCTACTTGACTACCTCTTAGTGCTGCTGGAGCAGACCTGTTAGAGACAATGCTGAGGAGCTCTGTGAGCACACTGAAAACAGTGAGCTCTGTGTGCAACACTGACCTGGTGAGGCGCTTCTGAATGAAGGTAACATGTGGAGAGGAATTCAGGCGGGATTTAGAGGAAAACTACAGAACACCCATAATGTAATTTTCCTCCACATGTTTTTTTTTTTTTTTTTTGTGAGCGTACTGGAGTCAGTCCAGAGTTATGTATTCATTACTCATTCTTTCCATGACTGTGAATTCATTGTGTTACATGTGGGTGAGTCTCAGCCTTAAATGAGTTCCCTTCTGTCCAGTAAGCGCTTCAGGGACTTGCCTAGGGTTTTCTTGTGATAGTGAACCCAAGGCAGCCTTAGACACAGGGATCCAGCTCCCAGGACTGCTGATCTTTTACATGCTATCCTCATGAGAGCAGTGAGTGTAGGGACGGTTATATTTGAGGAAAAGGGAAGGAAGGAGTGATGAGTCCAAAGGCTAGGAAGGAAGTGTTTATTTGTTTTGTTTTTCCTTTCTCCACAGATGTGGTATTGTGTTAAAATAAATACTGTGTTGAGGAAGGTTTTGGAAGCACTAAGACTATGATGCAGATTCCGTAGAGCCCTGCCTTTGCTCACAACCCTCATGTGATATATTATGAACTGTGTGATCAAAAGGAGCATTGCCATCTGCTGTGGTTTAACTCCATTTAAACTGTATATATGTGTGTGCGCGTGCACACACACACTCTCACACACACTACATCAGCATTTTAAAATAAACTTATAAAATAATGTGTTTCTTTATGACTTTTTTAGGCATAGTGTTATGTATCTCTCCTTCCTCCCTCTCCCTGTATTACCAACATTCTTTTAATATTGTCCAAGTACTTGAGATGCATGCTAAAATCAGAGAACAGAGTGGGGGGTATTGTTTTTTTATTGTTTTGTTTTGGAGACAGGGTTTCTCTATGTAACAGCCCTGGCTGTTCTGGAACTTTCTTTGTAGACCAGGCTGGCCTTGAATTCATAGAGATCTGCCTTTCTCTGGCTCTCGAGTGCTGGGATTAAAAGCGTATGCCACTACAGCCAGCCAAGAACTAGTGTTTTATAAATTTTCTATTCATTGGCAAATGGGAATGTTATACTTACAGACTGGAGGAAATGTGCTAAGCTGAAAAACAGCTGTTCTATGAGTTAGTTTCTTCATAGTCTAGTTCAAAAGTACTTTCAGGGCTGGAGGGATGGCTCAGTGGTTAAGAGCACTGACTGCTCTTCCAAAGGTACTGAGTTCAATTCCCAGCAACCACATGGTGGCTCACAACCATCTGTAATGGGATCTGACACTCTCTTCTGGTGTATAATAAATAAATAAAGTCTTTTTTAAAAAAAGTACTTTCAGCTAGGCGTGGTAGCACACTCCTTTAATCCCAGCACTTGGGAGGCAGAGGCAGGCAGATATTTCTGAGTTCGAGGCCAGCCAGGACTACACAGAGACAACCTGTCTTGAAAAACAAAAAAGAAAAACAAAGTACCTTGACATATGCTGCCATACCTGATGTAGTTGGTTATCACAAAATGGTTATGACAGTTAACCATTAGCCCCCCCGCAATGAGCTACTAGGATACTACTGAGGATTAAACAAAGGGATCTGTCTGAGCATGCCAAGCAGAAACTATGTCATTGAGCTATACGTTATAGGAGGGCTGGTAGATGCAACCTTTCTTTTATTTAAAACTACCTCTTAAATGATAGAGCTGAGGCTGGGTGATATGATGCAGTAGGTAAAGGTGCTTGCCACTGAGCCTCATGACTTGAATTCAGTCCCCAGGACCCTCATGGTAGCAGGAGAGACCCAACTTCTGCAATTTGTCCTCTGACCTCTGACAGGCACACCTACAGGAAGGATGGATGGATGGATGGATAGATAGGTAGACAGAAAGATAGACAGAAAAGTTGTAGGGGTGAGCCTGCCATTTGGAGTGACAGACAGGTGAGCTGTAGAGCTGGGGCTGTCATTTGGAGTCATCTGTGTCTGAATCCTGGGCTTGTTTTTACAGTGACACATAGCCTTTTTATTTAAATGCGGGCCCATAATTCTTTCAGTGGTTTCTGTGCTAGCAGACCCTGCTACTGGGAAAGCAGTTTTCTAGGAAATATTGCCAGGTGGAATGAAGAAGAGGGGAGGGACAGCCAGGAAGGGAGCTGAGCGTCACCCAGGGTTGGGGTCAGAGCAGTCTTAACAAACTAGGCTCCACCAGCTGTCCTCAGTAGGGCAGTTAGAGGATAATCATGTAATGGTGAGAAGCAGAAAGGGGAAATTGATTCAATGTGGTTACATTGGGAAGAGGACAAGGAGGTCCAACCTCCAAAATGACCTTGCGGATCCTGACCTCAGGTTCAGGTTTAAATAGAAGGGCAAGCTAGGTTTAAATGGCAAATCCAGGTGAGTCCAGTGTGGTCCCATCCACAGCACTGTCTAAGCTCTTTTCTCTCCTACAAGGTGATCTAACAACCTGTCTGAACCAGGATTCAGCTTTTTCTTTCTCCTAGCATGGGAGTTCTCAAAAAGTTTTAATTTCTTGGAGCCTATTGTCTCAGTCAGAGAGCCAAAGATAGCCACAAGAATCTCTTTAGAATATCTTCGTTCCTACAGGGTAGCTATACAAGGGACACTTAGACGGTCTAATTCAAGTGGGGCTGTGTTGTATACAAAGTGGATTTTCCTAATCAGTTATTGTTTTCTTCAGATTTTTCTCACATGGACTATTGCTTGAAATTGCCATATAGAACCTCTGGCTGGTAAACAGAGTTCCCATAACCTGAGTATAGACCTTAGACAGGCGCACCGGCTTTTAAGAGTGAAACCTACTCACTAGTAGGCTGACATTCTTGGAAACAGTGAAGGGATCCAGGTGTGTGTGGCTAGGGCACTGATAGTATCTGCTGCAGCATCAAATCTTATCTATAAGATGTAGCAGGGACCTAAGGAGTTTTGAAATGTGTGTTGATCCAAAAGTGGGATATAGGAAAACTATTGTGTATTTCCTGTGTCTAAACTGCTTTTGGTTCTCTCCCATGGTTGTGGGGCAGTGGACCGTGCTAGGAAACTTGGTAAGGTTGAATGGGTTCAGAGACCCTGGAACTCATCTGAGGATGGTAGGCGTTTTTCTGCACCCTACCAGATTCTTGGCTCAGAACACATGACCACACTCTCCATAAAGGGATGTGACCTGTGGTCGCTTAGATCAGAACAGCGTTCTCCAAGTTAATGAGGTATCTAGATGGGCCATAAGGGTTTAACCAATAAGCTTCCTTCCTGGACATTCCTTCCTACAAAAAGCCCACCCTGAGGAAGTTGTATGCACCTATTTTCCAAGATGAACAATCAATAAACAGTTTAGAACCAAGGACTGGCTCATCAAGAATTGCTGTGGGGAGCAGGGAGAAAGCCTTTGTCTTCAGAGCAACCTAAGTCTCCCACAGAAGGTCCCTCTGCAATCTCAGACTCACCACTGCTGAGCTAAGCTGAGATTCCCCATTCCCCAGCCTGGGCTCATTGTATTCAGCCCGTGAGTCCCCTCATTCCCAATTCCCCTGATTTCCAGTGACATCTAGATGTTCAGGAGTTTGGGAAACCCTGGTCCTGGGCTCTTCCTCATGGGCCACCTCCATACCTGACTCTACACGGTTTCCAGTGGGGACTAGACCCCTGGGAGTCAGGGAAAGGGAACCTCTGCTTTCGCCTCAGCCTATGTCATTTCTCATTCAGGCTAAGGGCCCCGGCCTGGCTGTATTCTCCCAGCCCCTGAACCGTGCAGTGGTGCTTCCCATAAACCTAACACTGGATGGTGGTCTACGACAATGCTTCTCATTTTGCCTGCCCAAGCGGCAATCAGGTGGGACCACACATGGTTATTGAACACTTTGCTTAATCATTTATGCCTTCTGCATCTATCTTATACACATTAAGAGTTCCTACTTGGGCTGGAGGGATAGGTCAGTGGATATATTCCAAAATCATGAATACAACCTGCTCAGTCAGTATAATGTTACATGCATGTATATGATCTCAGGGCACTTGGTATTGGATAGCCAATTGGGAGGCTCTTCCCTGGGGAAGACCATTTTCCCAGTTGCCCATAGTTGTTTTTTAAGGGTTAAGGTCCTGCGAGATTTTCCCATCCCATGTTAGCATGCCCATTGGTATCATCATTGTTCTGGTTTTGTTTAGGCAGCCATGTTAGTGTGGTTTCATAGGTGTAGCCTTTGTGACACAATGTCATAGAAAACTTGTGTTCTTCTGACACTTACAGTTTCTACACCTGCTTCTGCAATCATCCCAGAGCACCTTAAGATCTCTCTCACTCTCTCTCGCTCTCTCGCTCTCTCTCTCCCTCTCCTTTTTAAATCAGTAGTGATTTTTTTTGTAATGGCTGCCCTCTGTTGCAAAGAAGGTATCTTTGATGAAGGATGAGAACTACAGTTGTCTTAGGTAGGGTTTCTATTGCTGTGGAGAGACACCATGACCATAACAACTCTTATAAAAGAAAACTTTAATTTAGGGCTGGCTTATAGTTTCAGAGGTTTAGACTATTATCGTCATGGTGAGAGGCGTGGTGGCGGGCAGGCAGACATGTTATTAGAGAAGGAGCTTGAGAGTTTGTATCTTGCTCCAAAGGCAGCAGAAAGGGACTGCCCCACTAGGGCTAACTTAAACATGTATGGAACCTCAAAGTTTGCCTACACAGTGACACAGCTACTCCAACAAGGACACACCCACTCCAACAAGGACACACTTCCTAATAGTGCTGCTCCCTGAGGACCAAGCATTCAACAGGAGTCTGAGGTCCATTCCTAATCAAACCACCACAACATTTATCTCTGGATGAAAAGATAAATATTAAGTAGTTAAGAATTGTTGGTTTGGGGCTAGAGAGATGGTTCAGCAGTTAAGAGCATTAACTGAGTTCAATTCCTAGCACCACATGGTGTCTCACAACCATCTATAATGGGATCTGATGCCCTCTTCTGGTGTGTCTGAAGACAGAGACGGTGTACTCATATACATAAAATAAATTAATTAATCTTTTAAAAAATTATTGATTTAGTAAAGTGGTAGTTGTTGCTTATCCCCCAAGATCCATGACTTCACTAGCCCTGAAGAATTGGTTAGGTTTCCAATACAAAGCATATTTTCCCTCCTGTTTTTGTTTTTGTTTTTTTGAGACAGGGTTTCTCTGTGTAGCCCTGGCTATCCTGGAACTCACTCTGTAGACCAGGCTGGCCTCGAACTCCTCTGCCTCCCAAGTGCTGGGATTAAAGGTGTGTGCCACCACTGCCTGACCCGCATATTTCCCCTTTTGTTAGACTGCAGTTTTACGTTATGCAGTTCCCTTTTTAAAAACTATTTTAAAATTATGTATATCAGGGCAGAGACGATGGCTCAGCTGTTAAGAGCACTTGTTACCTTCTTCTGACCTCTGTGTGTACCAGGCATAGACATGGTACACATAACATAAATCTAAATAATTTTGTATGTGCGTATGCTCATATGCCTGTCAGTGCAGGTGCCCACAGAAGCCAGAGGTCTTGGAGCCCTGGAGCTGGAGTTACAGGAGACAGATATGAGCCAGCTGATACTGGTTGCTGGGAACCAACCTTGGGGCCTCTGCAAAGAGGCAGCATGCATTCTTAACTGCTAATCAATCTCTCCCTAGCCCCTAAGGTCCAATTTTTGGTGTGTGTGTTTTGTGATTTTTTTTTTCCTAGTCTTGGGACCTGAACCCAGGTCACTTGTGTGCTAGGTGAAATAGGAGAATACCTCAAACAGAATTTTATTTTTATTTTTATTTTATTTTATTTATTTATTTATTTATTTATTTATTATTTTTGGTTTTTCGAGACAGGGTTTCTCTGTGAAGCCCTGGCTGTCCTGGAACTCACTCTGTAGACCAGGCTGGCCTCGAACTCAGAAATCCACCTGCCTCTGCCTCCTAAGTGCTGGGAATAAAGGCGTGTGCCACCATGGCCCGGCTCAAACAGAATTTTAAAATCACCCCTTTAGAAAACAGAATAAATGTAGCCCCTGGGGGCCACTCTCTAATGCTATCCCTGTGTATTTACATGTTTTCCCACTTCAGTTCTTGAGAGTTTTCTGTATCATAAATACAGAATTGGTACATTTTCTTTTCTCTGGCTGGTGAGATGGCCCATCAGGTTATGCACTTGCCACCAAGCCTGACAACCTGAATCTGATTCCCCAGGACCTATAAGGCAGAAAGAACAAACTGAGTCTCACAAGCTGTAAGGAGTAGCTTTTGCTTTTGTTATTTTGTTTCATTTTTTTCCCTGGGTCTGGACGCAGGCATTTAATCATATAGCATTGGGGATACAGAGGCCAGTGGGTCTCTGTGAGTTTCAGGCTAGCCTGAACTACATTCTGAGACCTGTCTCAAAAAGAAAAAAAGAAAAAGAATTTCTCCATTTATTAACCTTGAGTACTATTTATGGTCTATCTGTGTTGTTGCACAGACAAAGATTTGCTTTACTTCCCAAAATTTTCCTTCTGTGGAGGTAAAATACATGTAAACTGTTCTTTGTAATTAGAGTATACAAAGCTATACTTTACTGTGGTCACAGTGTTTGCTGTATTTTACTGTTAAGTTGTTATTTCTATTGCATTTTGGGTGGCTCATAACTTCAGTTTTTGTTTTTCTGTGATTGAAGGCTTATCTATCAGCGATTTATTTCTGCCCTGTTTAGTGTCTTATATTACTGATGGTTTTGTGGCTGAACTGTGGTTGCCCTGTCATGGAATGGACTCGGTGCACTTAGTGGAAGAAAAGAAGCATGATTCTTAGCTTGCACTGACATTTGAGTCCTGTTTCCTGGTGTGTTTGTTTGTTCCAAGTCCATTCAGTTAGTTTCTCACAGTGTGACATCGTTGTTCATACAGCTTAGACAGGCCCTGTTCAGGTTTCCCCTGAGTCATCTTCCCGTTGCTGTAGTGAATACCTAAGATGATCAGCTTTGACAAGAAGGGATGTACACTCATTCAGCCCTGTTGCTTGAAGACCTGTGGTAAGCGTGAGGCAGAGCAGAATTGCTGGAAAGCAAAGAGAGAGAATAAGATGTTTGTTGCTAAGGTCAGGAGAAAAGAGGATGAAGAAGAGGCCAAAGTCCCTACCTAGTCTACTAACAGGGCACTAGTCTGCCTCATACTGCACCCTTCAGGGAGCCAAGCCAGTAAAATACTGGCCCTTGGGACATTTATAATCATATATATATATATATATATATATATATATATATATATATATATATATACACACACACACACACACATATACATGTATATATATGTGTATATACACACACACATATATATATATGTATATATCCTCCACACCATGTTCTTGTTTTTTCAGGCAGCCCTCTTCTCTGTTATGTTGAGTTACTTCATTTTGCTCCTCCATGTCAACTCTTCACTCTTTCCCACCTTACTCTGTGCCCCAAGGGGTGACCCAGCCCATCAGGCTGATCAATGGGTTCCTTTCCCCTCTGGCTTGAGGTTGGGGGTCAAATGAATGAGATCCCTAGAAGGAGATGGGGGAGGCAATTTCCTGCAATAGGATTGGCCCACTCTGGCAACCTTTTTTTTTTTAAAATATAAATTCTTTCATACATTATGACCACAGTTTTCCTTATCTCCACTCCTCCCAGTCCCTCCTCCACCTTCCTCTCCCCCAGATCCACTCTCCTCAGTTTCCCTCAAAAAAAAAAAAAGCAGGTTTCCCAGGGATACCAACCAAACGTGACTTAACAAGTTACAATAAGATTAGGCACAAACTCTCATATCAGGGCTGATTGAGGCAACCCAGTAGGAAGAAAAGAGCAGGCAAAAATCCACAAGAACAGCAAGCTACAGAGCCATCACATACATGCAGAGGAACTAGCACAGACCATGCAGGCTCTGTATTTTCTACTTTGGCAATCTTTAAGTCAGTCCTCCTTTAAACTAGCATCCTGCCTGCCTCCCTCCTCTCAGGTCTTGGTGATCTCTTTCTCTCTTGTCTCTGAGCTATCTCTTGTGAGCTGAGGGTAGTCAGTTTTCACTGCTACTAGTCCAAGTTGCTGCGCTATCCCCTGTGGTTTCCCCTCCTTTTCTAAGTAGTGTTTGTATTGAAGTTCTAGTGAATGATTCTAGCTTGAGAGTCACTGGTTTAGCTCACTCCCAGCTGATGCAGTGATTGCCCCAGTAATGTTACAGCCAAGAGATGAAAAGAAACAAGACCAGAGCAGGAAAGAGGGAGGCAGGTCCAGGTTCAGATCCAGATAGCCAAACACAGGCAAATGGGTGGATGAGCAGGCCTTTGGGTAGGCTGTATCAGCAGTGTGGCACCAAGCTGAGGTGGGGCTTCTCAGTCCATGACACACATACCAGGTAGCAGAAGATACGTTGGTATGGAGCCATGCCATCATAGTGTTAGATATCCATCACTTCGTGGGGCACAAGAGAATCTTCCTCTTTCCTTAGTCTTGTGTGTCTCGAAGTTCTTAGATTCATTCCCTGCCCCCTTTGTAAGACGGGTTCTCTGTATATTCCTGGCTGTCCTGGAACTCTCTCGGTAGCCTGGGCTGATCTTGAACTCAGAGATCACCCACCTGCCTCTGCTTCTCAGGGGCTGGGTTAAGGGCATGTCCACCATGCCCAGTTCTCTTATATGATTGTAAAACACCGATGTGCTCTCACTGTTTGTTTCCCCAGTAAATGTACTGAATGGCTCCCCATGTATTCCCAGGGATGTCATTTATCAGTTCATGCTGGAGTATTGGTGCTGAGAGTGGTACAGTTTCTGGGTCCATCCAATGGCTATTATCCCTCATCCTCAAAACAGAGTAAAAAGCTACTCATAGAGTCTCCTAGGGCAGTGAAAATCCACTGTTGTATGGAGTAACTTAGCATAGGGCATCACATGATCTCAACATCAGACAAACAGGAAATCTTTATTCATCTGCCAAAGTCAGATAGAGGCCGATGCTTCTTTCCTGTGGGGAAATCTGCTCTAGAGGAACAGAGACAATGTTTGATCTGTACTTGGGCCAAAGCTGAAATAATGTCTGTTAAGCCTGTGTTAGGCATGATTATAATTTTTTTGTGGTTCTGGAGTTTGATAGGCAGGGCACTCTACCACTGAGCTGTCTCCAGCCCCTGAGCTAAGACCATTATCTTCATTTCACAGATAAGGAAACTGAGTTCAAGTTATTTGGCCAGAGATCCATCTTTTAACACAGAAATCTCAAAGTCTGTGTTTTGTTTTGCCTGTTAAACTTTCAGTGCATCTCTTTAGAGGAAGAGTTAGGTTGTTCTTTTGCCAACTGAAGCCCCACTGAGTTACAGATCGTACATGAATATTCTCTCTACAAATAAAAGACTCGGAACTCTGCTTTTTATAGCACAGTGAAGCTTGACGGTGGGTCAGTGTGTACATATGTCCAGCCATCCTCACCTCACTGACTCTGTGATGGGCGGGGTACAGTTCTGGGACCCTGAAGGTTTCCCTAAGTAATTAATGCTGTAATTGAAGTCATATGATTGAGTAAGTGCCAGCAGCTGTTTAGATCACTTTCTGAATTAAAGGTCCTTGGTACCAAATAGAGTTAATTTTTTAAAGAAAAAGATTCCCATCAAAACCCAAGTCTTTTCAGACTTGAAACATCCCTCTTAGTTCTTCACTAGAAAGTTTCTGGTAGCAACATTTGAAGTTGAAGTTAGTATTTAATACTTAGTTGTTTTTTTTGTTTTTGTTTTTGTTTTTTTTTTTTTATTATTATTATATGTAAGTACACTGTAGCTATCTTCAGGCATTCCAGAAGAGGGCGCCAGATCTCATTAAGGATGGTTGTGAGCCACCATGTGGTTGCTGGGATTTGAACTTATCACCTTCGGAAGAGCAGTCGGGTGCTCTTACCCGCTGAGCCATCTCACCAGCCCCTTTAATACTTAGTTTTAATACTTTCTCATTCTATATTGGAATTGTCTCAGAGTTTCTATTGCTTTGATAAACACTATTGACAGAAGTCAACCTGAGGAGGAAAGGATTGATTTCATCTTATACTTCCAGGTTCATCTCTGAGGCAAGTCAGGCAGGGCAGGAGGCTGGAGGCAGAAGTCTTGGTATTGACTTGCTCCTCATGGCTTACTCAGTCTGCTTTCTTACAGTACCCAGGACCACCAGCTCAGTATGGCACCACCCACCATGGGCTGGGCCCTCTCACAGCAATCAGTAATTGGGAAAATGCACTATAGACTTGCCTACAGGCAAGTTGTTTGTTTGTTTGTTTGTTTGTTTGTTTGTTTGTTTTTCAAGATAGAGTTTTCTGTATAACAGCCCTGGCTGTCCTGGAACTTGCTTTGTGGACCAGGCTAGCCTCAGCTCACAGAGATCTGCAGGCCTCTGCCTCTCAGAGGCACACACTGGATTAAAGGTAGCCTACAGGTGACTCTGATAGAGACATTGTTTTCAGTTGAGAGTCCCTCTTTCCAAATGACTCCATCTTGTGTTAACATGACATAAAACTAGCCAGACAGGAGCCACATGAGTTTTTTAAAGTTACTTTTGGTATGAGTCTACTTGGGATAGAAAACATAATTCTAACAGAATAAAAAAAAAATGATACTTTCAGAAAACATTTAGGTAGTTATTTGCATTTGGATAAAAATATAGACAAAGAGGACATAGGCCCACCACACATATGTAGCAGCTTGGTCATCATGCGGGTCCCCCCACAGCTGGAGCAGGGGCTGTCCCAGACTCCGTTGCCTGCCTGTAGACCAATTTCTCAACTGGGCCACCTTGTCTGGCTTCAGTAGGAGAGGATGCACTTAATCTTGTGTCTTAGTCAGGGTTTCAATTCCTGCACAAACATCATGGCCAAGAAGCAAATTGGAGAGGAAAGGGTTTATTCAGCTTACACTTCCGTACTGCTGTTCATCACCAAAGGAAGTCAGGACAGGAACTCAAGCAGGTCAGGAAGCAGGAGCTGATGCAGAAGCCATAGAGGGATGTTCTTTACTGGCTTGCTTCCTCTGGCTTGCTCAGCCTGCTGTCTTATAGAACCCAAGACTACCAGCCCAGAGATGGTCCCACCCACAAGGGGTCTTTCCCTCTTGATCCCTAATTACAGCTAGATCGCATGGAAGCATTTCCCCAACTGAAGTTCCTTTCTCTGTGATAACTCCAACTGTGTCAAGTTGACACAAAACTAGCCAGTACATCCTGCATTGACTTGTTGTGCCAGGGTGGGCTGGTACCCAAGAGGAGACTCAGTTCTCAGAGGAGAAGGGAGTGGGGTGGGGATAGGTAGGGGCTGGGTGAAGTGGGGACCAGGAGGTGAGTGGGGGCTTCATTTGGGATATAAAGCAAATACGTTAATTAATATGAAAAATATGGACAATTTTTTTTTGTTTTTCACTCTCTCTTTACTCTGCTCAGCTGATTATAAATTGTGGGCAGGAAAAAATCCCGTTTATATTTAGATATGGTTCTTTGCTGTATCCACCTCCCTTCTCAGCTCTTGCCCTAGGAAGTTGTTCTGTGGAAGATTTTCCAAATCATTAGTGGATGGTAATTAACTTATTTAGTCTAATGCAGCAAAATATACTACTTCTTCACACTCAAGAATTTCACCTACTCTGACTTTAGGAGGCAAACAAGACCTCACCCCATTTTTAACTTTGCTAACATGGAGTTAGTGTGACTAGAGAGATCTGCAAGAGAGATCATGGGAGCTTCAGTCTTTTACTGCATGCTGGGTTCCTTTGGCCTTTTGCCCAGATAATGGAAGCATTAAAAAGCAAACAAAAACAAACAGTTCTCTGCCAAGAAGCATAAGTGCAGCTGCTAAAATACAGAGCTGTGCAGTCCTGACTTAGCTGCTGTCTGTTTCTGGTTGCCCCTGGTTTTATGTGTGACATCAGTCTCTTCAGCAGCCTGTGTGATACTGACCCATCTTACAGCTAGAGAAACTGAAGCTTACAAAACTTGCCCAGGATCATCCTGTTTTGAAGTATATGACCCACACTACAATTTGGAACCATAGCAGATGTCAGAATTGAAAGGGAAGTTGAAAAAAAAGATCAGGAACACAGTGGTACCCCCTAGGCATCAGAGATCCAATCACACCATGGACAGGCAGCAGAGTGCCATCTGCCACTGTGATTGCTCCTCTGAGGGAGTTTGTCAACTGCTGCCTGCTTTTGTCTCTCTTTGGAAAGTCTCCCTGGTGAGTAGCCTCCTCTCAGATGTCACTGTTCCAGCAGCCAGCAAGTGAAGAGGGCGCTGAGGTGGAAAATTGGGTTTTGCTTTCCACCAAGACCAGCAGTGGCCAGAAGTGCTCAGTGCTGCCTAGCAGAGTTCGGTTGAGGATTCGGGGAAACCTAGAAACTTAAACTCCAGTTTCCACATGAGGACTTCTGGAGGTTTCTGAATTTGTCATAAAACCTGACCTCAACTGAAGTGATTGTCTAGCAGAACCTGCCAGCTCTCAGGGGCAGTCAGAACACAGACCCTCAGGGACAACTTTCCCTAACTTTCGAGCTAACCTGGTCCTGTGGGGTCTTCAGGCCTTGAGTTTATCTTTCTGGGCTGAGTTTCACTATCACCATTTCATTAGCCAAGTAAGCATTTCCCTGTGTAGGAGGAAATGTATGGTTTTGCTCTTTTACCTTTGTCCTGCCTTAGATTCTTTTTATTAGACTATTGAACACTGGGGCTGAGATACAGCTCAGTCCCATAAGAATACTCGCTGTTCTTTCAGAGGACCCAATTCAGTTCGTAGTACCCAGATAGCTCACAACTGTCTGTAACTTCAATCCCATGGGATTGTGTAATAATCTACATGCACATATACAGAAATAATTAAAAAATAAAATAAATCTTTAAAAAGTACTAGAAAATATGCACCTTTAAAAAAATGTTTCCCTTACAATCTTTTTCCTAAAGTTGGATTGATTCTTATGAAATGATTGAGTTTAGATTTAATATCTTATATTTTTTAGATTAAAAATATTTCTAAATGTGCTCTGGGAAGACGGGCCGGTGACAAGCTCTCTGCTTTTGTTTTTACAGGTGTTCCAGGACTTGGGGACTGAAGTACTATCTGGAGCAGCCAAAGGCTACAACATATGTCTCTTTGCCTATGGGCAGACAGGCTCTGGGAAGACATACACCATGCTGGGGACTCCAGTGAGTATTGGAACTGAAGTGAACTGTCTTCTAATGCAACAACAACAAAAATCTGAATCTTATAATGTCCTTACCACTGTGATATAGAGTGTGACCTCCATGGTCAACGGTAATGAGATTAATGACCCTCTTCTCCATTAACAGTGGGACCTTACCATTTGGTAAACTTTGTATAATGAGTTTCTTTTTGTGAACCCTTGAAAAACCAGGATTTCATAGTTCCCTTTGACAAAAGTCCTTATTGGTCCTCCTGGAGATGTATGCCATTTCCAGGTTCTTCAGTTGATGCTCAATACTTTCACTGGGGATTAATCTGGGCTAAATCTTAGTGCTATACAAAGATGAGACTGCTGTGTCCAAGTTTAAAAGTGTTAAAAGAAAGCAAAAGAAGTAGCTGGGCTGGAAGCTTTTATGTAGAGAGTAATGCATGTTGTTTTTAATCATGGAGAATTGAAGGGATAATTCTAGGTGTGGTAATGCATGCATTGGGGAATAGAGGCAGATGAATCTCTGTGAGATCCCAGCCAGCCAGGGATGCATACTAAGACTTCATCTCCAAACAAATAACAGCAACAAAAATAAAGTTAAAAGTATACTGTCGATGTCTTCAGACACCAGAAGAGGGCATCAGATCTCATTACAGATGGTTGTGAGCCACCACGTGGTTGCTGGGAATTGAACTCAGAACCTCTGGAAGAGCAGTCAGTGCTCTTAACCACTGAGCCATCTCTCCAGCCCAAGGAAAGCATTCTTTAATAATACCCTTTCTGCTGCTAGGTGTGGTGGTGTACACCTTTAATCCCAGCAGAGGCAGGAGGATCTCTGTGAGTTCAAGACCAGCTTGGTCTACAAAATAAGTCCAGGACAGCCAGGATGGTTATACAGAGAAATCCTGTCTTGAAAAACAAACAAACAGGGCTGGAGAGATGGCTCAGTGGCTAAGAGCACCAACTGTTCTTCCGAGGGTCCTGAGTTCAAATCCCAGCAACCACATGGTGGCTCACAACCATCCATAATGAGATCTGACATCCTCTTCTGGCGCTACAGTGTACTTAGATATAATAATAAATAAATCTTTTTTTAAAAAGAAAAACAAACAAACAAACAAACAAGACTATCCTTTGTTTTAGATTTAGAAGTATGCTAATGAGATGACTTGGGCAGTGGTTGACAGTTAACCTTGCTAAGGACAGTCTGAAAATCCACTTCTCTGCGAGGTGCTTTCTCATTGTTTCCTTTGTTCATGAGTAGTGTGGTTTCAGACATTGGAAATTAAAAGAAGAAATTGCCCAATGAACCAAAGGGAATAAAACTTTAACCCTCTGGATATGAGGTAGAGGAAATAGCAGCTTCTTTGAATTTTTTCACAGTTTTGCACAGGGTGTTTGTTCACATGTCCTGTGTCTAGGGGTAGCAGTAGGGTCTAGAAGGGACCACGTCAGTAGTTTGAACTCATCCAAGCACGATAAAGTTCACTGCAGGAAAGCACATGCCTAGGTTTCCGTGCTTCTCTTATCTGTCTTATGGTGATAATCTGTCCCTCGTCTGTATGTCCGTCCCTTTTGTTAGTGTCTCCTGAAAGTGCCAGCCAGTAGTCTTCTATATACTCCTGTAGAGGCTAGCTTCCACACACAGCCATCCTGTGTGCTCAGGGACTCCAGGTGTCCAGGTGCTTTGTGGTAAGGTGAGGGCATGTGGGCAGTGTCCAGGGTCAACAGTAATGCTTTCCTTTTCTTGTCACCAGGCCTCTGTTGGGCTGACTCCGAGGATATGTGAGGTATAGATTCTCTTTGGATCACGTACTCCCACAGTGGGTTTCCTATGTCAGCTTCCTTCAGTAAAACCTAACACTCTGGTTTGTGCAGGGTCTCTTCATCAGGGAGGATGACTGCGCCTCACTGCCTTATTCCCGTAGCATAAAAGTAAGGTAAGAGCTCAAGCCGCAGGACCCCAGATGTCCCATTTCCACCCCAGATTCCACATTCCCAGACCCCAGATGTCCCATTTCCACCCCAGATTCCACATTCCCAGACCCCAGATGTCCCATTTCCACCCCAGATTCCACATTCCCAGACCCCAGATGTCCCATTTCCACCCCAGATTCCACATTCCCAGACCCCAGATGTCCCATTTCCACCCCAGATTCCACATTCCCAGCTCCTTTCAGGTCAGGGTCATCAGAGGGGTGAAGAAAATCCGCAGAGGACACATCATGCAGTATAGGAAGTGGGACACATACTAAGCCTTTGGGTTGCCCTGGACTAGCCCATCAGGTTCCTCCTGTACCTCTGTTCCCCTCACTTCCTGTAGTCTCACTCTTGCTTTTGGGATTCCCCTCTTAACCCTTGTTGGCTCATTCTGGAGATTTCAGACCGACTTCCCAGACTAGTGCTAAGTACAAGATTTTTTTGTTTTGTTTTGTTAGACAGCATCATGCTATGTAACCTAGGCTGGCCTCAGACTCTTTATCCTGCGGTTTTACCCTCCCAAGTGTTGTGGTTGTAAGCATGATCCTCCGTGGCCTGACAAGAGTTTTACCAAGCTGCAGTGAGAAAAATATTGATAATACGATTACTAGGTTTTCTTTTCTTTTCTTTTTTCCTTTCTTTCTTTCTGTCTTCTTTTTTACAATTTTATTTGTATGCGTACAATGTAGCTCTCTTCAGACACACCAGAAGAGGGCATCAGATCCTGTTACAGATGGTTGTGAGTCACCATGTGGTTGCTGGGAATGGAACTCAGGACCTCTGGAAGAGCAGTCAATGCATCTCTCTAGCCCTTTTTTTTTTTTCTTTTCCCTCTCTTCCTCCTTCCTTCCTACCTTCCTTCCTTCCTTCTTTTCTTTTTTTTTCTTTCTTTTCTGAGACAGAGTTTCTCTGCATAGCCCTGACTGTCATAGGACTAGCTTTGTTGACCAGGCTAGCCTCAAACTCACAGAGATCATCACACTTCTGCCTCCTGAGTGCTGAGATTCAAGGTGTGCACCACCACTGCCTGGCATTATGAGTTTTTCTTTAAACCTTGTATTCTCCTTCCTTTCTCACCTCCTCTCTTCCCTTCCTATTATATGTAATCATTATTGGTTTAGTTAAAAATTAAATAGATCTCTAGAAAGTATAACATCTTGTTCACAGTCTTGATGTGTAAAACAGATCAGAGTTGTCCAGCTTACAGCAGGGCCAGGGATGGGACCTTCACATTTAATTTCCTCTGTTGGCTTAGTAGTGGTCCTTGAGATGAAGCATTTAAGTTTATGAGCCTATGGTGTGTGGGAACCATTCTCATTCAAAGCACCACAACCACCCTCACCTCCCCCAAATAGCGCCTCGTTGGTGAATTAGGGACCAAACATTTAAATGCCTGAGTCTATGGGGGCATTTCTCATTCAAATTACTGCAAGTACGTATACTGCTTTTGCAGAGGGTTGTTTTATTTCCAGCATTCATGTCTGATGGTTCATAACTGCCTATGAGTCTTGTCCAAGGGATCTGACTCCTTTTGGCCTCTGACAGCACCAGCACCCATATAAATATTAGAGAGCAAACAGAAACTGGAACAAAAGAAGGATCACTTTTGAAAGTCATTCATTGAAAGATAATCTAAAATTGGCATTGGCGTTATAAACTGGGATATAATGGTAGCCAATGGTCAGAATCTTGCTGTGCATATGGAGAAAGACACTTAAGGGGGAACCCTGGCTTGGTTGAAGTCTTAAGGTTATCAGAGCCAGAACAGGAAACCTTGTGGTTCTCAGTTTAGTATTTTTCCTTTTTTTTCAGAGTCTAATGGTCTTGCCCTTTTCTGTGTCTTTAGCTTCCTAGAAATCTACAACGAACGGGTGAGAGATCTTTTGAAGCAATCCAGTCAAAATAAGTCCTATACCTTAAGGGTCAGAGAGCACCCAGAGATGGGACCCTACGTCCAAGGTGAGCTTCTGTGAACTTGGGAATTGGAGAGCCCCCTGAAGTGTATGAAATTCTAATGTTTGATAACTTTCTCAGCATGTGTAGTGATGGTTTTCTGTGTGCTGGCTACTATGCTGGACATTGGATGTATGCTGATAAGCTGACATGACATGGCCCTGCCTTCACAGGCAAGCTTAAATTCTGCTGAAAGTGTCATGAGGCAAACAATTGCACATTGCAAGGTTTATAAAGTAGTTAGATACAGCGATTGAAAAGACCTCTGAAGCTGGGCGTGGTGGTACATAACCTTTAGTCCCAGCACTTGGGAGGCAGAGGCAGGTGAAACCAATCGGTTCTACAGAGCAAGTTCCAGGAAAGCTGAGACAGCTGGAGTTACACAGAGAAACCCTTGTCTCAAAACACCAAAAAGAGGAGGAGGAGGAGGATAAGGAGGAAGAGGAGGAGGACAAGGAGAAGGAAGAAGAAGAGGAAGAGGAAAAAGAGGAGGTAGAGAAGATAATAGAGGTGGAGGAAAGACCCCTGTAATCTCAGTAGGTAGATTTCTGTGAGTTCGAGGTCAGCCAGTCTACAGAATGAGTTCCAGGACAGAGAAATCGTGTATTAAAAAACCCAAAAGAAATATATATATATATATATATATATATATATATATATATATATATATATATATATATATATATATATATATATATATATATATATATATATATATATGACTCATGGTACATGTAGGCAACTGAACCTCTGTGTATGGTCAAGAGAAGCTCTTCTGACAGATCTGACAGGTAACAACTGATGCTGACTAACCTGAAAGGCTCATAAGACCGAGTCAGTCCTGGGAAGACGAGTGGAGTCAAGCACTGGCACTGGGGCTGGGTACCATCTCTCTTTTATTTTATTAGCCTGGGTTCAGCAATTTAGGAGTAACAATTGTGCTCTTTTAAGGAGTAATGTTATATCCTTTTGTTGTGGGGTATAACTACCAGGAAAAACCACTTGGATACAGGTTCAAGCCAACAGAAAGCCTTTATTAGCCAGCGGGCAACTGCACTAGGTGTTCAGAACCCAAGTATGGTCCTGAACCTTCCTCAGGATGGGCCTTTTAAAGAAAAAGATTTAATTATTATGTTGTAGTGCTCTGTCTTCGTGGATGTGAGCTGCCATGTGGTTGCTGGGAATTGAACTCAGGATGTCTGGAGAAGCAGCCAGTGCTCTTAATCTCTGAACCATCTCTCCAGCTGTCAGGGTGGGCTTTTAAGCACAGAAAAACAAACAAACAAACAAACAAACAAACCCCCACATCTTGGTTTAACATACCTTAGTCAGCCAAGAGGAGAAATTCCAGAAGCCAAAACAGAAGGATAGCATGTTTAGTGACTTTCTTGGAACTCTGGACTTGTGTGGATTAGGCGTTTGTTCTCGTTTTGGCAGGCGTTAAGGTCTACACACTAGGCTCTTAGGTCCGAGCAGCGCCTCTGTACCTCTAGTATGGTGTCAGTTATGCTAAGGTCTGGAGCCTGTAACTCATTCCTCACAGCTCTCTGCTAACTTAAATCCTAATGAGGAGAGACCCATGAGAGCTCTCCTGAACAGGCATGGCTAATAGATGGTCAGCGGCATTCTCTGACTCTGCTACCAAGGGTTTCTTCCCCCCCCCCACCCCAGCCTGGAGTCGGTAATAAAAATGCCCCTTTTAATTTCATTTTCCATGTAAAACAATACTGTCAAATGGATACATCAGTGCTCAGACTGCACCTTTCAAACTGTTCCCTGCCGCTCTCTTTCTCCTTTTCTTCCTATTTCTCTCTGCCCTTCCTCCTCTTCAGACATAGCCAGGAGACCTCAGCATACCTCCACTTGACTTTCCAATTTTCGCTGGAATTTTACTGTCTTGTCTGATAAGTACTTGAAAATACCAGCCAGCGTAGCTTTAAAATCTGCCTGGTAATTCCAGTGCCCTCATCTTCCTTGAGGATCTTTCGTTTGTATTCCCAGGTTTACATGTATGTTTGAATTGCTAGTAAGTTTTGTGACAATCAGTATTTGTAAAGTTGCTCTTAGGAATTGGTCTTCCTTTCTTTTTCTAAGTTCCTTTGAGCACTAGGGATTAAGAAGTAAGCTAGGACCCGGTAGAAGGCATGAGAAGCTTAGCTGCAGACTTTGGGAAGGCTTATTTACTTCTACCTCAACTCGTTCTTGTCTTGTAGTCTTTTGGGTTTCTTTCTATAAGAACTGATGTCCAAGCAGGCATTATATATAATCTCTGCACTCAGGAGGCTAGGGAAAGAGGATTTTCTTGAGTCCAAGGGCATCCTGGGCTAGAGTTGAGACCCTGTTTCAAAAAATAAAACAAAAATTGAGGGGGGTGGGCAATTGGGGTTTGCTGCAAACTGTAACCCTTGTCCCTTGATTCCTGGGAAATTGCTCAGAAAATTGATTGCAGGTACTCACCTGCAGTTTAGTCGCTATTCAAATTTGTTTGTCAGGTTTTGCTATACATTTCTTTAGCAGTAGACCTATGGCACCGTCTTGTCCCCGAAGCTCTGATACTCAGCAGAGGTTCTCTAGCACTGGTAAATGCTGTAGGTGGCTTTGCCATAAGGATTTTCTTTGTGTCCATAGGCTCACTTCCACCTGTCTGAAGCCTTCTCATTCTGTAATAGCTTCCTAGCCTTGCTTAGCCCACAGAGCCCACCCAGACCACTGCTTTGATTTGCTCGGCATGTTTGTCTCCTATTTCTGTAGCGTTTGTCCATAATGTGTCATATCGTGCAATTTTATGTTGTAAACTGTGAAAGAAGAGAAACATATTTACTATGTATTTTGTATGCTAAACTGAGTCTGCCACCTTGTGGGGAAAATATCACTTTCCTGTCAGGAATTTTTGTGAGGCCCAGCAATAATATGTGAGAATGAGATTTCTTATAAGTTCTGTAGTAAAGCTGTAAGGAATTTTTTGTTGTTGTTGTAAGCATGGCCACTGCATGAATTCTAAACTATAATCTTTGTGGAAATACGCCAGTCACTTGATGAGAGGTTTCAATACATATTTATTAATTTTCTTACCTGAGTAATCTTAGTCATGATTCCTCATTCTAGCTTATCAAGTGATATGATATAAGAATGATAAGTAAATTAAAAATTAAAAAATAATTAGAGCTGGCAAGATGGCTCATTGGGTCTAGAGGCTTTTGCCATCAAACCTGGATGATCTGAGTTCCATTCCTGGATGGAGGGAGAAAAGTGACCCCTGTAATTGTCTTCTGACTGCACATGTGCAATATGGTGGGCCTACATTTAAACTCATATAGGAAATAATAGATAAGTGTAGTAAGAAGAATGACAGAAACCTACAGGAAAAGTTAGTTTACCAGAAATTTCATGTGATTTTTTTTTCTCCCTCCACAAGGTCTGTCTCAGCATGTTGTTACCAACTATCAGCAAGTTATCCAGCTCCTGGAAGAGGGGATATCAAACAGGTAAAATGTTTGTTGGGTGGGGTGTTTCTACAGCCTGCTTTTGCCATCCTGTGTTGCCCTGTCCTTTGGAGAGCATGGCCAAAGGAGAGTGTGGGGGCCACCTTTGAAGTAATCTCTCTGCACTTCTCTGCAGTGTACAGCCAGGTCTTCTCAGATCAAGAACATGGCTAAGTTACTGCTCTTCACACTACAAAGGAAATAGAGTTTGTTCTGGACATGATAATATTGGGTAGTACTGTCTTCTCAGCTTGGCAAAAATGAATATAGGATAAAATTATTCATAAAACTATTTTTCTTGTCGTTTTCCACACTTGTGAGGTTATAGGCATATGAAACCAAGAGAGTAACTTACATGCCCCTAAAGATACTGTGCAGTGTGATAACATTTCATGTTCAATCTCTGTAAGGACTTAAAATATTACTAAGTGCCACCTACGGAAATTGTTTTCCCTGGGGAGAAATGTTTATAGTCTTATATTTGTCCTGTTAATACTAGGCCCTTTAGCTGAAAAACAAAGGAAATAACTTAAATTTAACATTCTAGTCCCAGAATTTCTTGGAACTTTCTCAGAAGAACTTTTGTCTGGTCTTCAGGATAAGCTGAGCTCTTGAATTATTAAGAGTTATGATTCAAGCTGGTTGTGTTGGTACATACCAGGTGGACCTTTGTGAATTTGAGGTCAGCCTGGTCCACATAGCTAGTTCCAGGGCAGCCAATGCTACACAGGGACACTTTGGAGGTTGGGAACCTAGTTCAGTGGGAGAGCACTTGGGTTTAGTACTCAGTTCCAGGGAAGAAGGAGGAGAAAGAGGAGGAGAAAGAAGAGGAGGTTCAATTTTCAGCACCCAGTGAAGGCTCACAGCAGTCTGGATCTTCACTTTCAGGGCAGCATATGAAGCCTCTTTTGACCTTTTCAGGCACCAAGTATATATATGGTATACATATATACATACACTCATACTTGTACAATAGACAAATCTAAAAAGAAACATTTGAAAAAATAAAAAAGGAGTGTGAGGAGCTGGGGTATAGTTCAGTATGAGCCCAGCCCTGTGGAAACAGATGTTATGATGCACAGCTATAATCCCAGCATTCAGAGATGAAGTAAGGACAGAAGTTCAAAGCCCATCTCAGCTACATACTTAAGGCCACCCTGGGCTATGTGAGGGAACAGGAACTGGAATGCTCCCTCACAATGTCCTTGGTAGCATGGCTGCCTAGCATGAGCCCTAGGTTTAATTCCAAGAGCCAACAAACAAACGAAATAAATATAAGAGTTAGATTAATTTATGCATCCTTGAGTTATAGGAACACCTCCTAGATTTTGAGCCTTTTCTGTCCTCTAGATCCTTAGAAACAAGTGAAATAGTGTGGGGTCGTTTTAACCAGAGGAATCATTGATCTAGATTTAGATAAGGAGAGACTCAGTGGCTTTAGGGGTTAACACTGGAATGGATTTCTAAGATCTGCTGTGAGTTCCACATTTAAACATGGCTTCAGTGTAATTCAAGATCCAAATTCAAAAGGCTTTCTGACACTGTTGGATGAATTCTCTGCTTAATACCTTAGCTGTCTGGGAGGCTTCTGCAGGGTACTTACTACCCACACTTGTCTTTTTCTATGTGTGTGCTGGTGTTGGTTTTTTAGAATATTTACTTACTGTTTTGTGTATTTGTGTGTGTGTGTATAGATTCAATGTCGAGTGTCTTTCTCTATTGCCTCCCACCTTACTTTTGAGGCAGGTCTCTTACAGAATTTGGAGCTCACTGATTGGCTAGACCAGAGCTGCTTAGCAAGCACCTCTGAGATCTTCCTACCTCTACCTCCCAGCATTGGGGTCACAGACCTGTGCCACTATGCCTAGCTTTTTACATCGATACTGAGGGTCCAAGCTCACTTTACCCACTGAGCCATCTCCTCAGCCTTGTTTCTGAATGATACAGGGTCTGTGCAGGCTGGCCTCAGACCTAGTGCTGCTGCACCCCTCTCTCAGGTGCTGAGGGAGAGGTGTGAGCCACCATTACCAATACAAGTCACTGTCTTTATTTACATAGGCCTATCTTTGGGATATTGTTCCAGGTTGATATCACCCAAGTATTCTCATTTTACTTTTGATTTTCCTATCATCATTTCAAAACTGTTTTAGTGTTAGCTGGTATGGAACCACTCTCTCTGTTATTGTCAGATAATAGCACCTGGAGGGCTGCTTCTGCCTTCTTTGGACTACTCTTTTTTTTTTTTATGTATGGTTGTCTTGCCTGAATATATGTGTACCACATGTGTTCTGTGCCCACAGAGGCCAGAAGTAGATGTCAGATCCCTGGAGCTGGAGTTACAGGTGGTTGTGAGCTGCCATGTGATTGCTGGCAGGGATTGTCAGGCCTGGCGGCAGGGGCCTTCATTCACTAAACCATCTCACTGACCACAGCCCCACCATGGTGACTTACATGGTCCTTGCAGTAACTGTCTTGCCCTGTGTCCCCAGGATCACAGCAGCCACCCATGTTCACGAGGCCAGCAGCAGATCCCATGCCATCTTCACTATCCACTGCACACAGGTCGGTGGCTCCTCCCTACTGGAGGGCTTCTTTCTCTTCTTGTGCCTTGTGCTTCCTTTCTTGCATACCTTTTGCCTTGTTTCCCTCCTCCCTTTATCCTTACACATTCTCTAATACCATTGGCTTCTTTAATATCTTCTGCTTATCTTCTACTCGGGACAGTTCAGAATATTTCCACACTTATTAGATCAGTATGGGCTTGTCTAAAGTGAAAGTCAATGTTGAAATGAAAGTGCATATTAAAATGAAGAAAGCATAAACTTCACTTCCCATATGATGGAGTGAGAAGACTGACGGGTGCAGCTTCCAAAGGTAACTAACTGTAAAGCAGGAGAGAACTATTTCTGAATTCCGAGAGACTAGAGGCATACGGGAAAGTACACACCCCAGGATGCATAGGATGGTGAGGAAAAACAGCACAGATATATGGTATTCTTGACTTGGCTTCTCCCATGCCCACTCTCTTCTCCAGATGCTCCAGTGAGGAGGTTCATTGTAGAAGGTAAAGCCTGAAGATTAGCAATGGCCATTGCTGCCTTCAGCGTGGCTCACTTGATTTTGTGAGGTTAGTTATAATGAGTACCTTGCGGGAGCCAGGGACAAGCAGATCAGTGACTTCCTTAGCTTTTGATGTGGATCCTTTTCATTTAAGTCATGAACTGCCAGACTAGGGACTTAACGGGGAATTCTGAGAGGTGATACAGGCGTAGTAGGTTTAATAATGTCTCTGGTATCATGGGTATTAGAAGCCATGTACATGAACAGCAGAAGCTAATTGGACCTGTGGAGCTGGAGAGTGGTTAACAGTGTGTACGCTGTCCTAGAGAGCAGAGTGTAGCTCCCATCGCTCATGTCAGACAGCTCATAACCACATGTAATTCCAGGGGGTCCAGCTTCCTCCTTGGGTACTAGCTCTCATGTGAACATACCACCTCCACACAAATTTAAAATAAAAATTAAAAAAAGACTAATTAGATCAAAGCCACCCACATAGTCCTGATTTGACTGAGCCGGTACATATTTATAGAGGAAGCACAAATGGGCTCTGTGGCTAGTGAATACTGAAGTATCCTGAACTTTTGTTTTATTTTAGTTTTTGTTTTTTCAAGACAGGGTTTCTCTGTGTAGCGCTGGCTGTCCTGGAACTCACTCTGTAGACCAGGCTGGCCTGGAACTCAGAAATCTGCCTGCCTCTGCCTCCCAAGTGCTGGGACTAAAGACATGCGCCACCACGCCCTGCATATCCTGAACTTTTAATGCATTTTCCTGCTGACATGAAGTTCTATTAACAGACACTAGAAGTCTTTTTTTTTTTTTTTTTTGGTTTTTCGAGACAGGGTTTCTCTGTATAGTCCTGGCTGTCCTGGAACTCACTTTGTAAACCACTTTGTAAACCAAGCTGGCCTTGAACTCAGAAATCCGCCTGCCTCTGCCACCACGCCCGGCTTTTCTTTTTCTTTTTTTATTAGATATTTTCTTCATTTACATTTCAAATGCTATCCTGAAAGTCCCTTATACCCTCACCCTGCCCTGTTCTCCAGCCCACCCACTCCCGCTTCCTGGCCCTGGCATTCCCCTATACTGGGGCATATGATCTTTGCAAGACCAAGGGCCTCTCCTCCTATTGATGGCCAACTAGGCCATCCACTGCTACATACACAACTAGAGACACAGCTCTGGGGGGTTACTGGTTAGTTCATATTGTTGTTCCTCCTATAGGTAGCTCTTTGGGTTCTTTCTCTAGCTCCTTCATTAGGGGCCCAGAGAGTAGAAGTCTTATTGAATCAAAACCTGGAAGTACTTGGGAGGTGCAAGCAGGAAGATCGGGAATTCAAAATCAGTCTGGGCTATAACAAGTTCAAGGCCACCAAGCAAGTTGACACATACCTTTAATCCAGCACTTAGGAGGGAGAGGTAGGCAGATCTCTGTAAATTTGAGGCCTGGTCTACAAAGCTAGTCCAGGACAGCCATACAGCTATACAGAGAAATCTTGTCCCAAAAAACAAACAACAATAAAAACCAAATTTAAGGCCAGCCTGGGCTAAGGTTCTTTATCTAAACAAAACAGAAAAACAAAACAATGAGATTGTAGCCTTTGCTTATTATCTCAGTACTTGAGAGGCATAGGGAAGAAGTTCATAAATTTAAGGTCAGCCTGGGCTACATGAAATCTTGTTTCAAGGAAACAGACCACATTGTGGTGCTGGACTTTAATCCTAGCACTTGGGAGGCTGAGGCAGAAAAATTACAAGAGTGATACTATTCTGGGATAGAGCGAGCAAGCAGTTAAGTCCTTGAGAAAATGTTCAATATCACTAGTACTTAAAGAAATACAAATTAAAACCTACCTTTGACCATGAATAATTTTTTTGTTATTTTTTGTTTGGGTTTTTTTGAGACAGTTTCTCTGTGTAACCCTGGCTGTCTTGGAATACACTCTGTAGACCAGGCTTGCCTGGAATTTTGAGATCTGCCTGCCTCTGTTTTTGCTTATTGAGTGCTGGGATTAAAGGCGTGCACCACCATTGTATGACTACCATGGATAAAATTTTTAAGTTTTTACATTACATATTGACAAGGCTAGAGTTCTGTAATCCTGTACTACATATATAAAATGGCACAGCTTTAGAAAAGACCAGTAGTGGGGCTGGTGAGATGGCTCAGCGGGTAAGAGCACCCGACTGCTCTTCCGAAGGTGATAAGTTCAAATCCCAGCATCCACATGGTGGCTCACAACCATCTGTAACGAGATCTGGCGCCCTCTTCTGGAGTGTCTGAAGACAGCTACAGTGTACTTAAATAAAATAAAAAAAAAAAATCTTTTAAAAAAAAAAAAAAAAAAAAAAAGAAAAGACCAGTAGTTTCTTTAAAAGTTAGATAATACCTAATTATATGATGCAGGCAGCTTTTTCTCCTAGGTATCTGTGATAGTTTGTATATGCTTGGCTCAGGAGTGGCACTACTAGAGGGTGTGGCCTTGCTGGAGTAGGTGTGTCACTGTGGTGACCCTCATCCGTAGCTGCCTGAAATTTGCTCTGTATCTCAGAGATCTTCTTGCCTCAGTCTCCTGAGATTAAAGGCATGTACTACCTTGCCTGGGCCTAAGCTTTTCGTGGTCACTGTGCCTCAAGATTTCTATGCCAAGATCCAGGTCAGAAACTTGTGTCTTCCAGGCTCAAGATCTGGGTCACAGATGAGCCCTCCAATTCTGGATTATAGTTCATTCCAGATATAGTCAAGGTGACAACCAGGAATAGCTATTATAGTATCTAACCAACAGACCAGAAATCATATCCATAAAAGACCTATATACAAATATTTATAGCAGCTCTTTGTAACTGCTGGAAACTCTGAATGCCCAATGTCTTTTGAGAAGTAAATGATAGATAACCATGACATATATAGCTATTCAATGGAATACTGAATGTACTGGCTAGTTTTGTGTCAACTTGACACAGGCTGGAGTTATCACAGAGAAAGGAGCTTCAGTTGGGGGAATGCTTCCATGAGATACAGCTATAAGGCATTTTCTCAATTAGTGATCAAGGGGGAGGTCCCCTTGTGGGTGGTGCCATCTCTGGGCTGGTAGTCTTGGTTCTATAAGAGAGCAGGCTGAGCAAGCCAGGGGAAGCAAGCCAGTAAAGAACATTCCTCCATGGCCTCTGCATCAGCTCCTGCTCCCTGACCTGCTTGAGTTCCCATCCTGACTTCTTTCAGTGATGAATAGCAGTGTGGAAATGTAAGCCGAATAAACCCTTTCCTCCCCACTTGCTTCTTGGCCATGATGTTTTGTCCAGGAATAGAAACCCTGACTAAGACACTGAATAAACACAAACTGACCAACACATGCTTGTGGTGGTTTGAATAGGTATGGCCTACATACACTCATTTGTTTGAAGGGTTGGCCCTATATAGGGAGTGGCACAATTAGATGTGACCTTGCTGGAAGAAGTGTTTCACTGTGGGGGCATGCTTTTAGATCTCCTATGCTCAAGCTGAGCCCAGTGTGGCACACAGTCCCCTTCTGCCATCTATGAATAAAGATATAGAACTCTCAGCTCCTTTTCCAGCACCATGTTTGCCTGTATGCTGCCATGCTTCCCACCATGATGATAATAGACTAAACCTCTGAACTATAAGCTTAATTAAATGTTTTCCTTGGTCATGATGTCACTCCACAGTGATAAAACCCTAAGACAATGCTTCAGCAAATGTGAGTCTCAAAATTATGCCCAGCCAAAAGAAGCCCACATATTGTATGATCTAGTTTATGAACTATCCCAAAAGGCAGATTTGTATAAAGCATTGACTAGTGATTACTTGAGCTAGAGATGGGAGTGAAAGGACCCCCGAAGTGAGACCCTCACTCAAGTCTCGGCATATTGGTGGACCCCCCCAAGAACTCACAGGAGTCCAGGCTTGATTCAAATCGCACAAGGCTTTATTTGGAGAAAGCCAGAGCTCTGGGGATGACTTGTATCCCAGGAATGGATAGAGGAGTCGACCCCGAGGGGAAAGGGGACCCGGTATTTATGGGCCCTCAAGGGGGAAAGGAGGAGGAAAAGGAAGTATGGGATTTTTCTGAACTAACAATATCTATTCTTGATGATTTTTAAAGAAGAAATGGGTACAAGGTAGGAGTCATGCACAGATGCACAGGTGCAGAAGTGAAAATTTTCAATTTCAGTCCAACAACTAAACCACAAACACTTGGCAGTGAGCTGTATCTCAATCCATCAACCAAACCACAAACACTTGGCAGTGAGCTGTATCGGTTGGCAAATACATGAATTCAAAGAACAGTCAGGACATGGGCAAACACAGAGATTCAAGGAACGGTCAGGCTATTGTACTTAGCTATGTAAAGACTTTCTGCTAATAGTGAAATTTCTTTTCCCAGTTTCAGGGTCTTTGTGACCTGTTACATTTTTCTCAGGATCTTTTCAGGAGCAGAGATTGATTGTAAACACAGTTGGAAGAAATTGGGGGTCATTGGAAATGTTCTAAAAGTTAATTTTGAAGATGAAGGCACAGCACTGAAGTTTTATAAAAAGGTGTGGAAAAATGGCTCAGCAGTGAAGAGTGTGCAAAGGCTCTGATTCTGGTCCTAGCACCAAGCTCAGGCCGCTCACATCTCAAGGTGCAGGGGAATCTGACATTGTCCAGACCCCTTTTGTACCTATCTATACTCTCATGCATGCACCCACATAGAGACAAATACACACACAAACAATTAAAAGTAAGTCTTTCAAAAGATTACAAAACAAATCAGGCATAGTGGTAAATGCCTTTAATCCCAGCATACAAGAGGCAAATCTCTTGAGTTCAAAGCCAGACTGATCTACAGAGTGAGTTCCAGGCCAGCCAGGGAAACCTTGCAACAACAACAAAATTATAAAACCAACCCACACTGAGTTAGGGGAAGAGAAAACAGAGAACCAGTTTGTTAGAGGTGGCTTGTTCTCAAATGGAACATGTTAAAATCTTGCCATAGAAAGTTAGCATGGAATAACAGACCTGATCAGGATTATCACATCTTCTGTGGTTCTTTGGCTTGCTCTATGAATTGAACTAACACCCCTAGTGTCCCCCAAAACTCTGCAGAGGCCAATCTGGAGATTTATCCTGCTCACTATAAATTGTGCTGATGATTTTAAAAGTCAGGCTGATCAGATAGTGAGTGTTCATCTGATTTAGAACAAGTCACCTTGATTAGGACTTTACCCATGGGGGAATGCCATTCATTCTGAATGATAGCTTTAAATGGTCTTTGTCCTTAGGCAATCCTACAGAACAACCTCCCCTCAGAGACGGCCAGCAAGATCAATCTTGTGGACCTAGCAGGCAGGTAACTGGGATTTCAAAGCTAAGAATTATTGCTCTCTTAACAGTGACCTGTAGCTTGCCCACTTTACATGGGATAGGCTGCATTTTTCCCCGTTTAAATGTTTTAATCATCCTGAGATTACAAAGAAGAAACTCATGAATGCCATCTTGAAGTTTACAGCGAGTCAAGGCTGGGAAACTCTTCCATATTCTGGGTTCTTTTTTTTTTTTTTTTTTTTGGTTTTTTGAGACAGGGTTTCTCTGTATAGCCCTGGCTGTCCTGGAACTCACTTTGTAGACAAGGCTGGCCTCGAACTCAGAAATCCGCCTGCCTCTGCCTCCCGAGTGCTGGGATTAAAGGCGTGCGCCACCACGCCCGGCCATATTCTGGGTTCTTAGTCTGAACTGTCTGTTGGAACCTTTAAAACTTCCAGAGCATACCTTAGAGGCTGCGGGATCTCTGAGTTTGAGGCTAGCCAGGTCTACAGAGTGAGTTCCAGGACTGCCAGGGCTACACAGAGAAGCCCTGTCTCAACCCCCCCCCCCCCAAATAACCCTAAAAACATAAAAGAGAAATACAGAAAGCCTATGCCTCAGATGAGAGTAAGGTGATTGTGTGGGGGAGGCAGAGTTGAATATCAATTTTATGTAGCTGTTCCTACCTTAAACGTGTTTAAAGATACCATGCTTTGAGTTGTTAAAGGATTCATACTGTATTCATATTGGAACTGAATATGTATCCAGAAAAAAAAAACATTTGAGGATCTTATAAGAAGGTATATGATAGCATAAGGCAAATTTTCTTACTTTGGAATTAAAAAAAAAAATCCAGTGTGATGAGGAGCTGGGGGCTTCCAGTGAGCCCTGGGTTTAGTTCCAGACAGCAGTGTGGTGAGGAGCTGGGGACTTTCAGTGAGCCCTGGGTTTAGTCCCAGACAGCAGTGGGGTGAGGGTGGGCAGAGCTAAGGCCTGTTTGAAAGCATGTCAGCTAACCAAACTTGTAAAGTTTTACTGCTTGCCATTACTCTAAAAACGGATTTTGAGGTGGGCATAATAGTTACCTACCTTTAATCTTAGTACCCAGGAGGCAGAGACAGGCTGATCTCTGTGAATTCCAGGCCAGTTTGGGTTACATAATGAGACCCTATCTTAAAAAAAAAGGGAGGGGGGCAGGGGAGGTAGAATTTTGAGACACATGAAAGTTAATGACACAGATACATTAAATCATTAAATGTCAAAATATGAATTTAAAGCAAGTCTTTCCCTGTGAAAGACTGCTACCATCAATACTGTAGATAAGCATTGTTAGGCCTAGAATGCTCTGGAAGTTCCTTTTTGTCCCTCCCCAAATCACTAGCAAGATTTTCAAGGGGACCTGTGTGGAGGCAGGCCATACTGGCTGGGACTCTGTGCAGACATAACTGCTGAAGGAGAGAGTCTGGGAGGCAACTCCAAACCATCATGGTTGCCAGTAAGTGGGATACTGGATCTGCTTCTGTTTGTATCCAGAGAGAGGAGAAGTGTTGATGATGACAGAGGAGAGGGTAACCCAAGAGAAATTGATTCTGTGGATGTGCTGTAACAGGACGGGTCCAGCAGCACTGAGGAGTCTTGTGTGCTTTGTGTTTATTCTTACTGGTCTGTTTCAGTGAGAGAGCTGATCCCAGTTACTGTAAGGACCGGATTACTGAAGGCGCCAGTATCAACAAGTCCCTTGTGACCCTGGGAATTGTAATCTCCACTTTAGGTATTTTGGTAATAGACTCGGGGTAAATGGCATCGGGAGGGAGACCTGGGAAAAAAGCTCATACTACTTTCATTTTGTCGAAATGTGGTAGATGCTTACAAAGTTATTTTTTTGATAAGGTTACATTTTGGCTTGAGCATGAAAATCTGTTTTTAGCATATGAGTGACCATCATTCCAGAGTAATGTTAAAATACTCCATATCATAGTTCAGTGTCTAAATTTAAAGCCTATGCAGGAAAGGAGTATGACAGTCTATGTTCTGTAACAATTGTTTTCAGAGTATTTGCTTCATAACGCCATCAGTATTCTACTTTTGATTTGCTTTTCTACTTTTGTTTTTTATCTATCAAGCCCAGAACTCACAAGTGTTCAGCAGCTGCCAGAGCCTCAGTAGTGCAGCCAGCAGTGGGGGTGACAGTGGGGTTCCCAGCACCACATCTGGGGCCAGCAGCGGAGGGGGACCTGCGAGGAGGCAGTCGTACATCCCATACCGGGACTCTGTGCTCACCTGGCTGCTGAAAGAGAGCCTTGGAGGCAACTCCAAAACCATCATGGTTGCCAGTAAGTGGGGTGCTTTCGTTTGGAGCTGGTATTGTGTCTAGAAAAGTGCACTGGCCACTTATGCTCCTCAATCCGGCAAGAGTGCTGTCACTGCAAGCCTAGTGAGTAAGAGGAAGGGGCCCGGCGTATTGCTCATATTTATCCTTCTACCTCAGCTGTGTCCCCTGCACATACCAGCTACAGTGAGACCATGAGTACAATGAGATACGCATCCAACGCCAAAAACATCATCAACAAGCCACAGGTGAACGAGGTAAGACTTTCCTTGGAAGACCTGGTCTGACATCATTTGAAGTCTCTTTATGGTTTCTGTTTTTTTTTTTTTTCTCATTATTTCTGTCATAGTCAGTGTCTCTGTTGTGGAGATAAAACATTGATGAGAAGCAACTTGGGAAGAAAAGCTGTATCTATCATTTTTCTGTTGCTGTGATAAAATACCATAACCAAGGCAACTTATAGAAGAAAGAGTTTATTTGGGGCTTATGGTCCTAGAGCATTAGAGTCCATGATGGTGGAGTAACAGAGCAGGTGGAAGGTGCCCAGAGCAGCAGCTGAGAGCTTACATTTCAACTGCATGCAGGAGGCAGCAATAACTAGTTAGAGATGGCTTTGAAACGGTAAAACCCACCCACAGTGGCTTAGTTCCTCTAGCAAGGCCACACCTCATAATCCTCCCCAAACAGCCACCAGCTAGAGACCAAGTATTCAAATGTCTAAGATTTATGGGGGATGTCGCATTCAAAACACCACAAGGGGTTATCACTTATACAGATTGCACTCCACCATTGAGGGAAGCCGAGGCAGGAACCTGGAGTAACTCAGTTTGCTGGATTGCCATCCACGGCTCACTCAGCTTTTTTATACAATGTTTTTTATACAATCTAGACCACCTACCCAGAAGTTGCACTGTCCCCAGTTAGCTGGACCCTCCCCATTAACCATTAACCAAGAAAATGCCCCACGGGCTGCCTACAGTTCAGTCTGAGAGACATTTTCTCAGTTGAGGTTCCAGTTTTCCAGATGACTTTAGCTTCTGTCAAGTTGACAAAAATCTAATGAGCACAATTTTCATCCCAACTTGTCTGCTGTAAATGATTAACTTTCTACCAATGAACTGTCCTGCCTTTCTCTGATCTCTCAGCAAATCATTTTATGAACAGTTTCCTTTAGGCATTCGTTTCTTTAAGGCCATTCATTGTAAGATCCCTAGTGTATGATTGCCCCTTGAAGAAAGGTCAAACCTAAGGGTTTGATGCTTTTATTTTTAATTGATATTGATTTGTGTCTAGGTTTTATTATATAAATTGCAGTTGATTTCTCTTTTGGATTAAAATGGGAGTATAAAGAACTTGTGGCTTTGAAAGCTGAGTGATCCCAAGAACTTTGCAAGTGTTCCTTATCTCTTGGAGATTCTGTGAACTTTCAGAGCATGGGTCACAGCTGGTGGGCAGACATACCTAGGGGCTGTTTTCAAAGGCAGTGTGATTAGACATGTATCAGATTTAATCATCATACAGGAGGATTAACGTTTGTGAGCTGCCCTGCCCTGCTCTAAGGTGGTGATTTTCAAAGTCCATATATAAAAGGATCACCTGAAGAGTTTGTTACATAACTGAGCCCCAACCCCAAGAATTGCTTTCTTGGGTGGGTCTGGGATTTGCATTTGTCACAAGTTCTTAGATGAGGCTGATATCGCTGTAGGTCCTGGGATTCTGCTTGGTAAGTCACTCCCAAATCATAGCACCCTTCTCCAGATGAGCACTTCGTAGCAGTCTGGGGCCTGCTGGGAGCCAATGGTGACTGCACTCTCTGTGTTTCAGGATGCGAATGTGAAGCTCATCCGAGAACTCAGGGGAGAGATTGAGAGGTTGAAAGCCATGTTGCTGAACTTTGAACTGGTATGATGGCAGTCGGTACTCTTCTATATTGCAATGATGGTCTTGTATCTGGAATACTTGGGGCCTGCCATACTATATGTTTTCAAGTTTTATATTATTATTGTGTATTGTATGAACATGGGTGTATATGTGCACATAGAGGTCAGAGGACACCCTTTGGAAGTGGTTCTCTCCTTCCACCTTGGGCTCTGGGGCTAGAACTCAGGTTGCCGGGCATGCACAGAAGGAGCTTCTGCCTGCTGAGCCCTCTGGCTGGCCTTGTACTTTATATTTTCAGTTGTCAGTGAGGGAGCAAAGGCAGAAGGATCCCCCCGATTTCTCAGTGTGGCTTCAGATGATCTGGATGGACTTTCCTTGTGTCATCTTTTGTCTAGAGGACATTTGCCTTGCTGGCCCTTGCTCTCTGTAGAATTGGGTCCTAGAGAAGAACTTATTTCATTTCTCCTCCTTTGTACTCATATGAGCCCAAATACTAAATGCCTCTGACTTACTTCTTACTTCAGTGGTGAAATCTTTGCTTTATCCATACTTCATCCTTCTTAGATGCAATGATGGGACCTACTTGTAGGTCATAGCAAGAAAACATTAGAACTTGTTCTCTCTCTCTCTCTCTCTCTCTCTCTCTCTCTCTCTCTCTCTCTGTCTGTCTGCCTGCCCCACCCCCCTGCTCTCTGCAGAGGAACTTCAGCTCACTGAATGATGATCTGGATGAGAGCCTGCAGGAGCTAGTCTTCCAGGGTAATTTGAAGGTGGGTGTGTTGAGTGGACCCAGTAGAACTTTCCAGTACCCTGCAAATAAGTTTGATCTCCACTTGTCATTCCTTATCTAGGTCTGCTCCCTCAGTGGGGCAGAGAGCAGAAGTCTAGTTCAGAAATCATTTTTATTTCCATTGAGCCTTGAGTAGAGAAGGTGTTTGCCTTAGTTGATAGTTAATGAATTTTTTTTTGTATGTTGTATTTTATTTTCTTAGGCTCATGGTAGCTTTTTTTGGATAGGATGAGTAGCCTAGAAAAATGATTTTCTAGTCAGCAAATCAGGCAGTCAGCATGTATTCACAGGTTGAGTGCTCAGTTTGAAGCTTCAAGGGCTAGAGGACCTCAGGCGGCATACCACTTAGATACACAGGCTGGTGTTTCATGACATGTCTGATAAGGAAAAAATCATCATGCCCTATAATTTTTGGAACAGTTGTCATATCCTGGAAGGCAGAGAACTGGTTTTGAACTAGACCTTGAGGGGTTGATAGAGTTGATAGAGAGGGAGAAGGGCACTTTGTATGAGGGAGAGATGACATAAGCAAAGCTACAGATCTGGGAGAGTGACCTGGGACAGTAACAGTATGGAAGCATGTATAGATTGCCTGGTGCAGGGAGCATAATGGAACAAAGATAGTCATGCCACAGCAGTGGGGACACAGGAAGGGAGGCAGGAAGGAGCCAGGAACATGATACTTCTCTGCTTAGGCCCTACCTTCTAAAGTTTCCATCACCTTCCAAAGCAGTGCCACCAGCTGGGCATCAAGTCTTTAACACAGGAGCCTCTGGGGCATTTCATATTCAAACCATGACATATTTTTTTCTAGTTAAAAGAACAATGTATGCTCACTGAAGAAAAATTTAAGCATTTATTGAAGGAGCTGCTGTTTCTGAAAGTATCACTTGCTTATTAAAGAACACTTAAAACACCGGGCAGTGGTGGCACACACCTTTAATTCTAGCACTTGGGAGGCAGAGGCAGGCAGATTTCTGAGTTCAAGGCCAACCTGGTCTACAGAGTGAGTTCCAGGACAGCCAGGGCTACACAAAGAAACCCTGTCTTGAAAAAAAAAAAAAAAAAAAGAACACTTAAAACACACAAAGCACTCACAGATAAAAAGGTACAAGGACCTCTGTGAGTTTCCTAATAGTAACAGCTGGGATCATGAAGGAGGAAGTAAAACATGGAGGCAGTAGGTAAGAGTGGACCTCAGTCACTCCCCACACAGGGAGCCTGTCATCTCTTGTACTCTGCAGATAGACACGCTGACTCAACACTGGACTGAGAAGCGGAATGACCGGCAGGCGCTCATGGAGCATTATGGTGTGAACATCAACAGGAAGAGGGCCAGGGTGGTCATCGACTCCAGCCTGCCACACCTGATGGCTCTGGAGGACGATGTGCTCAGCACAGGCATCGTGCTTTATCACCTCAAGGTGAGGAGGCTGCCTCACCTCCTCCCTCCCTGACCGACTGACCACTGGCCTCAGAAAGGAGCTCACAGCCGTGCTCTTAGGGACCCAGACCAAGGCCTCAGAGCTGCCTCGGGGATCTGAACCAGCCGCAGTGTGGGATTTGTTTGGGTTTTGTGAAAATGGCTGGAGGAAGCTGGAAATCAGCATGATTATTGGTTCTCAACTGCTACTGATGCTTTCCTGTAACTGACTCATTATTTCTGTGCCTTAATTTCTTCACATTAAGGTAAGAATGGCACCTCTTCCATTGCTTTTCTGACTTCCTAAAGCACAGGGGTGCAGTTATGGACAGNGTGGGATTTGTTTGGGTTTTGTGAAAATGGCTGGAGGAAGCTGGAAATCAGCATGATTATTGGTTCTCAACTGCTACTGATGCTTTCCTGTAACTGACTCATTATTTCTGTGCCTTAATTTCTTCACATTAAGGTAAGAATGGCACCTCTTCCATTGCTTTTCTGACTTCCTAAAGCACAGGGGTGCAGTTATGGACAGGGAAATCCTAACCTCAAAAATACAATCCGTATAAGCTGAGAAGAATGCCCTATGCCTATAGTCCCTGCTGCTCAGAAAGGAGATGCAGGAAGGTCCTTGAGCTCAGGAGTTTGAGGCCAGCTTGTTTAAGAAGATGATAATCGTCAGAGCTTCTAAACTACAAATTCAGGCTGCTCAAACATGGGCAAATTCAAGAGTCTAGAAAGTTTTCTTCTCACACTTTTTTTTTTTTTTCCTTGTTCTGGTCAACCTCTCTCGCTCTGCTCGACCCCGCTCGCTCCAGCCAGCCCCACTTGCTCCCGGCCGCCCCCGTACGGCCCCCGCTTGTTCCAGCCAGCCCCGCTTGCTCCGATCAGCTCCGCTTGCTCTGGTTTGGCCCCGCTCGTTCCGGCCGTCCCGTTCAGCCCCACTGGCTCCAGCCCTGCTAGTTCCGGCATCCCCGCTTGCTCCGGCCGTCCCCGTTCGGCTCCGCTCGCTCCGGACAGCCTGGCTTGCTCCGGTTGGTCTCTCCGGTCCAAGGATTCGTTTTATTATTATTCTTAAGTACGCTGTAGCTGACTTCAGACGCACCAGAGAAGGGCGTCAGATCTTGTTATGGGTGGTTGTAAGCCACCATGTGGTTGCTGGGATTTGAACTCATCACCTTCGGAAGAGCAGTCGGGTGCTCTAACCCGCTGAGCCATCTCACCAGCCCTTCTCACACTTTCATTGAGCCTGCAAACCAAGGACAGATGCCTCCCCTTCACCCAGCCCCTGAAGAGAGACCATGGGCAGGCAACTTACAAAAAGAAAGCATTTTATTGAGAGCTTCCTTATAGTTTCAGAGGGTTACTCCAAGCCTGTCATGACAGCAGGCAGGCAGGCAGGCAGGCAGGCATGTCACTGGGGCAGTAACTAAGAGCTCACATCTGATCTAAAAGTTGCAGGCTAAGAGAGAGCATGACTGGGCCTGGTATAGACTTTTGAAACCTTAAAGACTGGTGACATTGGTGACATACTTCCTCCAACAAGGCCACACTTCCTAATTCTCCCCTAACAGTTCCATAACTGGGGACTCTGCATTTAAACATGATTTTATAGAGATCATTCTATATCAAACCACCACAGAATGGGTTTTCTCACCTCAAATGAGAAAAGTGAGAAAAAAAAAAAAACCCTCCTTGACTGATCCTAAAACCCTGTACGCAACTTCTGGGGTTTTGGTTGGTTCCAGATGTAGTCAAGTTGACAATCGAGATCAGCCGTCACACTTCTCCCTTGGCAGTGTTGATAGAAGTCGGCAACCATTAACTTCTATGCGGGAAGGAGCCATAGAGGGGCATGGGGCAAGGCTAAAACTTCATTGCTTCCAGGATTCTTCTCATATGCTGTCTTGGGAAAGCTACAGGGTTTCCCTGTTTTTGCTGCTAATAGTGTGGCCTAGCGATTTTAGTCACCTTGGAAATCTCTCACTGGAGAGGTGTTATGGCAAGGCTGAGAAAAACGTGGGTAATGGATTCAGAGACCTGAATTGAAGCCACAGCTTTCCTACTTAGCACACGGGTTTCTTAGGTAATTTGTTCTCTATGAGCTTCAGATTTCTGGCCTATAAGAAGGTTGTTAATGGATTAAACAAAACCAAGCATAATTATAAATGCCACTGATCCCAGCACTTGGGAGACTGAGGCAAGAAGTTGAGAGTTCAAGACCAGCCCAGGCTACAAAGTGGGTTACTGGCTCATAAAGCAAACAAAAAGAAGTAAGACAATGTCTACAAAATGTTCAGCATAATACATGGGACATAGCAAATGGTTACTTAAGAAACATATACCTGGGCTGGAGAGATGGCTCAGCGGTTAAGAGCATTGACTGCTTGTACTGGCTAGGTTTGTGTCAACTTGACACAGCTGGGGTTATCACAGAGAAAGGAGTTTCAGTTGGGGAAATGCCTCCATGAGATCTAGCTGTGAGGCATTTTCTCAATTAGTGATCAAGGGCTCCTTGTGGGTGGGACCATCTCTGGGCTGGCAGTCTTGGGTTCTATAAGAGAGCAGGCTGAGCAAGCCAAGGGAAGCAAGCCAGTAAAGAACATCCCTCCATGGCTTCTGCATCAGCTCCTGCTT